>JAGKPW010000013.1:0-374140 GCA_019926035.1 Melaleuca alternifolia
TGTTAGGAAGTTGTGATATATCTTTTACTTCCTAGAAAAACTCGGTTGTGTGTCAACTATGTAAATAAAGCCAACGTTGATCGATGAGCTTTCTGACTTGTGTACTCTCCATATAATCATTTTTAGGTTAGTTGCCCACTCGCCTAGTTTTCAAATGAAATCTGAAGTTCCTCCGGCGCTGGAAACCCATAAGGATGCTACTGGATCAGTTGATTCATCAGCTGTTCTAGGGTTCTTGGAGTCCTTTGATTGATGAAAAAGATAAGAATGAGCAGGGAAGAAGAAGAGAGGAAGAAGATGAAGGAAGAAGACACGAAGCTTAGAGGGAGATAGACGTAGAATTGGGCATGCTCGTGCGAGAAGAAGGAATTCACAAGAAGAAGATGGTGTCCACGGGTTTTCTTTCTTCCTTCACTGACTTAGCTTGGTAAAGTCAGCTCCCTGTAAGAGTTTCCTAAGCTTCCCTTGAGCATAACCCACCGGTCGTTACCGTCGAAATTTCGCGTTTCGGCGAATCTGGCCCCGAAGTGTTATTGCTACTCCCAGACCCAAAATTCCGGCCAGCAAACTTGCTTGGCCATCCATCACTGCTCCGGCTACCTCATCCGCTACCACTGGTCACAAAATATTCATGAGTATGCCTGAAACAAAACTTAACCGCTTACTGCTGTCGACGTTGAGCCATTTGCTTTAATTCAGTTTCGACTCGATTGCTACTCCTTTGACCTAGTTTGCCTGTTCTTTAGCTGTGGACCACCAGTTGACTTTTGACGATCTTTGACAACCACTAGCCGCCATGCAAACCTCCTTGGACCTCCCAGGACCTCCCTTTACATCCCTAATTACCACCCTGTGGAGCCCCTACGACCCCCCATCAACACCTCTAACCACTTTTTCGATGAACCTAGCTTCTAGTCAACACCGTTGACCATTGCCGCTGTCATCGACTCACCAACTCCTTCGTGATGTACCAGACCTTCAAGGACCTCGTGCCCTGAGTTGCGCGACTTTTCCGTGGGCCTAAAGTCGACCGATGCCGCTAATTACACTTAAAGCTAGATTCGACAGTGACTTTACCTTATAATCCTTGATTAAGGTGATTATTCGCTTTAGTAGTGGATTATAAATTTTTTGGGCTGATCTTGTGATTATTTGAATAGCATAGGCAATTTGATAATTTTGGCAGATTGAGGGCAATTTGGTAAATTTACACTAACCAGGGGCAAATTGGTAATTTTGGCTATTAGGGGTGTTTTGGTAGTTGAATGTTCAAGGGTAATTTGGTAAATTGGCCAATATGGATAATTTGGTAATTTGGAAAATTAGGGGCATTTTGATAATTTGGTCAATTAATGGACATTTTGGTAAAATTGGCGAACCGGGGGTTGTCGGCCAAATGGCAGTCAATGAGGTGATAGCACCCATAGAATATTGAATGGTAGATTATAAACTCAAAATAGGGACCTAGGCGAATCCCTCAATGACATGCCTAGGCGGTTGACAAATTAGAATTACTTGAGAAATTATAGATAAATTGTGCTTTATTGATTTAATTGCTTAATATTATTGAATTGCGCATTTTATTGATAAATGGTTATTAATTATAATTGAAATGCGATTGGTATCTGATTGAGTTTATTGCAATTAATTGAATGATTTGGGGGCTAGTACTGAGGATGGACCAGTGAGTTAATGGGTAAGGCGGACCTGGGGGCTTGTGTGACCGCACGTGCAATGGAAGAGCTAGCTTACCTATGTTGATAGTGATGATTAGTACCTTGAGTGATAATTAGAGCCGTATCTTGAGGCTTATGTGAGAGTTGGCTGGACCAATAAGGGCCCTAAAGTGAGTGCCATCCTAATTGAAAATTAGGATGTAGATATACTAAGACTTTTAATCATTAGTTGTCCTAACCCTTTTTACAAGTTCTCAGCATAGATCTGATGGAGAATCAGATGGTAGTAGACATGGAAGTAGACTTGGAAAAGGAACTAGAGGAATGGATGATACTCGAGAAACTTGATGATAGTAGTAGATAATTGATAGGAACGAGACCAGTTCTAGGTATGTCGTGGAGAAGCACTAGAAGACAGTTTAGGAATAGGATAAGTCACTCTAGCATTGGGTGCCCCATCAATACTAGGTGAGGTACGCCAGTGAGGTTGGGGGCCCTTTAGTGTTCCACATGGACCACCATGAGGACCCCTGGGGTGGCTACGAACTATGGAACATTGACCCCAGGTTTGGTGATCCGCCTGATGATAGTGTGGTAGACCCTTAGGGTGGCTTAGACTAGAATAGCACCGGTAAGGCCAATTTATCTTCTTTTTTGTGGTGACCCCCTTCCCCGCCTCTGTTGTTCTACACTGCGGTTGCGCTTCTCCCTCCTTAGTTAGGTGACTTCTGGCCCAAAATTTTGTATTGTACATACCAATGGGTTGGGCCTTTTGTAAATACACTTTATGTAATCTATGGTCTCGAGCTGAATCAACTAGTTATCTTATACCCCTGATTGTCAAGGATTCTTTTTGTTAATTGGTTGGCGATGACTCATGGGAATGTCACGAATTAATCAACCGGTGAGGACCATTTTCTGGGACTGTTGCTGGCTCGGGTCCAGGGCATGATAGCCCCGGTTGAATTGGTATCAGAGCAGATTTAGAATATGGAGTGATAAGGTTAGTGCACACTTCCCGAGGTAATAATTGGCGATTGCTATGGCTTCTTGTGATTGTTAGGTCATTGGTAAATAGTTGATTGAAGCGTTTCTGTGTCATCGCAGGCTAGTTAAAGATTGATGTGTTATCGCATGCTGTTTGAAGCGTTGTTGTCATATCGCACACTATATAAAGCATTGTTGTGTTATCACATATTATTTGAAGCATTGTTGATTTATCGCACGCTGAAATTGTTGTGTTATCACACATTATTTAAGGCTCGTTGTGTTATCGCTCACCGTTGGGGGCATTGTTGTGTTATCGCTTTGCTAACCCAAGTTAATTAGGCTGCAAGAATGAGCGGAAATTAGAAATCGCAAAGGAGAATAATGACCTTGGGTCACTTCAGCGTAGGAGTTGAGGCTCAAGTGGACTCGAGGATCTAGGACATCCTGCGGTCCCTTGACGACCTCAAGGGCAGAGTAGACCAATAGGCCTAGAACTAAGAGATCGCTATCATAGCTGCTGTTGCTGCTACGAGGAATGTTACAGCCGTCATGGTCCTGAATGCCACTGCCGTTGCTCCTAAAGTAGTTATAACCACTCATATACCCAATGAGGAAGCCACTTATGAAGATGTAGCCATCCCTATCCTGACCGTTGAAGGCGAGAGCTAGGAAAAGAGAATTCAAAAACAAGGAGAGCAGTTCTTGAAGTTGAAGCTTCCATAGTTCCATGGAAAGGGTGACCCGGAGGCCGCCACTTCGTGGCTTCGAGTATCGAGAAAGTGTTTTCGATGATGAGATGCACTTACCTTGATAATGTGGTTTTGGTCGTATACCAACTGGAAGACAATGCCAACCACTGGGAGGAGGCCATCAAGGATAGAGTATTCTCTGCGGGAGTAACACCAACCTGGGGCACTGTTATGGAAGCCTTTAACCATAAATATTTCTCCAATGCTACAAGAGAGCAGAAAATGGCGGAATTTCTGAAGCTCCGCCAAAAATAGCTATCCGTGGAGGAATACAAGGCAAAGTTTGTCGAGCTTTTCAAGTATGGTCAAAGGATCATGGAGGATCCTGTGGATAGGGCTATCAGGTTGTGGGATGGATTGAAACACATTATTAAGAGCTAGCTGGTAGTGAGTGTGGACTAGTGAGTTAGTGGATTAATTGGACCTAGGAGCTCGTGTGACCGCACGTGCGATGGGAGAGCTAGCTTACCTATGTTGACAGTGATAATTAGTACCTTGAGTGATAATTGAGCCGCATCTTGACCCTCGCGTGAGAGTTGCTAGACCAATAGGAACCCTAGAGTGAGTGCCCTCCTAATTGAGAATTAGGGCATAGACTCACTGAGATTTTATCTCATTACTTGTACTAATCTTTTTTACAGGTTCTCAGCATGGATCCAATAGAGGATCAGATGGTAGTGGACATAAAGGTGGACTCTAAATAGGAACTAGAGAAGTGGGTGATACTCGAAAAACCCGAGGATAGCTGGTGAATAATCAATAGGATCAAGACCAATTTTAGGTATGTCATGGAGAAGCACGAGAAGACAGTTTGGGAATAGGATGAGTAACTCTAGCGTTGGGTGCCCTATCAATACTGGGTTATGTATGCCGGTGAGGATGAGGGGGGGCCTTGGTCTTCTAGATGGATCATCACGAGGATCCTTATGGTGGCTATGAGCTGTGGATCATTGACCCCAAGTTTGGCGATCCGCCAAGTGGTAGTATTGTAGACTGTTAGGATCGCTTAGACTAGAATAGCACCGATAGGGCCAGTTCTCTTTTTGTTTTGTGGTTGTTAGAGGAAGATTTATCGATGATTTTGAAGATGATAAAACTCTATTCAAAGCTTTATGTCAAAAGGACAAAACTCTGTGATTTGACTTGGAGTCAAGTGTTTAGTCACGGCCAGATCTTTATCATTTGGAGAGATGTCAGACTTGTATAGTCTAGAGGTTTTCAGATCTTTAACATCTGAAGGTTCTCAGATCTTTAACATCTAAAGATAGTTAGATCTTTAAGATCTGAAGATATCAGACACGTATCGTCTAGAAGGTAGATTTAGTAAAATCTGGGAAGTCGGAATTGTGACGACTATTTGAGTAAGAGGATATTCTTACAACTCTAATGCTTGTGGATTTCATACATCATATATGAGGATCAACAAGATTGATTATTCCCAAGAATATGAAGTTTATTATTGGCATATTGGATTCTCTAAAGATCGAGTAAATGTGGCAAGTATTCACTTATGGAAACTAAGATCCTGATTGTATGGACGACCAGGATTGACGGACTCTTGACACTATTTGAAGATTGCTTGATATATTCCTGATTCTGTCCAACGGGTTGATTGGAAGAATTTCTTTGGAAAGTGCTAACGGTCGTATTGGCATGAATGAGTATTTAAGGGAGATATTTCAAGCTATTCGTGAGAGACTAGACTAACAAGAGTTCAATTCATAAGTTTAGAGTTGTTCATTTACTGTGCACCTATTGTAAACAAAAGAGTATTACATATACTTGCTGTGAGAGCATAAGACTTTGTGAAGTCTTAGTATTGATTTGTAACTCTTTTGATTCATAGTGGAATCCAGCCGATAGTCTGTCAGCCCGAGAGAGTGGACGTACGTAGGCTTGAACTAAGCCGAACCACTATAAACATTGTGTTATGATTTTCTCTCTTAACTCTCTCTGTGTGCTTACTGTTCTTCACATATCACACTTCACACGCTGTGTTTTATATACTTCCACAAAATATTTTAAAATCACCTATTCACCCCCTCTAGGTGATCGCACTAGATCCTTCAATTGGTATCAGAGCTTCGCGCTTGTTTTTGAAGTGTTTTACTTCTAAGCTAAAGATCTATGTCTAGTGTGTGTTTGTACCAGGAGTGATGGAAGGACAGCACTTTGCCAGAGCACCATACTTTGATGGAAAGGACTACAACATTCGGAAAAACAAAATGAGAGCATTTATGAGATCAAAAGATCCACTGAAATGGGATGCTGTTGAAAGAGGAGTAAATCCAAAATCTTTAACAAATTCAGAGAGAAATGATGTAGAAGCTTGAGAGATGAATCAAGCTGAACTCATCAGAAGACAACACATTGATGCTAAAGCTATTTATTCTTTATACTGTGTTTTGTCTCTTACAGAATATAATCGTATCTCTTCTTGTTCAACAGCTAAAGAAATATGGAAAAAATTGAACATCACTTTTGAAGGAACTAACCGAGTCAAGGAGACAAAAATCAACATTCTACTTGGTCAATACGAAGCCTTCAAAATGAAACCTGGAGAAAGCATCTCTAATATGTTCAGTCGCTTCACAGAGATTGTCAACGGTCTCGCATATCAAGATCAAATCATTTTTGGACCAATTAAAGTGAAGAAGTTACTTTGTGGACTCTCAAGTGAATGGGACCAAGTGAAAATCACTATCAAAGAGACATAGAGGATTCAACCTCTATCTGTTGATGAGCTGATTGGAACTCTCCAATCTTACGAAGTTGAAAGATCTGATGAACAATAAGACTTGAAAGGTAAGAAATCTATAACTTTAAAATCTAATGAAGAAATTCATGTTGCAGGATCAATTGAGACTTTGGATGATGAAGAGATGGCCCTTCTAATGAAGAAGTTCAAGAAATTGAACAATAGGGGAAGAAGATTCAACTCAGGAAATTCGAGCTCTTAAAATTTCCAAAGAAGAAAACCTAAGCAAAATTTTCAAAGAAAACAGCCCAGACAAAACTTCCAGAACAGGCAGTCTTGGAACAAAGAATCCAACAATGAAGTAACGTGTTACAACTGCAGGCAGAAAGGACATATTAAACCCAACTGTCCTTTACTGAAGCGAAGCAATGAGAGGAATGAAAAACATAAAAAAGCACTCAAAGCAGAATCCTGGAGTGATGTTGATAGTAATGATGAATTTGGGAACATCTACTTGATGGCACGATCAAATTTGGATTCAGAGGCAAGTTCAGATTCAAACTTAGATCAAGATGATGAGGTCAGTAACTTCCAAATTCCTGTAAAAGTATCTAAGTATATTGACAAGTTATGCTCAAGTCTGGAATCTTCTCTAAAAAGAATTTCTAAGCTAAAGAATGAGAACTTGAGACTTCAAAAGCAGGCTAATGTTTGGTCTAAAAAATTTGAAAGCTTAAGTGAAAAACTAGCTGCTACGAAGGAGAAGTCCAATTCTCTTGAGAAGCAGGTTGTTTGTCTCAAAGCAGACTTTTCAAATCTTTCAAAGAAGTTTTCAAATGGTTCTGAAAAACTTGATAAACTTCTCTCAATTCAAAGACCTTATTTTAATAAAGCCGGTTTGGGTATGACTCCTTAAACTATTTCTTTAATTGATTCTCCAAAGGTGAAGGAAAGGCTTGAGCAAAAACCTTCAAAGACTGTTTACAAAAAATCATTTTTATGACCGAGGTGTCCGGGCCAGCTTGCGCGCACCTCAACTATTCCTCGGGGGAGACTAGCACAGCAACCTACCGCCATGGCCTCCACTTAAATCACAGGCGCTTCCCTGGGGAATCGAACCCAAGACCTTAACGAAGTCCAAGTTTGCCCTAACCAGTTGGGCTACCCATGGGTAGGTTTTTAAAAAAAGAAGAAGAAGAAAGTGGGGGGCTATCTATAATAGCTCATTTTTAAAAAAGTTTTTGTAAAGCCTATTGGAAGACATTCTTTGAAGTGCTCCATCTACAATAGCTCATAACATCTTGAAAGAAATTGTCCTTCGTTGAGAAGATCAGTGAGGAAAAACTGGTCGAACTTTGCTTATACTAACTGTACTGGACCCAAGAAGGTCTGGGCACCAAAGAAAAAGTGAGTATTCTTCTTGTTAACAGGTTACCATCAAGAGCAAAATAAAATGGTACCTGGACAGTGGATGTTCAAGACACATGACAGGAGATTCGAGCTGCTTTGTTGATTTAGTCAAAACAGAAGGAAGGAAAGTGTCTTTTGGAGGTAAAAGCAAAGGAAAGATAGTTGGTTGTGGAATTGTGCAAATTGGGAATCTGATTATCAAGGATGTCTCCTGGATGAAAGGTTTGAAGTACAATCTTATTAGTATTAGTCAATTGTGTGATGCTGGTTACAAAATTCAGTTTCAAGAAGGTATATGCTATGGTTCTTGCAAGGTAACTTCACAATCCTTTTCGGGTAAGCGTCATGGAAATATCTATCTACTTGATATAAATCCAGATAGTTCGCAGTGTCTGTTATCTATTCAGGATGAGATAAACCTGTGGCATAGAAGACTTGGACATGCTAACATGAAACAGATTGCCAAGATCTCTTCCAAGAAGATTGTTCATGGCCTTCCAAGATTGGCTTTTCAAAAGAACAACACTTGCACATCCTGTGTGTTAGGAAAACAGGTCATAAGTTCTTATAAGTTGATAAATCAAGTATCAACTGACCATATTTTACAGCTGCTTCACATGGACTTGTTTGGACCTACTCGAACTCAGAGTATTGGAGGAAAAACTTATTGCCTAGGATTCAACATGTGTTCTCATCTCCATATACGCCTGAACAAAATGGAGTTGTGGAAAGGAAGAACATGTCATTACAAGAGATGGCCAGAACTCTGCTTATAGAAAGTTACATGCCTTCTCAATTCTGGGCTGAAGCTATATGTACAGCATGTTACATTATCAACAGAGTTTACCTCAAGCTTATCCTTGAAAAGACGCCTTATGAGATTTACAAGGATAAGAAACCAATTGTTTCCTACTTTCGTACCTTTGGTTGCAATTGTTTTATATTGAAGAATCCTAATGATAATGTTGGTAAGTTTGATATGAAGTCAGATAAAGGAATCTTCCTTGAATACTCCATGACAAGCAAAGCCTACAGAGTCTTTAACAAAAGGACTCAAACTGTGGAAGAATCAATGAATGTCAAGTTTCATGAAGATACTCAACTACATTCACTTCAACCACAACTTGATATTCCAATTCACTCTCAAGACTTTTCAACCATGAATTCTCATGAGGAAGCTCAACAACTAGAAGATGAAACTCTATCAGCTAAGACCAGAAAAAATCTCCGTTCAAATTAGAGACATAAGTCCAGTCATCCAATTGAACTTATCATTGGCGATCTTAATGAAGGAGTTCGAACAAGGGCACAAAGACACGAAGAATCCAGTGCAGTAGCACTTGTGTCTGAAGTTGAACCAAAAGGTATTGATGAAGCTCTACTGGATGAAAGCTGGATTGAGGCTATGCACGATGAGCTTAGACAATTTGCAATCAATGATGTTTAGGAGTTAGTCCCAAAACCAAAAGAAAAATCTATCATTGGAGCCAAGTGGGTGTTCAGGAACAAATTGGATGAAGAAGGCAAAGTTGTCAAAAACAAAGCCAGACTGGTTGCAAAAGGATACTCTCAGCAAGAAGGAATTGACTATGATGAAACTTATGCACTAGTAGTAAGGTTAGAAGCTATTCAATTATTGCTTGCCTTTGGCTGTTACAAAATTTTCAGGTTGTTCCAAATGGATGTCAAAAGTGCATTCCTGAATGGATTCATAGAAGAGGAAGTGTATGTAAAGCAACATCCTGGTTTTGAAGATCCGAAGAAGCCAGATCATGTGTACAAACTAAGAAGGCACTATATGGTCTGAAACAAGCTCCCAGAACTTGGTACGAAAGGTTAAGTAAATTCTTACTTAAGAATGGCTTTGAGAAAGGCAAAGTAGATATAACTTTGTTTGTCAAGATTGATGGCAAAGATTGTTTTTTTAGTTCAAATATATGTTGATGAATCATCTTTGGTTCCTCAAATAAAACACTTTGCAAGAACTTTTCAAAAGTGATGCAGAATGAGTTCGAAATGAGTATGATGGGAGAATTGACATTCTTCCTGGGCTTGCAAGTCAAACAATTAGAGGAAGGAATTTTCATTCACCAAGAGAAGTATGCTAAGGAATTTTTGTCAAAATTTGGCTTGGAAAATTGCAAGAAGACAGAGACACCCATGTCAAGTACTTTGAAACTTGATGAAGACATCGATGTGAAACAAGTTGATTAGAGACTTTATAGGAGCATGATTGGATCTCTTTTATACCTAACAACATCTAGACCTGACATCTTGTTTAGTGTATGTCTATGTGCTAAATATCAATCCAATCCAAATGAGTCACATCTCAGTGCTGTGAAGAGAATTATAAAGTATGTGGCAACTATTTCAAAATTTGGATTATGGTATCCAAAAGATAGGGACTTCACTTTACTCGGATATTCAAACGTTGATTTAGCAGGCTGTAAGCTAAACAGAAAGAGTACTTCATGTACTTGTCAGCTGCTTGGAGAACGACTTATCTCATGGTTATCAAGAAAGCAACACACTGTTGCTCTTTCAACAGCAGAATCAGAATACATTGCTCTTGGAAGTTGCTGTTCACAAATTTTATGGATGAAGCAACAACAACGTGACTTCAAAATTCCGAGGTCATGTATTGAAATTAGGTGTGATAGCACCAGTGCGATGGATTTAACTAAGAATCCTATCTTGCACTCTAGAGCAAAGCACATTGAAATTCGAGACCACTTTATACGGGATCATGTGGAGAAAAAGGGATGTCAAAGTCAACTTCATTGATTCTAAAAATCAGCTTGCAGATATCTTTACAAAGGCATTGGATAAGAATTCTTTCGAATTCATTCGGAGCAAGCTGAATATCTTATCCCCTGATGATTAAACTTCAGATCTTATCTCAGTTCAGATTTTACAACCTTCAGATCTTATGACGTTCAGATCTTACGACGTTCAGATCTTACAAACATCTCAGACGGTCGAAGTCTTGATACACTATCATCTATGATATTTTATGACTCAAGACTATATGATATGAATTTTTCCCACCACAAGTTCATAAGGTAACTCGTATCTTTATTTTTAGAATGTTAATGTATGATTATTACATAGTGCATATTTACTTGCCTCTTTGAATCGTTGCGTGATATATGCATCCCTTGATTGTTGAATCGTTGTCTTGGAAACTTTATTTTCCAAAGTTACAGTTATCTTTTGAATTTCGAAAGGAATTCTCTCACTTCTTAACCCGATTGGGATTCTACCTCTTCGCTCTTCTGAAACCCTAGAAGTTTGTTTTCTCTTGTTTTCTCTCCTCCAAAAAGTTTTCAACCTTCTGCTTGATCAAAAGTAGATTTTATCTGTGACTATCAATATGTCTATGTCAAGGAAGACTTCAAGTTCTACTGAGAAGAAGGTGACGTTTGCTGATGCTCCTAAATCAAGTAGGCCCGGAATTCTGTCAACACCGACTCCATCAGAAAAGTACTCCGATAAAGGAAAAACAGTCGTGTTTACACCAGTTCCAGCAAGGAATACGGTAAACATTCCTGATGTCAATTCTGATGATGATGATGACACTATCACTGTTGCTGAATATATGTCTCGTCACTATGGAAATTCGATCATTGTTTGATCTCCCTCGACACGGGCAAGGAACCAGTGGAAGCTGAACGGACCGCCTTCCGTAAATGGACTGATCAAAGCAACGTTGATCAAAGCAATAAGACAGGGGGTGTTGGTACCTCGTTTCCTACATATCAACAGGCCAATGCTCCTACCTTTTATCTTCATCCACAGACTATCTTTGCTGACGTTCTTGCATAACTCAATCATTCTGACGAGTTCAAACAGTTGCTTGGACTTATTATCGAGTTAAAATATTGTCATTCTGATTTGGAACTTGAGTTGTTGCAACATCGTAATCACTTCAACTTGCAGATTTAGTCTCTCCACTCTATTGTTCAAGATTTTTATCAGCAATTGAACAAGAAAGTGGATGTTGATAAATGGACTTAAACGATCAAGAAGCTGGAGCAAATAGTGCAGTCGTTGATATACCGGAGTTTTTCTTGTGTACTATATTATGAACACTCTTTCACAACAATATGCACCTTTCAAGATCTCTTATAACACACAGAAGGATAAATTATCAAATAATGAACTCATGATCATGTGTGTTCAAGAAGAAGAAATGCTGCTTATGGAATTAGGAGAAAGTGCTCATTTGGCAACACAAGAAAAGAATAAGAGGCAAGGGAAGCAAAAGGGAAAGGGGAAAATACCTTCCCAACCTGACATTAAGAAAGAATCCAAGTACTTCTATAAAAGGAAAGGACACATGAAGAAGATTGCGTTAGATTAAGGCCTGACTTGAGAAGAAAGGTCGTACAATCTCTTATGTCTGTTATGAATATGATATGACTTATGTGAGTCACAACACTTAGTGGATTGATTCTGGGTCTACAATCAGGTTTTCAAAACCGTAGGAATCTAGTAGGCAGTGAACAAAGCATCTATTCTTGAAATAAGATGCATTTGCATGTATAAGCTACTGAGACATGCAAATTAGTTCTCATTAGTGGCTTTCTTTTGAATTTAGGATCTTGTTCTTAACCTTTTATGTTCCAAGTTTCTCAAGAAACTTAATGTCTATTGCTAGACTTGTACCTATGGGATACTAGTCAAATTCTACTTTCAGTTTGTCATTTAAATTTACAATTATTGGAGGTTGTATTTTGTTTAATGGTGTTTTTTGAATTAATTTACAAGACAGTGCCTTTTATAATACAATGCATGTTTATGATAATGCCGGAAGGAAATGATGTATTGTGAATGGAGATTCATCTATGTTGTGGTATCATAGATTATGACATATTTCAACAAAAAGAATTAAGCGATTAGTAAATGATGGAGTACTTAGAACTTTAGATTTTACTGACTATTATACGTGTGTGGACTGCATAAAGGGAAATCACACCAACAAGTCTAAAAAAGGTACCAATAGGACTACAAAAATATTAAAAATCATACATACATACATTTGTAGTTCAAATATGGATTCGTATGGTCATATATACTTCATCTCTTTCATAGATGATTACTCACGATATATGTATCTTTATTTGTTTGTAATAAGTACGAAGCATTAGATGCATTTAAAGTATTTAAGGCTGAAGTAGAGAAACAATGTGGTAAGCAAATTAAGATCGTGATGTTAGATAGAGGTAGGGAATATTTTGTAGATATACTGAAGATGGACAAGCACCTGGTCCATTTGCAAAATTTCTTCAGGAACATGGGATAGTTGTCCAATATACCATGCCTGGTTCTCCAAACCAAAATGGTATAGCAAAAAGAAGAAACTGGACCTTGTTGGACATGTAAACTTCCTAAGTCCTTGTGGACTAAAGCTTTTAAGATGACAATGTACATATTAAACCGAGTTCCAACGAAGGCTATCTCAAAAACACCTTTTGAATTATTTAAAGGTTGGCAATTGCGACATGTACATGTTTGGGGATATTTGTCAGAAGTGAGAGTCTACAATTCACAAGATAAGAAGTTGGACCCAAGGATTATAAGTGGGTATTTTTTAGTGGATATGCCAAAAAGTTTAAGGGCTATAGATTTTCTTGCCAATTTCACCCCACTAGGATTGTGGAATCGAGAAACGCTAAGTTTCTTGAAAATGACTTGATCAATGGGAGGGATCATTTCAAGATCTTTGTTCATGAAAATAATCATTTAGATACTCAACCTTCTACTTCGAGTACGACATTGGTTGTTGTTCATAATGCCCCTTCAGTTCAACCGTTTGTTGAAAAACCAATCACTAAAGTTCCACAACATGCTGATATTGATATGGTGGATCTAGTTGTTCGGCAATTACCAATTGAATAACATGCTCCTCAGGAGAATGTTGATGCAACATTAAGAAGATCCACTAGAATAAAGTTATTATCACTTCCTAGTGATTATTTTGTGTGTTTACAAGAATCTGACAATAATATTATAGTTGAAAATGATCTAAAACGTTTTCACAAGTAATGAGTTGTGATGAATCCAATTTGCAGTTCAATTCCATGAAGGAAGAGATGAATTCAGTGGTATCTAAGGAAGTCTGAAATTTGGTATCTAATGATGCAAGGGCCATTGGTTGTAAAGAGGTCTTCAAAATTAAGAAGGATTCATTCGTCAACATTGAGAGATACAAAGTCAGACTCATTGCCCAATAATTTGCTCAAAGGCAAGGAACCGACTATACAAAGACAGTTTCTCTTGTATCTAAGAAAGATTCCTTTGGCATTATTTTGGCATCGATTGCTCATTTTGATATGGAATTGAATCAAATTGAGTGAACGGTATTCTTCCATGAAAAACTAGAGCAAAAGGTTTGTATGAAACAACTAGAAGGATTCTCTTTTAAATGGTGAGCATTTGGTCAGCAAGCTTAGGAAAGCTATATATGGCTTGAAACAAGCGTCACGCCAATGGTACTTAAGGTTCCATGTTGTCATCTCTTCATTTGATTTTGTAGAGAATGTCCTGGATCAATGTATATACCAAAAGGTTACTAAGAGCAAAATTTGTTTCATTGTGCTATTTGCAGATGACTTCTTACTTGCGATCGATGATAAGGGATTACTTCATTAGGTGAAACAATTCTTTTTTAAAAATTTGACATAAAAGATATGGGTGAGACATCTTATGTCATTGGTATTAAGATCCATAGAGATAGACCTCGAAAAATATTAGGACTATCTCCAAAAAACTTGTATCAATAAAATCTTAGAAAGATTTAGATTTTTTTTTACCTAGTATAGCACCTATTGTGAAGGGTGATAGGTTCGATTTGAATCAATGCCCAAAGAACGATCTAGAAAGTGAACAAATGAAGAATATTCCATATGTTTTTGTTGTCGGAAGCTTGATGTATGCTCATGTTTGTACTCAACCTGACATTGCATTCAATGTGGGAATGTTAGGAAGATATTAGAGTAATCCAGGTTTGGACCACTGGAGAGTTACAAAGAAGGTGATGATGTATTTTTAAGGTACCAAAGATCACGTGCTTATGTATAGACAGACAAACAACTTGGAAGTAGCTGGTTATTCGGATTCAGATTGGGCTGGTTATATTGATTCTCGAAAATCAACATCTAGATACATTTTTATGCTAGCTAGTGCAGCCGAGTCATGGAGGAATGCAAAGCAACATTCGTTGCTACTTCTACTATGGAGGCTGAGTTCATTTCTTATTTTGAGGCTACTTCACATGGAGTGTGGTTGAAGAGTTTCATTTCAGAGCTTAAAATTGTGGATTCCATTGCTAGGCCATTAAGAATATTTTGTGTCAATTCAATTGCAGTTTCTATAGCTAAAAATCACAATAGTGGTAGTCAAAGTAATCATACCGACATTAATTATTTAGCCATAAGAGAGTGTGTCAAAGAGAAGAAAGTGGTCATTGAACTAAATTGATATTAGCTAATTCTTTAACTAAAGGCATGCCACCAATGAGTCATAAGGATTAGGTAGTTAGGATGTGAATTGATCCTATCATGTAGACTTTTGTCATATGAGAAATTTGTGAAACTCTTATTACGTTGTGATGTTTTCTTAGTGTTGGTGTATACATTTATTTATCGTGAGAATAACAATCATTTTTTACTCAGAATAGCATAGGATTTATTCATTAAGTTATGTCATCACATACAAGCTAATTTGAAAAGATAAGATACATTGTGATACATTGAAGATAATACTCGTTTTTAAGAGGACTTATCACAATGATTCATATGTTTTGTCTGCAGCACATATTCTTGTGGATTCAGTTCAATATTTGTTGATGGAATGCTAAGATCAAGTGAGAGAATGTTATAAAATAATAATGTGATCCCACATTTGGTTTATACAAGCCCGCATTATATCATTAACAAATATTACCCACTTTACGTTATGTGATGACCGCTCAAAAGGCACGACTTCTTGATGGGAGAAGGGACGAACGTGAGTTTAATAGGGGGTCTTCTAAGTCAAACCCTCTTGATCCGATTTGGACCAAATTCATTCATTCTCGAATTCATTCAGAAAAACACACCACCAGTTTCAATAAGGCAATTGGTTCGAGGAATCCATTCTCTAAATGATCGACACTTGGGGAATCAAGTTTTCATTAATGGTTGGAAGTTAGTAAAGATTTCTTTATGTTTTCACATTTGGTCTCGATTATGAACAAATTTTCTTTGTTCGTTTTGTTCAAAGAAAATTGAGACATTTGATTCTTCATGTTTTTAATCGAACGGTCTTTCCAATAGATTACCTTATCAGGACACATATGCTACTTTGACATCTTGCACACTTCCACTTATCATTAATTACAAATAACAGCATGACCCAAAGATCGACATCGGGACTAGATAGCAGCTACAACAAAAACAAAGCAAAGGAGAAGACTCAAAGCATGGTACACGCACTATTCGTTTCCACTTAACCCAATCTACTTCTCTTAGACTCAATTTATAGCCATTTATCCTCAAATGACCACTTTCCATTGAAATCCTCTGGTAGTTGCTAGTGCCAATGGCAGAACGTTTCTAAAGATCATCAAAACGACTCGTTGACATCGGCAACGTCTTCATGCCAATTGTAGTTTCCCAGAAAAGTGTCGGTGTATTTTTGTTAGACTTGCTCATTAATATCATAAATGCTCCTGATCAACCATGTGATATTTCTGTGAATTCCCTACCTTTGTAATGGCTATATTCTTCTTGTCCATTGTTCTAAACAGTTGATCAAGTGACCATCACATTCAAAATTAAAATATCAGTATGATTTCTTACCCAAAATCAAGACATGCAGATTTTTACTAATCTGTTGATGTCGTCCACTAACAAACCGTGTGGAATGACTTGTTGATAAATCATCCAATGATTCTCTTGACTTCTTGGGCATACAAAGACTTCCAAGGACATCAGCATCCTTGCTGATTCTTCGTCTTGCTGATACCTCATCTTCATTGATTTGACCAAGTCAGCTTCCAGAGATCTCCAAGGACGTACAATCACAAGGTTTAGCAGAGACACAATAATGTGAGTAGGTATCCAACTCTCGATAATCCTATAAAACATTATATTAGTGCTGTAGCCACACATACTCCAATACTCATGTTTAATATCTATTTACTCCATTGTTCGAGGTATTCATATTATATGGACCTTGACCGTCTTTCCATTAATTCGTGCAAATCGAATTCATCATTTCATAAAGATTCCATATTCTAGGACAGATTCTTGCATCCTTTTCTCTCATCATTAATTCATGCCCACTTTCTTTAAGCAACTTCAACAGATGACAATCTGAGAAGCAGAGTTCAATATTCACACGAGTGGGCTTTCATGCAAGTCCAGAAGCAGAGTTCATTTGCGTTTCTTGGCATTTCCTGTGGAGAACATTCAAGTAATCTTGGATTACATCGGTATTTCCAAAGGGTTGTAGAGTTGGTTTGGCCTGACTCGGGGATCTTCCTTGGAAGATCAAAATTAGTTCAAAGACTCACACCTAGGTTAAAATTGGTAATCACTTTTCCCAGTTCCAGACCGCTCTTATCATCGCATGATCCAAATGAATTTTTCTAATTGGATTAATGCAAGAATGGCTTGGTTCAGAATCGAATAAGGAGGGATAAAAAACTCACGTACACGAGGCTATAGCCATGAAACTTCTATATCATTCTTGTCATCTTTGTTCACCTTTATTTCTTTTTCCTATTCTTTTCGATCGAGGTTGTTGGACCAAAATTTGATAAGTGATTACTTTCTCATGGGGCATATGATGGGCCAGATATTGCTTATAATGAAATGTTTGTGCTCCCTAATTTTCATGACACGCAATTGAATTCTAAAGTAGACAAACTCTCCAACATCATAAAAAATACGATTTCTCCCAATATGATTGTCAAAAGACTCTTTTTCAACAAGCACAACCCATTTTTTGAATTTAAAAAGCGTTGCGAGTCTCATGTCTCTTCGCTCTTGAGTTTTGGTTAACTCTTCATCAACCGTAAGTCAAATTAAATGATCTTTTGAAAATTGGGACAATTGAAAGCGTCAACATTTTCCTATGATATTAGATAATTCAAATTTAGGTCTTCTTGGATAGGCTATTGAATTTCTAGTCTAATATTAAGTATAGTAATTTTGAAAATATTCTCGAAGTTTCTAATACTCCAATTTCACATTTTTTTAGAACTTGATGTTTTAAAAGTCAAATTTCAAACTCTCATAAGCCATTACTTTTTAAAAGTTGGAAAACCTGTGTAAAAAGGTTTATTTGGGGTGCTTTTTATTTTTACTTTTTTATTTTACTAGGGGGCGCATGCACTTTGACATGCTCGATGAAGTCTTCAAAATGTGCATATATTGAAAAATAGATTCCAAAATTTATTCTTTTTCTCTTAAAAATTTAGAGATACTCTTGTGGGTAATTAACAAGTTGCTTTGGATTTTCTTAGTTAAAACAAACATACGGGTTACCCTAATATTTTGCTCAATGAAAGAGTGCTTTGACATTGGAAAATCATAAATCACTTTTTAAGAGAATGTTAAACTTAAGGTTGTAAATCTTTCTCGCGTACTACAATCTATTAGGCAAGATCGTCACCCCCACTCCATCATAATGCGAGTGGGGATTCCAAGATCAACAATACTGCTAACACATTAGAGGGATTTTATGTCTTCAATGGGCTTAAGATTTGCTCATATAGACAAGTGTGTTACATCTGTAAGAATCCTTGAGTAATTGATGTTGGTCTTTTTTTTTTTCTAATTATTCTTAAGGTAGATAGGGCCTAGGAAAATTCACATGACCAATAACTCATTTTAGGAGTGACCACAATCTAGAGAAACCACAAAAAACTAGTGACTTCATAACTTCATGTATGCTAGTAGATCAACCAAAGTCCATGACCAAGAGAACAAAAAGAACAATGCTCACTTACCTTATCCCCACTTTTGTGATAAGTGGGAAATGAATTATTAGAGTCGATAAGTGTGCTAGCTTTGGGGAGCAAATACGCATGGGCCCTAATCCTCCCCACCACCAATCTTCCTTTTTTTTTTTGGTTTTGCCAAGTCGCCCCACCTCCGATCGAAATATCAAGCAGCATCCAAGAAAAGCCAATCTCTTCTTCTCCTCCTTTCTTCCACCATTAAAATCTTCCACCCTCCTCCTCCATAATTGCTAGGCGTACAAAATATTAACACACACTGACTGAAATACAATATTTCTGCATAGCGCAGTTCATCTACTGTCTTTGCATCAAAAACTTCTTGGTACTCTAATTTATTTTTTCTGAGTTTGGAGTAAATCCCCGTGAGAGGCCCAAGAATGAAAGTTTAGAAAGAAAAGATGAGGAAGACAGCCGAAAAACAAACCAAAAAAAAGGAGGAGAGAGTTTGAAAAAGGGTCAAATTTAATAAGTAGTGAAGCCCAATAATAAAATTGTTGTTGCAGATCCTAGATATTTCTTATTTAGATGTACAGGCGCCCAAAAGTCCATATTGTTTTTTGCATTACTACTTCTCCGAGTCTTCTCATGACTTGACGCTCTCTCTCTCTCTCTCTCTCTCTCTCTCTATATATGCAGGCAAATTTCCATTTCTATGGACACGAGGACCTCACTCATGGTCGTGGATGCTGCTCCGAGTCCGTGTGCAGAGTCTTCCATTTTCTACCAGTGAGTCGTTCTCTGCTCATTTTGTCAGTAAGATATGAAGACGGCTGCTGATTGTTACACTGTCTCTACTGTCGCTTTTTCACTCACCCATTTGCCGGGTTGTTCCTCGGCGCAATTAGCTAACCCAGATTGATTTCTTGTTCCGGTCGCAGATTTTCACACTGCATTAAGACTTCACATTTTTATCTCTTGTGGGTTTTACGATATCTCAGTTGATGGCTTTGTCCCTTATTTGTATTTCATCTTTTCTATTTGAGGTCAGGAGCAATAAATTGGAGCTACCCTACATGGAGTTTCTGAAAACTTGCCCCCTAATCAATGTGATTTTCGATGCATAGCTTTGTATTAACTGAGTTTGAAGCTTAATGAATTTATGTTTTATTATTGAGGGTATGCTTAGAAATTTGATGGCGCTTGCTTTGTAGTTGACTCTACTTTTTCTCATCAGAAAGAACTTTCCTCTCTGACTTTGTAGATGAAATCAATGGTCATCTGAAGATGTGAACCTTTTAGAAAAATGTGATTTTGCGGGGCGTTAATTAAACTGGGGCTGGAGTATTCTAGTGTGAATTTTGGATATTGGGTGTACTTGGAGCTATTCAGTTCGTATTGTTTGCTAGAGCTGAAACATGGACAGAACAAGACTAGACTTGGCATTTCAGCCATCTGGATCGGCACAATCTGAGGAGTCAGCTCTAGATTTGGAAAGAAACTACTACAATCGTCAGAATTTGCTGTCTTCAAGTCCATCTCCTTTACAGCCTTTTGCCTCTGGTGGGCAGCTATCTGAAAATAGTGCTGCTTATTTCTCGTGGCCTACTTCGAGCCGTCTGATAGATGCAGCAGAAGATAGGGCAAACTATTTTGGGAACCTTCAAAAAGGGGTGCTTCCTGAAACTCTGGGCCAGTTGCCAATGGGGCAGCAAGCTACAACCTTGCTTGAATTGATGACTATCAGGGCATTCCACAGCAAGATTTTGCGTCGGTTTAGTCTTGGGACGGCCGTTGGTTTTCGTATTCGACGCGGAGTTCTGACCAATATACCAGCAATTCTAGTCTTTGTTGCGCGAAAAGTTCACAAACAATGGCTCAGCCGCATCCAGTGTCTACCTGCAGCCCTTGAGGTGAAACAAATTGGTCCTTCTCTTCAAAATTTTGAGCATGAATTTCATTGATTTTTTGATGTGACTCTTTTTTAATCTATGAGATCCTTTAATGTATTTTGAGATCTGAGAATTCATGAAGACTGAACGGTTGAAAATGATCTACTTTATAACTTGATAATCTCAAGGACATGTAGGTTCCTTATCAAGAAATGACTTGGTTCATCAATTGCATGAGAGAGAGAGAGAGAGAGAGAGAGAGAGAGAGAGAGAGAGGATTTAACAAGCAATTTTATGGCCACTCATGTTTGAAATTACAAAAATAGATTTGTTTGTTGTGCTTTTGCTGACCTTCTGACAATGTGGCTAGTTTCAGTCTTCCAACTTATATTGGTCAAATATACTGCAATTAGCATGGCAGAAAAGCTTCGATGGAATAACTTGAGAACCCTAGCAGAGTAAACTAAAGGTCATGAAACATCTACTCTGTCATGGAACGTATTGAGCTGGATTAACTATGTGATTTGGGGATTATAAACTCGGAGAAGTTGACTACCTCTACAACGGATGTACAGGGGCCAGGAGGTGTATGGTGTGAGGTTGATGTGGTGGAATTTGCTTATTATGGTGCACCAGCTCCTACTCCAAAAGAGCAGTTATACAATGAGCTTGCAGATGGGTTGCGAGGTAGCGATCCATGTATTGGTTCTGGTTCTCAGGTATCCTGTTGGGCTTGATTCTTATATCTTGTACCATACACAGTAAATGACATGCAATGGATATAATTATTTTCCAATCAGGATATGATTATTATGTCAAATATTAGGCAAGAAAATTCTTCTATGTTTATGATGTGTGATAAATTTCCTATTCATAATACCATATGAATCATTTCAATGGCCTGCTTTAGTGTCTCTATTTGCAGTACTGTTTGGAGTCATCTCAATGTGCTTATGCTTATACTGTTCTCCATATCTAAATTCTCAATTATACTCAGTAATGGAGGTTGTACAAGGAGAGTAAATCGTCCCTCTTTCAAGAGAGGGATGAATGAAACAAAGGAAAGAAAAGACAAGAAAGCAGTATTTATTTGGATTCCTGAATAACTGACTAGAAAGTGTTAAGAGTAAATTGGAAAATAAGAATGTGGTGAAATCTCATTGCTGGAGACTTTCTTCAGGTTTAGCTTCAACTTCGAGTGCATTAAGGTATTATTGAGGCAGTGAAATTTGATTTGTTGGACTTGGTGGGGGATCCCTATAGTTTGAGCCTTTGCTTATGATTGAGAAAATTGAAACATGAGACACAATGAGTAGATAAAATTCCACAAAATAATTAACAAGTGGCTTTTCTAATTTCACTGTGCTGGTAGCATCTGACTTCTGCTCATCTTTTGAAATATGTATAATGAAATTCTTTCAAGTTGTTTCCTCGTTATAACTAATTTAAGTAGAAAGTCTCATTCTTTAGGGTCCACTTGGAATTTTGGATAAGAGATCATGGGAGTGAAGACAGGAATCTAGGTCCTTTGTAAATTTTGGTGTCATGAGCACCTACAGTTTAATATGTCAAGGGTCATATCTCAAACCTCTTTTTCCCCATTACACAAGCATTACTACCTTTTCTCTAGGATCTACTGGTTCATCTTCATCTCTAATCCTCTCTTCGGTTCATCTTCATCTCTAATCCTCTCTTCTGGGTTTTCAAATGGTTCAGGTTGCAAGTCAAGAGACGTATGGAACCCTGGGTGCTATAGTGAGAAGCCGGACTGGTAATCAACAAGTGGGTTTTCTGACAAATCGTCATGTGGCGGTAGATTTGGACTATCCAAATCAGAAAATGTTTCACCCTTTACCACCGAGCCTTGGACCTGGTGTGTATCTTGGTGCTGTTGAGAGGGCTACATCTTTCATAACGGATGATCTATGGTATGGCATCTTTGCCGCTAACAATCCAGGTAATACTGGATCCTGGATTCATCATCTTGGATGCTACTTACAGAATAAAGCACTTTTTCATGGATTTGTATGATCTTTTTTTATTTAGTCATTAAACGAAGTGAATGCTAATTCAAGGAGATAGACAAGGATAAATCTTCCTTTGTCAGACAGCATCCTAAGAAGGTACAAAACATGTGAAGCACAGATCTATAACATTCATATTTGCAGCATTAATAGGATAATACTCTTCACAATACCATATCTGTAGCTGCACATTTTCTCATCATGTGTGATAAGATGTGTGACCTGTATATGCCTTTATGTAATAAATATGGGGAAGAGCTTTTGTATCAAGATGAGCCCCAGACGTGCTGTGGAAGCCACATCAGTTGGCCATGGGAGCAGGATTGATGCTCATTAGAGCACTTTGTCTGATCTTCCTGTTTGCTTCATGTCATAGCTTCATGTGTCAGCTTCTATGGATTTAGATCAACTTGGAAGTTACAGAGCTGGAAGTGTGGAGATGGATTAGGTGGATTGGGATATAGTTTTTCTTTTTTCTTGCTTCTAGATTGTTATTGGAAAGTCAATGTTCATCTTCATGGGTATTTTTGTGGTCATTTTCCTTTATAAAATGTTTCTTTCATATTTCCCCATATGACAATATTTGGTTAGCCTTTTGTTTCTTTAGTTGTGGTGAAGACCCTTTGAGAAAACTCAAGATATGGGAGGTTTAGGTTTTTCAAAAATTATTTTATGAGCTTTATATTATAAGAGACTATGATCTCTCTCCTGGGTGGACAAGCCTATATTTGTTCTAGCAGGACAGGCTCTGTCACTCTTGTATCCTCATTACAGAAGTTTATCAGTTCTCAAGTTGAGGGGGGAAGAATAAAGTCTCCTTAAGAATTTTACTTAGGATCTTCCTACTCCATTGACAGTTCACTATTTTTGTAGGTACCTTGGCTGTGTTCACCTTCAGAAACCAAGTATTCCTTTCAAAAATGGGCAATTCCTTTGTCAAACAGAAGAATCCTAGTAGCTGACAAATCAAATCTTTCGTTTTGTTATATAGGATCCACGTAGCTGACTCCACTTTACGGGAAAATATTCCGTTGCTGCAGCTACTCTTTCTGTTGTCTGTCTTAAACATGAATTTCGGACATTTGTGCCCATCTCTTTTTTTCTTAAAAGACAAAGCTTCTATTATACTTAGGTCTTCTACCTTGAAATAGGATACTGGTGTTTTCCTATGCATGTTGAAGCACCACCATTATAACTGATATCACATGATCTCCATGTTCTATGTCCTTGCCTGCTTGTAGAAGCAAAATTTCTTAAGTGCAGTCACTGGAAGCTAGAACTTGGCCACTTAAGAGTAACACTTGTTACGCTGTGCTTTTTTATTCATGAACTATGGGGAATGCCTGAAAGGTAAGAACATGAATCCAGTAGCCCAAATGAGATGTAATTACAGGTTAAGTTGTAAAACTTAACAACTACGTGCACTTATGTCTCAAACTTTCATTTCATGCATTCAAGTCCTAAAATTTGTAGACTTTTTTCCGATTAAGTAATTCTGTCGATGGAAGGAAAGACTTAAAGTGCATTGAAGGTGCAAGTTTTAGGAGTTAAATGTACAAAATAAAAGCTCGTGAGAGCTTCTACCTTTTCCCAGACAGTCTAAGCTTCTGTAGTAGCTGGAAATTTAGCTCTATTGAACATGTTTAGTTCTCAAACTTAGGTCATCTTGTTCCAATAACTGGACAATCATTTTTTTTTTGTTATTTTTTGTTATTCAATTGTGCTCTATTTAGATTTCATTTAATGTTGGCTTCATGAATTCATAGACATTTAAATACTTCTTCCTAGAATATCAAAACATGGGAGAAGCTCAAGTGTCTTTGCTTGCTTGGTTTGAAGCGGCAGCTGTGCTCTCAGTCTCTAGATGACCTGTAATCATAAGTTTAAGCAGTGAAATTTCCCAATGAGGACTGTATGGATTGCTCCTTTTGAGCTATGTGCTGTCCTGCTCTGTAGTTTTTCCAGGGTTTTCCTTATTTTGATCTTTAATTGAAAGAGGAATATTGAGGGCTTGCTTCACATATATTAGATCTCCTGATGTTTCAGTAGTTAACTACAGGTATTATAAATGTCTCCTGATGGATGTAAATAACCCATATCTCTCTTGCCAAATGTACCTTTCTGGTCTCATTCGCTCATGAATATCAATTTGAATTGGTTCTTTGGCAGAAACATTTGTGCGAGCAGATGGGGCCTTCATTCCCTTTACTGAGGATTTTAATATGAACAATGTGACTACATCTGTTAGAGGAATTGGTGAGGTTGGCGAAGTTAACACTATTGACTTGCAGTCCCCAATCAACAGTCTCATTGGAAGACAGGTGGTCAAAGTTGGAAGAAGCTCTGGTCTGACCACTGGAACAATCATGGCATATGCCCTTGAATACAATGATGAAAAAGGAATATGTTTCTTCACTGATTTTCTCGTAGTTGGGGAGAACCAGCAGACATTTGATCTTGAAGGTGATAGTGGAAGCCTCATTCTCTTAACTGGTCCTAATGGTGAGAAACCGCGACCAGTTGGAATCATATGGGGCGGAACGGCTAATCGGGGGCGCCTAAAGCTAAAGGTTGGCCAACCTCCTGAGAATTGGACTAGTGGAGTTGATCTGGGGCGTCTTCTTGATCTTCTTGAGCTCGATCTCATTACAACCAGTGAAGGTCTTCAAGGTCTGCAGCATCTGAAAGTTTTCGGAGAAAATTTCCCGATCTACTGTGGGTTTTATTTTTTTATTTTTTTATTTCTCTCCTGTGCCTGGCATTTCTAAAGTAGCTTTTATGTTTCTGAGCATAGCAAGATATTTAAGAATCTAGTCAAGTATAACACTGGGGAAAATTTGCCCCCGAATATTCTACCAGCCTTTTTCTGTGTCCTACCAAGTCAATTAACTAGTTTGTATGGATCTCTTCAATCGTCAACATATAATTTTCACTAAGCAAACATTCTACACTATTAATCTCTTGACATTTTTAGCATTTAACTTTTCTCTTTAGGAGCCTCTTTTTATCTTTTAATTTCGTTGATTGACTTTTCCAAAATAGTTGATAATCATAGTGGAATAATAGGGTTGAGTGTTTCAGCTAAACTTTTGAGCAGACCCATCTGATAATATTGGTTAGTCATATTACCATTTTGAAGAGAACTTAAAGATGACCTGCGTTGAAATGTATGCATGGTTAACAGTGAAGTTCCAAGGGGTCTTAGGTTTGGTATTCCTTATGTTTTGGGTTTGTAATTTTGCTTAACATTCTGTAATCTGTTTTCCTTGTTTCTCCTTCATAGTTTTCTGGGTTGCAATTACAACTGAACATTCTAACATCTTATCTTTGTTTCTTCTTCATTGTTTTCGGCAATTGTAGCTGCTGTGTTGGAACAAAGAAATGCTTCTGCAGGAAACGTTTCAGCAGTGGGAGAATCATCTCCTCCTAGGCATATTTCCAGAGACAAAACCGAAGAAAACATGGAGCTTCTCAGCTTGAACCACCAACTGGGCCCTGTCGAAATTGACACCTGCCAAGGTCTGCCTAGAGCATTTCACATAGAAGATGGGATTGAAGCAAACCCTGGCATCGAACATCAGTTCATATCGAGCTGTTCAGCAAGATCGCCTCTCCATCGGAACAACCAACAGGAGAACTCCGAACTCAGGAACCTGTCAGCTCTGGCAAGCAATGCTGATGCGGAGGTTACTGTTTCGTTGCAGCTGGGAGAGCCCGAGCCGAAGAGGAGAAAGCAGTCTGATTTTCAATAGTAGCAGAGATCGAAAACGTATTTTAAAGCTGGAGAAGATTGATTATCCTGCTGGAAAAGCCATATTTTCGTCAACAGCAACGTTCCTGTTGGCGTCCATTAACGAATGCTCGAATTCACTCAGGTCTGATCTCGAATCTCTCTAGCTCATGGTTTGAAATTGACGCTATAGCTATTATTTTATCAAGGGGTAATAATTATGAGTTTCGAGTATATCCTATTTTAGTGTATAATGTGGCATTTGTGCACCAAAAAATCATCGGTATAGGTAGAAAAATGGGACAGTACAAAACGGGAAATTTGGGGGGGAACTCATGCTAATTCTCTTTCATTTGTATTAGTTAGCTGAAAGAAAAATAAAAATCGTGCTGTATGCACTCCTCAAGAGGGAGTTATGGAAAGTACTGGAAGTTACATGAGTGAGATGTTATCTCTTTTTTTTTTTCTTTTTCTTGCGTGGAAGCCCTTTGCTTTATTTGTATATTTAGTTTCGCCTTTTTTGTTGGGTTGGCGATGATAAATATTTGATTTCGCTTGCTGGTGCTCTTTTGATCGTGCGTCACTTCCTTTTAGAATTGGGTGGGGTGCTTTTTCCTACTCCATTTTCATAGCCAATCAATTCCGTACTTCATGGATTCATTTTCAAGTGGACAATCATAATTCAATCTTGTCTCGGAAATTGCCTTTTATACATAGATACGCACGTACATATATATGATTAAAAATTTATCAAGTCTACTTTGGTTTTTTTTCAATTATGTCGTGCAATTTGTCTTTCATCAATCCTCAACTGTGCACAGTCACCATGATCAAGCCTTACGTTATAACCATGACTACGATTTGACATGTCGACCTCACAGTTTCAATTATTGGTTGAATAACTCCAAAATCCAAGATTTCAGTTTTAAGTAGATGCAGAAAATGAAGTAACTAAATAAAGAGAGACGGCGATTGAAAGATGAATAGGATAGGGAATGGGAAAGCGATTCCTGCCCATCACTACCGACAATACGAACCTCAACATTATGCGCACGTTAAAGCGAAGACGCAGCTTTTGTCGTCTGGCCTGACGTCCGGAATGGAACGGCACCTATCTCGTACTGGAGGATGGTAGGTCAGCGTTAGAGTTGGTGGTGGGCTCGGCCCTCGAAGAAGGTTGGTCCAGCTATTGATTGGAATTGAATAGTGTCGAGGGGTTGAAGTTACTGTTTATGTTTCACTTTCTTTTTAATTTTTCGTTGCTCTTTCGCGGTTCCATCAACTTCGATGGCTGACGTGACATGATGTAAGAGATCAGGCGTCAATTGCCCACTTTGAAATGGAAAACCAAATGGAGAAATAGACAAAGGACAGATGCAAACGGAAACCCTTCCCCAATTCGATTCATCCAATTTATTGAGATTCCGGTTATTGGCATAATAGACCACACAAGAACACTAAGCAATACTACACCCAGATTAATTGGAAAAGGAGATGGAGATTGAAGGGAGAAACATAAAGTGGAGTGACGTCCCCCGTGCACGGAAGAAAGAACTCGCCAGTACTCAATATCACCATACTCAACTCAGAAATAAAGTATATATGCAGCAAGCTCACAAGACCATCAGGAAACCAAGGAATGGTGCAACAGTCGAATCAATTAATTACAAGTCAATTCAACCAGCCAAAAAAGAAAAATAAAAAACTAGGAAGATAGGTCCATTAAGCTTAATGATGCTTAACGCAAGGAGATATCAGGTGAACAAGAGGGAGTCCATCGAAGTTGCAACATATTTTGGTGCAGATGCTTCAAAGGGCAAGAAAATGGTTTGTCAACTGATCAAGTCACTCACCACAATTGAGTATATGAACCTTTTCAAATGCACTCATCAACCTTCCTTGCTAGGCTATTAGTTTACTCCAAATGTCCTTTTCATGAAACTATGTTCTGATATTCAAGACCACCATTAATTGATTATATGCCGCTTTCCAAGCACGAAAAACAGGGGACAGAAAGAACTACCTAAGCCGAAGTTAGAAGTATGGAGGTAATTATTTGGGGTCATTAACTAAGGACAAACAACATGAGTACGATAGGCACTAGGATCATGGCAAAGCTTGGCAATTGAAGCAGGAAGGCATGAAGGACATGGATTAGTATCGCTCTAAATGTCCAACCTCTACCCATAAATAGAAGAGCCCGCAATCATGTTCTAGCTCTCAGCCATTTGAGTTTTCTCTTGGACTGAAGAAGTAGCCAAATCTTCTGCTGTCACTGGCTTGTGAAGCTGCAGCAAACAGATAAATTGTGATTTAGAATCAGAGACAAAGAACCATACATTGAATAATTAATCAAATCAATCTGAATATCCAAAGTAAAGCCTCCTCCAACACAACTATATGAGATTAAAGAGCTTAAGATGAAACACAGCAAATTAGGACCATGTGCTTGTGCATTGATGAGAATCCTGTAGGATCTAGCTGAAACACTTCAAGTTTGTCATTTAACATATCTTCTGGAATCTCTGGCTGGGAAGAAAAGAGAATAAGATGCAAAGGTCTATATATATCTTCAGACAAGGCAAATTGTCTAAAGCAGATTCCATCTAATATCTGCCAAGTTTCGTGAAGATGGCTGGTTGCATTGATTTAACTCAACCCAAACAAGAGTCCCAAAAACACTAAAGTTCTTCCACCACAGTCAGTAGTTTCAAGTACTAACATCCTTGCACTCAAGAAAAGTGAACAATACCACAAAATTGTCACTTTACTTCAGTCAATCTTTAATTTTTAGTCTAACCATCATTGTGGTTAGATTGAAGCAAACACTCATACAAATATCTCAGCAGTAGTTACTTTAAGCCAGCGCTAAATCTTACAATAGACAAGACAAACCTTAGCTTATGCCTAAAGTCACTGGATAAGTTGTTGAGTATGTAAATCAGACCAGAAGCAAGTAAATCTAAACAAACAAAATCCCATGTTCCGAATCTGAGCACATGGGGTCCATTTACATGTTAAACACCCTAAGTGTAAAGATGGTAGCAATCATCGAGACCCCGTGTGACAGGTATTGATGCAAAGGAGGCACTTAATATTCAACTGATTAATTTAGAATCATCCAGTGTACAATATTAGCTAAACCTGGTTATTGAACAAGTATAAACCATATCTTGCACCAGATTAGGCTGGGTATTTCATGCTGCACAATTGGGAATAATAGCAAATTTTAATATATATGTATCACAAAGGATCAGGAGAAGAGACTGACCGCCTCTGCAACAGCAATCCAGTGAAAAGAACGCAAAAAAGCATCATCTTTTGTTGGAAGAGAGTCGTGGTTCCAATACGTTACACTACCAAATTTTGCTTTTGTCTCCCAAAAGTTCAGGTTCCCTTCAGAGATTTCTGAACCACTTGTTTCACCAGAAGTCTTCTTTCCTATGACAAAACCTGCAAGCAAGAAGTTTTCCCTCCATAATCCATCAGAAATTCTCTTTCTGCCTCATAAATTACATGCATATGTAAAGCAATGACAAGTTTAGATAAAACATTGCAGTCTTAGTCTTAGATGTGCTTTTCAATCTTGGGCAATAAGATCATGTGCAATACAATTGCACTTTGCCAATGCAAAGATCATCTATCCAGTACACAGTATCTTCAGATACTTCTTTTCCTTTGACTATAAAAGAAATAATGATATAGAACCTAGAGCACAAATGGAGCGGCTGCAGAACATCTCTAAAAGTGAACTAAACTGGCCAAAAAATATCATCAATAAAGTGGGTGGATATTGACAAGAAGAGCCTTAATCCATATACATGGAAGCCTTCCAGCTTGAGGTGAAATCTCCTTCAAGCACTTGACAGGAACATAGGCAAGCAACAGTGGAGAAATCTCCAACTTAACCAAATGATCTTGGACAATAACCACCCAATTATGATAACTTCAGGGGGTGCTTGATTGAACTTTCTTACCATACATGTAAATATACCCCAAAATTAAAAGTAAATTATGGAAATATTCAGGTTACTTTCACCATTAGTATTTTTATGTTTTCATGGATTAATGGATTCATGGATTCATGGCCATCAATACTAAATACAAGTCTAATTTCAAACTCTAAGAGCTAAAGTAAAACCAACCCTTGACACCCTCTCAGTCTCCTGAGGAGTTGCACTGCCTAGACTCCAAACAATCAAATGCCAAATTACAAAAATAGAAATTCAAAAGATGTTCAAGTGCAATGAAAGTAAATAATTCTCAAGTGTGGAAAAAATTTTCACAACAGAAGTCAGAGAATTGGATTAAGCAAAGTCATTAAGATTCACATCGGCTAGAGACCAGGAAGCAAAAATGTCTCTTGAAGAACACCCACGATTTAACACCATAAACTTGCAATTAACAGAGAAATAATTACAAAGATCAAACAAGAAGAAATAAGAAGTTTTCATAAAACCCACCACTGGTATCCCGTAACTCATAAATGAACTAATTGAAATCTCCAATCTTTGCAATTTTCAAAGCAAAAAGAAAACACCCTCCCACCCACCTGTAAATACATGCACACGCTCCCCACACTAGTGTGCAAGTGTGCACACAAATATCCCTAATTTCCAAAGGCTCAAAGGTTTCTATCTCTAAATCATCCTAACAATAGCCGCAAGTTTTGACCTACAAAACGCATGGAAAAACTAAAACCAAATGAGACAGATGGTTTCCCAGGCTATGGTGAAACCATATGGTTTGATGACTCTACTGCCACCTTAAAGAGAACATATCCATCTGCATTTTGAATACTTTCTCTATTGCAGATCCTCAAACGATTACATGCCAAACCTGGTTGCTTCCAAAATTATAAAAAAACAAACAAACAACAAAACCCCTTCTAATGGAACTTATCCAGATCAACTTCGAGGAAGCAGGTTGTTCCTCTCTTCCACCAAGCGAATATGTCAATGTTAACTTTGCGTGATATGTCCAAATCAGAAATGACGCTCACGAATTCCCCGCATGGAAACACGAGATAATGCAACCCCCGCAAAGTATATGGGAGTAATGCTAAGGGATTGCAGACAACGTGTAAGTAAGGCGAGCACCACATAAAATGCGAGGATTAGCACGAAAAACATCAACAGTAGGCAGCTATAGCAACCTGAATATACACACCCCTAGAAGGTAACTCCAGAAATAAATCATTCGCAATTCTAAAATAAAACAGAAAAAAGTGCAACAGAATGACAAAATCAAAAGGCGACAACAACCAAATTACCGGAATATCCGCGAGGAAGCGGAACGGCGGCGCCTTGCAACTTCCTCCCCCGGAAATAGGCCTCCTGCACTGCCAAACCATCGGCCTCCATTCCTGGAAGCGAATGCAACACCAAGATCGAAGTCACCCAATCGACGCAGACGCAGAGTCACTCATGAAAAATGTCAAGAAAACGAGGAGGGTCGGGTTCGATTCGCAGGAAGATATGGACCAGTTGCTCTAGGCTTGAAGTACTGAGAAACGGCGCATGGCCCGTCGTACTTGATGGTGCAGGGGAGAAGGTGCACGTCGCCGCTCAGATCCACCGGCGGTTCCGACTCCGTCAAATCGATTGCGCCGGTCGAACCCATTGAAGAATCCATATTCAACCGAGTTCTCTGTACTTTTTTTCCTTCCTGTCTTCCTTCTTCAAACGTGTTCACCGCAAGCCCTAATTCCGCAGTCTTCCTCTCTTTACTGCATGGAGCCAAATTTTCCCGCGCTCTCTGACCCCAAATTTCGCAAAAGGCGGGGCGGTAATTTGGGGATGGCAAATGAGCATGGACGATTCCTATTGCAATTGCAATTTAAAGTGCCTAATTACAGGATAATGTCGCGTAATTCTACTCTTACACAAACAATTTCACATGTCTCTTTATCGAAACTCCACATTATAAAGACTAAATCATCTCTTATTATAAACTCATTCGGACCGGTTCCCTTGTCTGGTTTTTAATTGCTTATGGGTGCTTGTGATGGGTATGAGAATTGAAGAGATGAAAAATGGATGTTCTTGGAAAGTGATAGTACTAGTATTGACACCAAGAGGAGGGACTAGGTGAAAAAATAAACTATCGCATAACTAAGTAAAATGATTTTCTTTCTAAACAAAGTCAGAAGAACGATGATATAATGAGTTCAGCTGAAAGAAATTAACACTATAAACAAAATAAATAAGTTCGGAGAAGAGAGAACGAACACAAAGTTTATAGTGGTTCGGCTTAGTCCAAACCTACGTCCACTCTTTCACACTGACAGCCGATTGGCTGGATTTCACTATGGATCAAAAGAGAATTGCAATCTTGTTCAGAGGTAAGAGTATCCTCTGCTCTCACGAAGCTATACTATTAATCTCTCTTCTGTATACAATTTTTTAGCACAGTAAATGACAAGTGAAATGTGTCGCGACCTCCTCGAAGGTGCTTCACCTAAGGTTCGGCTAATGGATTACTTAGTCTAGCCTAGCTCGAGCTCTTCCAATCTCATACAAATTCGCGACTTAGGTTTCAGTTTTTTTTTTAACATACGAAATTAATTTCAAATGGAGTCGCCACTAATCTATTTATGGTAGGTCGATTAAAAACCCATGTAAAGCACCGAGAGTTGTACTTTACCCCTACGAACCAGAGATTATGAATTCGGGAACTTGAGTACCTTTTCTTTTATTTTAAAAAAAAATATATTTTTTGCAGACAACTTGAATTGATTTTAACTTTATTCCTAACATGCATGGTGATCACGCGGATGCACAAATATTTATGAGAATGCTTAATAAAACAAAACAATAGACAAAGATGATCTAACAAAACAAGTCAAAAAAAATTTGGTTTTATTATCCTAACATGCAAATTAACTACATATATAGGAATGAAATTTTAAACATTTTTTTGGGATTTGCACTTTTTTAAATGCAAAAACTATTCTAATATGTGATGCTTATGATAAAGATCTAACCCTAAATGTGACTAACCTAATACGTTATGCAATTCTAAATTAGACTAATAAATGTAACATGCGACTCAACTAGTCTAATCGATGACATATAATTACCCAAATGACATGCAAAGGCTTTTTTTTTAATATTTTTCCATTTATTAATCAAAATTCGAAATTAAATAAATGCCTAAATCAAACATGATACTAACTTAACGTAAGAACATTTTTCTAATGAAATGTAATATTAAATGACCTAATATGAATGTGAATTCTAACCTAATATGGCATGCATTATATAACCCCTAGACTTCAATATATATTATTCTAACATGATACGAAGTTTTTATGACCTAAATACGCAATTTCTAGATGACGTGGCATGAAAATTATGCGCCTAATCTCTATATGACATGCAATTCCTAACGTGCAAATTATGTGACATGTGATTTCCTAACGTGCAAATTATATGACATGCGCATAACATGACCTATACTATTAACATGCATATGATTTCTATTTTTTTATCTTTTAAAATTCGAAATAAACTAAATATCCTAATTTGGGCACGCACACGAAGAAATCAATTTATTCTAAGATTATATTTTTCTGTTTTATATAAAATTCGGAATTAAAAGATGCCCTAAATGAACTATTAAACTAAAAAAAAAAAACAAACCTAATCAAGTCATCAAGAAAGATTGCGATATCCAAAAAAATAATCCGTCGTCTCACTGTTTAAATTAACGGATATCGCAAATCTTGAAATAATCACAATCCCAAATAATACTTACCCAACCTATAAAAAAAAAATCTAAAACAATCAAGCAAAATAGTCCGTCATCTCACAGACCAAATTGATCACTATTTTAGATTTCAAACAATGAAACCCTATTGAATATGCCTAAAACAACCAAAAAGATACGTTAGTCCGAATTAAGAAATAATATCAAAATTTTAATTGAATTAAGGAGTTACCTGATTTGAATTGACGATTTCTGAATCGGAACAAATGACAAGCTTCACAAACGGCGGCTATGGTGCTCGTCGACAAGGGTGTCCGCACTAGTGAATTAGCAGATCTCGTGGCAAGGGGATTCTCTTCAATGCTTCGATGTGAGCAACGGTGAAGTTGCTAGGTTGATAACAATCAGCGGTGGCCGCTGCACAACTTGCTGGTTTGGTGGGGGACTTGCGACGGACGGCCAATGTCAATGATGAATCACGAACAGGAGTAATCTCATGGACGCCACGGCAATGAGTAGTAGCGAGGGTCGCTTAGTTGTAGCAAATTTGGGGACCTCGGCTTTGGATTATGCAAAGCACTAGAATTCCTTTTCTAGGCCTCCACCGATTCTTCACTGGTGGAACAACTTCAGCTTTAACCTTTCCAATCTTCCCTTCGGTGGAATAACCTTGAAACTCTGCAGTTTTGATTTTTTATTGCCAATCCACCGCTTGACTTTTGCTTCCTTTGCTTCCTCTCCCTTTGACTCCTTTATTTGTTGGTCTTCTTTGATTTTTGCTCCCCGAGACGCAGCTCAGAAGACGAAGACCCGCTCGTCTCACTCTCTTGTCTCCTTCGCTCCCCTTTTTTAATCGTTCACGCACGACTCCCTCAAAAGAGCCCCTTTTTTTTTTGCTTTTCTTCTGTTTTGCCGATCGTGGCCGAATGCCTCCCTACCTTCACTCGTCTCCCTCGCCTCAAAACCCCCCACGTTTTTTGACTCGTAAAAGACAACCCCTATTTGACCAGCCCCTCCAGAAGAAATTTCTCCCCAATTTCTCGCGCATGAAGTCCCTCTCTCTTTTAATGCTCCTTCCCCCACTGCTCTCTCGTTCACTTTAATTTATAGGAGAACTCACTCAATTTTCTTTTGAAAACAACACAGATTGAGCCTAGATAATATTCTCTCAAATAAGATTTTCCTGATTGAACAATTTTAACAAACAAAATCATAAACAACCTTAGCAAAGGGAATTTCAAAACTTAATCTCCAAGCGGGTGTCTATCCATTTGTTATCCATAACACAACCACTCTTAGCTCTCTATCAAAATTTGAACCTCGCACCTTCTAGAAGCTCTTTGAATCACACGTGGGATGGTACACGACAACATTATGCTCGAGCCATGTGATTCACACGTGATGCAAACTATGCGTTAAGCAAATAACAATTTTGTGTTCAGGAGTCGGACTAACCCCTAATTTTCTTATTAATTTTGGGCAAAATTTAGGTGTCAACAAAACGTAAATCTCGTACTTTGGATTTTCGTCATAATAACACTAGTGCCCCGAATGACCAGAGATGCGTCATTTAAATACTTATTCACGCCTTCATGACCATTGACACTTTCCAAAGTAATTCTTTTAATCTACCCGTTGGACAGAATCAATCAAGGAGATCTCGAGTCAATTGAGGATTGTGATGAGAGTCCATCAATTATGTTCATCCATACAATTAGGATCTTGGTTTCCATAAGTAAATACCTTCCAAATCTACTTGCCTTCTTGAAAGATTGATCGCATCAAAATCAATAAGGATGGTCAATCTTGTATCCAACCCGTCCAACCAGGAAGCTATTTGTGAGTCATAGGAAATGAATCTTCAAAAGGAATAAAGCAAGATATCGCATCTAACCTTATTTGATTCAGTCTGGAAGTTGTTGGACTTTGGCGCTTGAGTCTGGTAGTCATCAGACTCTGTCACTTGAATTATGATATTTGAGTCTGGCCGTCTTCAGATTTTTACTACTTGAGTATGATACTTGAGTTTGGTTGTCTTCAAAATTTATCATTTGAGTTTGACTGTCTTCAGACTTTACCGAGTTCTATCATCTTCAAAACACGAACAGAGTTTTCTATAACAATCTCTCTTTTTTTTATGATAACAAACCACCCTGCAGATCTAAGAGCTTATATCCTGCAAAATAAAGATCCAGCAATGCATAATGTCTTAAATTACGTCATCAAATATGCATCCATAGAAAGACCTGTTAGTCTGGACAAATAAGATAATTAGTCATTCATCACCACAGAGATTCTTGTTTGAATAAACTCGAGTCGTTGATTCATGCTGATGATCAATTCAAAGCATAAAGGTCAATCAAAGTTCATGAAAATTTAAAGTCATTAAAAGATCATCAAAATCATTAAAATCAAAATCAGCCAAACTCTCCCCCTATTTGCCATAAAAAATAGAGAAAGAAAAAAAATTAAGGATTGTGGGGAACTCGAACTATCTAGAAGTCTCCAAAAGAGTGGATGCCAACTCCAACTCCAACTATCTCACCGTTTGTCTCAATTGCTCAACATCAGCAATGGTTGCATTATGGGGAACTTGTTGAGCCAAAGATTGAACATGTGTATGCAAGGCTTGAACATTTGTGTGGAAGGCCTGAACATTAGTGTGCACATACTGTAGGACATTAAGGAATTTGATGATCTCAAATTGCATTGTAGAGTGTTGAGCCTTTAATTCCAGAAGAAGTGTCAACAATTGTTGAAGGTTTGCAGGCTGTTCTGTTTGAACCCTGGCCTCAGCAGATGAAGTGTGTTGAGTTTGGAGAAATGGAGAAACATCAGCTTGTCTAGTGTCACTACTTATAGTAGGTGCAGCAAAGTCAGAAGAAGGTGGACTGGTAGCATGAAGAGAAGACGATCCTGCTATCCCACTAACTCCCCCTATCTCCATACCTAATCATTCCATCTCCTTCAAAAAGAATATCTCATTCCTAAATTCTCATTCTCTTAGGAAAATATCAATAAGATTCATAGAACCCACCTTGCTTGAGAAGACTATAATGGTAAAATAGTAACTTGGGAGTTAAGGTTCGTAGAGGTGTGACTGGTGTCTCACCTTCCTTAGTTTCCTCCCGTTCAACATTTGGATCCAGTGGAGGAGAATCCTCTTTAGTAAGATCGAAGTGTGTTGGCCCTTCAGCGGCCTTTCGAGATCCTATGTTTGCAATTCTGGAAGACTTTCTTGGAGGAGACATTTTTGCAGTCTAGGATGATTTTCAAATGAGTTCAAAGAAGAAAAGCAAGAACTTGCAGAGAATACTTGTACGAAAATTGGAGGAGAGAGTATGAAAGTTGGGGTTTTGAAATAGTGGAATCAGAAGAGAACATCATCGGTTTTATAAAGAGGAAACGATGTCTTGTTAAATTTTCAAAAGGAAATTAATTTCGAAAAAATCATCTCATAACTATAATTTCTAAAAATAAATCAAGTAAGCAACGATTCAAATAATTCAAGCGACAATCCGAAAAATATTCACACCTTTTCATTCTTATGCAAATATAAATACTTGGAATCGTGAAGTGTGACGTAGTGTCTGAAAATTTCAAATCTAAAATCTGTACGTCTGGTGACTCCGAGTCTATAAATTTCTGAGTCTAAAAATTTCTGAGTTTGGAAATATCTGAGTCCGACGACTCTAAGTCAAATCAACTCCATACTTTAAAGCATATAAGAGATAATATTTAGGCTACTGCGAATAGATTCAAATGAGCTTTTCTCTAAAGGCTTTGTAAAGATATCTGCCAGCTGATTCTTTGAATCGATAAACTCAATCAAAATCTCCTTGTTCTGAACATGATCTCTTATAAAATGATGTCGAATTTCAATGCGTTTTGCCCTTGAATGAAGAACTGGATTCTTGGTGAGATCTATAATGCTAGTGTTGTCACACCTGATTTTTGTGCACGATTCTTCAATCCCATAGTATCTTAGTTGTTGTCTTAACCACATAATTTGAGAACAACTCCCAAGAGCCACATACTCTGCTTCTGTTGTTGATAGAGCACTAATATTCTGCGTTATTGAGAACCAAGATACTAACATACTTCCCAGTAATTGACAAGTGCCTGAAGTGCATTTTCTATTAACTCTACAACCAGTGTAGTCTGCATCCAAATATCCAAGAAGATTAAAATATTCTTCTTTTGAATACCATAGACCAAGCTTTTGAGTAGTATCAACATATTTGATGATACACTTAACGGCACTTAAGTGAGATTCTCTAAGATCAGACTGAAATCTAGCACACAAGCAAACACTAAACAATATGTCAGGTCTAGAAGTAGTAAGATAGACAAGAGAACCAATCATGCTTCTATAGAGCTTTTGGTCTATTTTCTTCCATTTTTTTTTATCTTTATCCAGTGTTAAGGAACTTGACATAGGAGTCTCAGTTTTCTTGCAGTTCTCCATTTCAAACTTCTAGATAAGATCTTTTGCATTTTTCTCTTGATAAATAAAAATAACCTTCTTCGATAGTTTGACTTGCAATCCCAAAAAGAATGTTAATTCACCCATCATGCTCATCTCGAATTCACTCTACATTGAACTATAAAACATTTTGCAAAGAATTTCATTTGGTGATCTAAAGATAATATCATCCACATATATTTGCACAAGTATAAAGTCCTTTCCTTCTTTCTTGATGAATAAAGTTGTATTCACTTTACCATTCTCAAAATCATTTTGAATAAGAAACTTACTCAATTTTTAATACCAGGCTCAAGGTGCTTGCTTTAGTTCATATAAGGCCTTTTTCAGTTTGAAGACTGAGTCTGGTTTTCTTGGATCTTTAAATCCTAGGGTTGTTCCATATAGACTTCCTCTTGGATCAATTCATTTAGGAAATGCACTCTTGATGTCCATTTGGAATAACCCGAAATTTTTATAGCAAGCAAAAGCAAGTAATAATCTAATAGCTTCTAAGCTCGCCATTGGTGTATAGGTCTCATCATAGTCTATCCCTTCTTATTTTGTGTATCATTTGGCCACAAGTCTTGCTTTATTTTTGACCACTTTCCTTGCTCATCCATCTTGCTTTTGAAAATCCATTTTGCTCTAATTATGGACCTGCCTTTGTGTTTTGGAATTAGCTCCCAAACATCATTAATGGTGAATTGTATGAGTTCTTCTTGCATAGCTCCAATCTAGCTCTCATTAGACAAAGCTTTATCTACACTCTTTGGCTCAAATTTAGAAACGAGTGCTAGAGCACTAGACTCTTCTCTCTCCTTTTGGATCTGGTATGAATTCCTTCATTAATGTTACCAATGATGAGTTCTAAGGGATGACTTGACTTATGCTTCCATTTGTAATTTGTACATCCCTTATTTGGGTTAAATTTTCTTGGTTTGCTTGTTGCTAATATCTAGGAATCTGAATTTCTTCAGGGGAGTCAGACTTTGTTAAGTCTGTAATAAGTTGAGACTCTTCATGTTGAGTCTGATTATGCTAATTTTGTACATTCTCTTGGAATTTGACGTTTATGGACTCTTCTACAAACTGAATCTTTTTGTTAAGACTCAGTATGCCTTACTTGTAGTTGAGTAGCCAAGGAATATTCCTTTATTTGATCTTTCATCAAACTTACCAACTCGATCATTTGCATTCTTAAGGATAAAGCACTTGCATCCAAATATATGAAAGTAAGAAACAGTTGGCTTCTTTCCTTTGTATACTTCATATGGAATTTTCTCTAAGATAGGCCTTCAAACACTCTATTAATGATATAGCATGCTATTGAAATTGCTTCAGCCCAAAATTGAGAGGAAATATTGCTCTCAATCAAGAGGGTTCTAGCCATCTCCTGTAAGGATCTATTCTTTCTTTCCACAACCCCATTTTGTTTTGGAGTATATGGAGAAGAGAAAACATGCTGGAAATCAGATTTGTCACAAAATTTTGCAAAGTCTCGATTCTCAAACTTACTCCATGGTCAGTTTGTATGCTTGAGGTATTATAGCCTTTTTCATTTGGACCTTCTTTGCAAACCTTGAAAAATGAGAGAAAGCTTTAGACTTACTTGCCAAGAAGTACACCCAAGTAAAACGAAAGTAACCATCCATGATTACTAGGCAATACTTCTTTCCACCAATGCTTTGAGTTATGGTTGGTCAAAAGAGGTCCATGTGTAGAAGCTGCAAAACTCGATTAATAGAAACTTGTTTTATAGACTTGAAAGTACTTATAACCTATTTTCCTAGAACACATGGGGTACATAGATCGGTCTTTTTTTATGACAAGCTGAGAAGACCATGAACAAGTTTCTTGGAAGAAATCTTGGTAATTTGTTTCATATTCACGTGTCCAAGCTTTCAATGCCAGAGATTTGCTTCTTCTTGAATAGATATGAGGCACTAAGAAATTTTTGGGATTATATTCAGAAGATAAATGTTTCTATGCCTTTGTCCAGTGAAAGATTGAGTAGAGTCTTGACTCATTCCAGAACATATGTCTTCTTGAAAGTTTATCTTGAATCTAACGTCACATAGTTGACTAATACTCAAAAGATTATATTTCACACCTTCCACCAAGGAAGTGTTGTTAATGGTTAGACTTCCGATTTTCACAGTCCACAGCCTATAATTCTTCCTTGGCTTTTTCCTCTAAAGGAAACTTTTCCTCCATTAAGCTTAACGAACTTTGTGAAGCAACTTGAGTCTCTAGTCATGTGTCTTGAGCAGCCACTATTTAAATACCATTTGATTTTATTCTTGACAGTGACCTGCAATAAAAAGATAACTCAAGGTTTCTTTGGTACTTAAATTTTCTTCGATCCAAGAGAGTTAGCATTGAAAAAAGACTTTGCCCAGTTCCTTTTAACAGTTGTCCAAACCTTAGGATAGTTATTCTTAAAATGATATGAGCTATTGCACTTGGAACATCTAAGGGAACTCCTACCAACAGGTTTAACAAAGTTCTTTTGAAAATGACTTTTATAAAAAGCCTTTGAAGGTCTTTGCTCAAGTCTCTCCTTCACTTTAGGGAAAGTCAGTCAAAGAACTTGTTTCAGGAGCCATACCTAATCTAGATTTATTGAAATAAGGTCTTTGTATTGAAAGAATTTTGTCTAACTTTTCTAATCCATCGGTAAACCATTTTGAAATACTCGAAATATCATTTTTCAAAATAACATTTTCTTTTGCCATGGAATAGGAATTCTCTTTCAAATCTTTAAAATATTGTCAAGAATCTCAAATTTTTCTTTCAAACTCAACTCCTGTTGTTGAATTTTGGAATTCTCATTTTTTAGCTCATAAATTCTTTTGAAAGAACTTTTAAGACTAATACAAAGTTCATCTATATACTTGGAAACTTTAACATAGATTTTTAGGTTAGTAACCTTTGAGTCTGAGTATGAGTCTGAGTCTGTCTTTGAATCTGAGTCTGAATGTGCCATCAAACAAATATTAGCATACTCATCTTCACTTTCTTCACATTCAGTATCACTCCAAGTCTCAGCTTTGAGGGCATTTTTAAATTTCTCAGATCTTTCTTTCTTCTTCTTCAGCATAGGGTAGTTGGGTTGAATATGCCCTTTCTTTTTGCCTTTGAAACAAACCACATCCTTACTGGATTCATTTTCCTCTGTTGGTTTCTTCTGGAAGTTCTGCATACTATGTTTCTTCCGGTTGAATTTTATTCCCCTTTTATTTAACTTTCTAAATTTCTTGATCATGAATGCTAGCTTTTCATCATCCATATCATCATTTGAATTTCTGTTATCAGAGTCATCATTAGATTTCAAGGCAATTGATTTATTACCTCGTGAATCTTCCTCGTTGCTGACTATTTTGCTTCATACGATTGGAGTGTGCCTACTAACTCATCAAAAGAAAGAGGCATGATTCTTTGAGTTTCTCCGATTGAAGTCTTCACATAGTCCCAATCTTTTAAAATTCATTGTAGCAACTTGTTAACTTTCATTGGGCTAGAAATTGGTTGGCCTTGATGAGCCAGACCATTGACAATTTTCGTGAATCAATTGAACATGTCAGTGATGGACTCTCCAGGCTTCATTTTGAAGGCTTCATATTGTTTGAGTAATATGTTAATCTTTGTCTCTTTCACTCAGTCAGTTCCTTCATAGGTGACGTGTAGCCTATCCTACACTTCTTTAGCTGTTTCACATGAAGAGATTCTGTTATATTTAGTATGAGATAATGCACAATATAAAGCATAAATGGCTTTCGCATCAAGAGCTTGTCTCTTAGTTGTCTCACCAAGAGCTTGTGTCATCTCGCCAGCTTCTTCTCTTCTATTCTTGTGGTTGATGTAGTTTTTGGACTTATTTGTTTCTCTACTACATCCCATTCTAGAGGATCTCTTGATCTTAGGAATGTCTTCAATTTATTCTTCCACACATTGTATTCCTTCTCGTCGAAGTAAGGTGGTTTGGTGTGGCTTTGTTCCTCAATCAAACTTGGAGCCATAATACTAGCCATAGATCATTTAGCACAAGCAACATAGGCTTTGATACCAATTGATAGTGCCAGTATTGACACCTAGAGGGGGTGAATAGGTGTAAAAATAAACTTTCGTGGAACTAAGTAAAATGATTTTCTTTCGGAACTAAGTTAAGAGAACGATAATAAAATATGTTCAGATGAAGGCAATTAACACTATAAAAAAAATAAGTTCAGAGAAGAGAGAATGAACACAGAGTTTATAATGGTTCGGCTTCGTCTAAGCCTATGTCCACTTTTCCATGCCGACAGCCGATTGGCTAGATTTCACTATGGATCAAAAGAGAATTACAATCTTGTTCAGAGCTTCTCAATGAAGAGTATCATCTACTCTCATGAAGTATACTATGAATCTCTCTTTTGTATACAATTTTTAGCTCAGTAAATGACAAGTGAAATGTAAGTCTCGAACTTTGGAATTTTCCTCTCAATAACACTAGTGCCTCGAATGACCAGAGATGCGTCCTTTTAATACTCCTTCATGCCTTCATGACCGTTGGCACTTTCCAAAGGAGTTCTTCCAATCTACCAATTGAACAGAATCAATCAAGGTGATCTCGAGTCATTTGAGGATTGTGATCCGTCAATCCCGTTTGCCCATATAATCAGGATATTGGTTTCCATAAGTAGATACCTTCCAAATGTACATATCTTCTTGAAAGATCGATCACATTAAAATCAATAAGGATGGTCAATCTTGTATCCAACCAGGAAGCTGTGCGTGAATCATATGAAATGAATCCTTAAAAGGAATAAAACAATATACCACATCTAAGTTTCCTTATTTGATTCAGTCTGGAAGTCGTTAGACTTTGGCGCTTGAGTCAGCTAGTCATCAGACTCTGACACTTGAATTCTGATATTTGAGCCTGGCCGTATTAAGACTTTACTACTTGAGTTTGATACTTGAGTTTGGCTGTCTTCAGACTTTGTCATCTAAGTCTGAATATCTTTAATCTTTATCATTTGAGTCTGAATCTGATTATCTTCAGACTTTACCAAGTTTTGTCATCTTCAAAACATGAACATAGTTTTCTCTAACATAAATAAGATGACATTTTCATAAATAAGAATATTATGATAATTGATTTAAATATGCGAAATGAATCTCGAAAAATATAAAATTTGTGAATAGGCCACATGTGGCGCGATCTAACACGAGCAAACTTGTCCTTTGGTCCCATTCACGGGACCCTTGCGCTCAAACTAGACCATCATACCCTAGTTGCCAACTCGATTTTGCCTAGTGATGAGGCACAAACAACCTGCGTTCTCTACCGAAACTCAGTTACACCTCAGAGTTGTGCACTACAATAGCATCTCGAATTTTTCATGCCGAGTCTCCTCAACTAGTAGCGCCTTGGTCCCTAGGATCTTCTCGAATCTTAGGCTCGGGTAATCTATGAAATGCAATAATGGAACCTAAGCCGGTTGGACGCCAGATCCTTGCGCAGTATTTGGAAAGTCAAACTACGTAAGATCACGAATAAAGGAGTTGCTGGTCGCAAGGCTCTTAAGTCCATGGATTTGGGAATGCGTTGGTAGGATCCCACAACATCTTAAATTTAATCAAGACAATTAAAGCAATAAATCATATGTTGCAATAAATCATATTTCTAAAGTGAACTCATAAATCGTTTTTCAAGACACAAGGTAACAAACAATCGAAACGCAGGAAATTATAAAAAAGTTGTAAATTTATTGCTCTTTTTCAATTTAGTTTTAAATCTTTAGATTTGGACAATTTAGCTCAATCGGCCGATTGTGGCCACATATTGATGACGTAGATATCAACCATCTCATGTGGCATGACTAACGTTAACATGGAACTTTTAATTCGTAATTTTATTTTCCGAAATATTTTGTTAATTTTTTTTGTTTTCTTTTGTTTTGTTTTCTTTTAATGTTAAGGGCAGGCTAAGGCCCCACAACCACATCGACTGTATGTGAGGGCCACAACCCTCGCCAACAATTGACAATGGTTGGCAAGCCGTTACCTAGTGTATCTGCCAAGGATCTTCGAGCATTGGCCAGTGGGTGATGGCACTTTTCCATACCTTAAAAATTTTAAAAAGAAAAGAAATGACAAAAAATAGAAAATTTTAAAAAGTAAACATAAAAAATATAAACAAAATTATATTTCTGCACTAGTCATACCACATAGGATGGATGACGTTCTCATCATCAATATTAGGACAAAATTAATGGTTTGAATTGACACAAATACAATAGATTTAGGACTTTTTTACATTAAAATGCTATTTGATGTCACATTTGTGTGCATCATTAATAACATGCTCCAAAATTTTATTTTACTTAATTTCCTAATGTCATGAATTCCTGCATCACCAATGTGTTAAATGCTATAACATGAGATTTTAGAACTCAAAAAACAGACAAAAATCACTTACCTAATAAATCATTTAACTAACCAAATGACACATTAACATACATTTGAACTTTACCAATGGATATTTAAACATACAACTTTCGCTTCAAAGATAATGTAAAAATTAAAATTTGCTAACTTGTTAGCACTTTACAAAGTCAGTTTATGGTTTTAAAATGAAAAAGATGCTATCATTGAAAGAAATTTAATATTTGATGGAGAATTTACAATGTGAGTTATTCTTCCGATCTCATCAAACTTATCTCCATATTTGGCGAATTATGAATATTCTTTTGAGTGGAATGTACCAATTTGCATGAATGCCTTCAAAGATTTACCAGTTTTATTAAACGCTTACTAACATATTTCTCGTTTGAAATGATCATGATACATCCACTAATTATGTTTCAGTTATCGTGTTTCCAATTCATGTGATAAATTTTGAGTATTACTAGGCGAGGTCGAGAAAACCCAATGGCTATCATATGTAGCAACAAGTTGGTTTGTCTCAGTCTCGTCATAGTGATAGCAATATTTAAATTCCATTGTCGTGGTAACAAATTACCAAAAAAAATCAAAATTTATTATGTAGTGAACAAATCAGTCATAAATATTTTAATTTTGCCGATTTAATGCCACTCCTTGCCTCACATTGCTTTGGAAAAACTGATTCGTCCACCTCCATTTCTGCCTATTGTTCAGCCATCAAAGACCCAACGTCGCTGCCCTCCGTGACTTGTCAACTATTGTGCGTGTAAGGCGCCATCCTGCCTTACCCCAAGCACCAACCTTGCCAATTAGGCGAGGTATCTAGTTGTTTACTTATTGATCCATTTTTTACCGGCGCTTGTCCATACTAGTCTTGCATTGCAAGAAGTTGTTTTGGTGGCTTTACTATTTAAGTTTCCCAGGATCTAACATCTATATCGCAGCGGAATTAAATAATTAGATGGCTTTATTTATCTATCAATGTTGGCTTTATTCACTTAATTGGCACATAACCGATTCTTGCTAGGAAGTAAAACATATTTTCACAACTTCCTAATGTACAGTACATGGTATCAGTGTTATCGAAATTCATGCCACAGAGCCAACGGTCCCAAGAGTCCAGCATCTAACCCCGTCCATGGTCATCTATGTGTCGTTGCTAGGACCGGATCTGCCACCACCGAGGAAATGATCAGGTAGCGATAGCGAACCTACCCAACCATGCATGCAATGGGCATAGACGGCATAAAAATGGTACGTAATCGCCTATCAACCTAAGTCTGTCTTAAGCTTAATTCTTGTCTCGGCTAACATGAACTGTTCGTGTGGGCTATAGGAGAAGTGAAATTCGGTGAACTCATTAAGTAAGTCGTCGACTATCCCATACTGAGCTGGTGGATCTCCTGCGGAGCTAGACACTTTCTCTGAAAATTGTAATCCACAACGGGGTAAGCATACGCTTAGCAAGTAAAACAATCATTCACACGTGAACAAATCTATAATCTACTACACGCCCACACATGTATCATCATTCCCTTCAACCATAGCACACATAACATGCCCGACCAGCAAGCATTGAATTCAATTTCGACCACAATAGTCGTTACATGTACGACCAGTAAGTAATACATTAATCAATATCTATATTCTTATGCAAATACCATGCATTACCATGCTGTCAACGAACTATGAATACCAATCAACATACCATAAGTATCATTCATCCAGCTCGACGTATTATAAACACTTTCCAACATGCATTTCATGGTAAGACCAAATGTCACAAGCTCAAAATTCATCCACACACATAAGACCGACATACGTCTAACTCAACATGATGCATAATGAATGCACGATCAGACTCTAACAAAGTCGATGCAAGCAATACAACCACAATTTCCACACGTAATTGCTCATGTTAAAATTTCAAACCATGCAATTGCAAACACCTCGCGCTACCATCAAGACTGCCACCGCCACAATCTGTGAGGCCAAATCCACCTCCGATTAGCGGTAAACACATGCGTGTCTAAATCAGTAACGTGAGCTCCCAGATGTAATCCAATTTAGGCGTCTCTACTCCACATGCTTCGTGGCCTGCTTTGCATGGCAACCCGTCGCGAAGGCATCACGGTCTCCACCTCAACTACCGGACCCTCCGTTCATTCGAGGCATCCCTACTACACAGGAGCGTCGCGGATAGTATCTATGGAATATCTCTCACTTCTCAACCAATCACAGCACATGCCCATGTTTCACATTCAAATGAATTGCATGAACATGGCATGCATAAGTTCGAATGCACCGTGTGAACAAACAATCTTGAACGCACCACATACACATGCAATGTACTTACATAACCTTAATGCAACAATTCAATTATCCAACTTGTTCAAGATATTAATCTTAGTCTTATAAGGGAGAAGAGTCCAATCTTTCATTCAATCGCTAACTTATTGAATTTATCTCACAAGATCCCTAGGTCAGTAATCTGAAGAGCAAAATATAACAATTCCAGCATGCATCCAGTAGAAGTCACTCGGTTCATTAATGCATACATGGAAATTCGAATGTTCACAAATCGTGATATTTTACCACAAGTTAAATAAGAACTAGATGAACAACTTTCATGCAGAAACCATCGACTAATTTGTTGAGCAAAGTTATCAAACAGGGGTATCCAATTGACTGGAAAAATAGGGTCACATTAAGAGAATACAGTAATCTCAAGAGCAATCCAAAGTGGCCCAGATTACAATGTATGAAATTGAAATTTAACATGTTTTAACGTTGAATATAAGCTACAACTTATGTGAGGAAACCTAAGTTAAAGCCGTTACTTGTCAAGTTCGAACAAGTAAATATTAGGACTGAGGTCAACATCAGATTCAATTTCGCTACTATTCCGGAAAGAGAACGAACTGTGTGTTAGAAAATTTAGAAAATTCCCAAATTAATTTATGTTGTAGATAAACTTAAGAGAAACAAATTTCATCAAGACTCCAGCACCAATTATCAGTGTATATTGCTGGAGAAAAGCATGAAACAGAATGTGTCTCAAAATCAATTCCAACTGAAATTGCGTCAACCAATTCTATTCTCCTTCCAAAACCCACAATGCGACTTGATTCAACCTAGGAAGCTCATCCGACACACATCCAAGACCATACAAGGAGTTTAAATACTTGTTCAAGGGGAATGGTTGCCTACTTGCCTAATTTCACTATGATTCAAGCTGATAACAGGCAAGGCGTGTTGCAGTTGCTCTATTGGGTTGGCTGTTTGTGCGGCTAGACTAAGATTTCTTAAAGTCCTTGGGTCGATGAAGAAGACACACACGAATAGGGAAGAAGAACCAGAAGAAATGGTGGAAGAAACAAGGCTGAGAGGAAGAGAGAGAGAAAGAGAGAGAAGCAGAACGGATGGTGTCCCGCGCGAAGGAATTCGGTGAAGAAGAAAAAGAAGGACGACTACGGATTTTCTACTTTTGCTTCTCTTTAGTGCCTTAACCAATTGAAGCTAGTGGCTTCTTGCCAAGTGTTCTTTGGTTGGCGACACATGGGAGAAGGGAGAAGCCTTGTGTTGCCAGCCCTTATTATTTAGGCAGCCACAGCTCGCCGTGAACCGATGTTGAAGAGGTTTCTCCTCGTGAAAGTTGGTCGGTGCTCTAATTGGAAGTTCACCGACTTATGTTCATTGTGTTGACCGATTAACTTAATTTGAACATCTAAAAATACTAAGATGTCTTTCAATCAAGGCCTCAACAATCTATTTTGTTGAGTGTCGCCTCTTGAACACCTTGTTACGAAAATATTGCACGAACATATTCGTTGGTAATGTACCACTAATAATCCTCAGTTTTTCTAAATCATGCCTTATCGTGACCACGCTTTGCTTTGTTAGGGAAAACTTATTTAATATTTTGAAGTTGACAAAACTAATTCAAAGTCTGAAGATTGGCAGACTTATGTGCCAAAGTCTGAAGACTGATAGACTTATGTGTCAAAATCTGAAGACTGAGTCTAAAGACTGACAGATTAATGTGTCAAATTCTCAAGACTGCCAGAATCACTTGTCAAACTTTGAAGGCTTCCAGATTTTAGTGGCAGAGTCTGAATGTGAGAACAAAATGAAAACTTATCCAGATGTGAGATTGTGTTCAAGGTTTGATTGTTGGTCGAAGTGCTATCAAATGTTCAAAGTGTAATAGCTCAAAACACTTCGAGAAAGAAGCACAGGGAAAAAACCATCTTTAATACTAACTCTCTTTGACTCAAAAAAATCTAGGTACGAAAGAAACTTGAGTTTCCTTTATGATTACAGGTCACTATTAAGAAAAAGATCAAATCGTACTTGGATAGTGGTTGTTCAAGGCATATGACAAGAGATTCAAGCTACTTTATAAAGCTCATTAGACTAAATGGAGGAAAAGTTTCTTTTGGAGGAAACAACAAAGGAAGAATTGTAGGTTGTGGAAATGTGGAAAATGGAAGCCTGGCTATCAACAATGTTTCCTTGGTGGAAGGTTTGAACAACAATATACTCAGCATAAGTTAGCTTCGCGACACTAGATTCAAAATGAACTTCCAAGAAGGCATTTGTTCTGGAACGAGTCAAGACTTATCCCAATCTTTCACTGGGCAAAGGCGTGGGAATATTTATCTTCTGGATATAAACCCAAAAAGTTCTCAGTGCCTTCTATGTATTCAAGATGAAGCAAGTCTCTAGCACCGAAAGCTTGGTCATGTTAACATGACGCAAATTGCCAAGATTTCTTCTAAGAAGCTTGTTTGTGGTTTTCCCAACCTGGCAAATCTGAATTATGCACTCCATGTGTTTTGGGAAAATAGGTTAGAAGTACTTTTAAACCTATAAATAAAGTCTTTACTAATTGAGCTTTGTAGCTTCTGCAAATGGACCTTTTGGACCAACCAGAACTCAGAGTATTTGTGGAAAGAAATATTGACTAGTAATTGGGGACGATTACTTTCACTTCACTCGGGTATAATTTCTAGCAAATAAGTCCGAAGCCTTCTCATATTTTTCAAAATTTGCAAAGACGGTTCAGAATAAAAAAGGTCATGCTATTTTGAGCATACGAACTGGCCATGGATGTGAGTTTGAGAATTAAGACTTTACGAAGTTCTATGATGAATTTAGTTTTTAGCATGTTTTCTCTTCTCCATACACCAAAACAAAATGGGGTCGAGGAAAGAAAAAACAGATTCTTATAGGAGATGGCCAAAACCCTCTTAATTGAGATTAAAATTTCCTTTCGATTTTGGGCAGAAGTAGTTTCCACAGCTTGCTACATCATCAACAGAGTTTTTATGAGGTCTATCTTAGAGAAAACTCCTTATGAAGTGTATAAAGGAAAGAAACCAAATGTTTCTTATTTTCATGTCTTTGGATGTAAATATTTCGTTCTGAAGAATGCAAATGATCGAGCTAGGAAATTTGGAGAAAAATTAGACGAAGGAATCTTTCTTGGCTACTCAACTTCAAGCAAAGTGTGCAGGGTCTTTAATAAGAAGACTCAATCTGTAGAAGAATCAATGAACGTCAAGTTTCATGATTATGTGCATAATGAACCAGATCAATCCCAACTTGAAGAGTTTGAACCTGTTCTAGACTTAACAAAGTCTGCTTCCCCTGAAGAGGTTTAGACTTTTGGAAATCAACAACAAGCAGATCGAGAAGAATCAGCCAAAGAAAAGGATCAATAGACTTCTAACTGGAAGCACAAGTCAAGTCATCCTACAAAACTCATCATTGTCAACATTGATAAAGGAATTCATATTTGATCTAAAAGGCAAGAAGAGTCTAGTTCTTTAGCACTTGATTGAACCAAAAAGTGTAGATTACGCCTTGTCCGATGAAAGTTGGATTGAAGCTATGCAAGAAGAACTCAAATAATTCACCATCAACGATGTTTGGGAGCTAATTCCGAAAAATGCACAATTAGGACAAAATGAGTCTTTAGGAACAAGATGAATGAGGAAGGAAAAGTGATCAGGAAAAAAGCAAGACTTGTGGCCAAAGGATATACTTAAGAAGAAGGGATAGACTATGACGAGACCTATGCACTAGAGCGAGGTTATAAGCAATCGGGTTATTACTTACTTTTGCTTGTTATACAAATTTCAAGTTATTAAAGATGGTCGTCAAAAGTGCATTCCCTAATGGGTTCATTTAAGAAGAAGTCTATGCGGAACCGGCATTTGAAGATCCAAGAAAGCTAGACTCAATCTACAAACTGAAAAAGGCCTTTTATGAATTGAAACAAGCACCTTGAGCCTGGTATGAAAGGTTGAGTAAGTTTCTAACAAAAAAAACAGTTTTGAAAAAGGAAAAGTAAATACTACTTTAAAGAGAGAAGGAAAAGATTTTTTATTGGTGCAGATTTATGTCAATGATATCATCTTTGATTCGCCTAATAAAAATCATTGCAAGAAGTTTTCTAGATCTATGCAGAATGAATTCGAGATGAGCATGATGGGTGAGTTGACTTTCTTTCTAGGATTGCAAATCAAACAATCAAAGAATTTTCATTCACCAAGTATGCAAAATATTTCATCAAGAAGTTTGGATTGGAAAATTGCAAAAAAACAGAAACACCAATGTCAAGTTCTTCAAAACTGGACAAGGATGAAAAAGGAAAGAAAATAAACCGAAAGATTTACAAAAGCATGATTGGTACTTGTCAACTGCTAGGGAATATGCTAGTGTCTTGGTTCTCAAGGAAGTATAGTACTATAGCTCTATCAACAACATAAACAGAGTATGTGGCTCTTGGGAGCTATTGTTATCAAATTATGTGGATAAGACACCAACTAAGAGACTTTGGAATAGAAGAATTGTCCATCGAGTTTAGAACTGCTAGATCTCACAAATAATCAAATTCTTCATTCAAGGGTGTTAAAGGAAGCTCTATTGTTATTTTGAAGATGACAAAACTCTATGACAAGATGACAAAACTCAGTGACATTGTATTGTCTGGAGATACCAGATATTGTATCGTCTGAATAGGCCAGACATTGTATTAGAGGCCAGATAGAGTAACATCTGGAGATGTCAAATAGAGTATTGTCTGGAGGTAGCAGACACCGTAAAGTCTGGGAAGTCAGATTTGGTAAAATTTAGGAAGTCAAATTGTGATGACTGTTTGTGTAAGATGGTATTCTTACGACATTGATACTCGTGGATTTCAAACAACTTATTGGTAGATTAACGAGATTGATTATTCTCATTAAAGATTATGATGATTATTATTGGCATACTGGATTCTCTAAAACTTGGGTAAATGTGGCAAGTATTCACTTATGAAAACCAAGATCCTGATTATATGGGCGACCAGAATTGACGGGCTCTTATCACGATTTGAAGATTGCTCGAGATCTCCTTGATTGATTCTGTCCAATGGGTTGATTAGAAGAATTCCTTTGGATGGTGCCAACGGTCGTTTTGGCATGAAAGAGTATGTAAGGGAGATATTGCAAGTCTTTCAAGAGATACTGACAAGAGTATAAATCCAAAGTTTAGAGCTATTCATTTACCGTGAGCTTACATTGTAAATAAAAGAGTGTGATACATACTTGCTTTGTGAGAGTGGAAGACTCTGTGAAGTCTTGGAACTGAACTGTAACTCTTTTGATTCATAGTGGAATCCAGCCGATAGGCTGTTAGCGAGAGAGAGTGGACGTAGGCTTGAGCTAAGCCGAACCACTATAAACTCTGTGTCTTGATCTCCTCTCTCTTGACTCTTTGATTGTGCTTGTAGCTCTTGTTATTTCACTCGAATATCACGCTTCACACGTTGTGTATTTTATACTTCCGCAAAAGTTTTTAAAATCACTTATTCACCCCCTCTAGGTGATCGCACTAGATCCTTCAATTGGTATCATAGCCTCGTGCTTCTTTTTGAAATGTTTTACTTCTGAGCTAAAGATCTATGTCTAGTGCTTTTGTTCCAGGAGTAATAGAAGGACAGAGCTATGCCAGAGTACCTTACTTTGATGGATTGGAATACAACATCTGGAAAAACAAAATGAGAGCATTCCTAAGATCAAAAGATCCAATGGAATGAGATGTTGTTGATAGAGGAATAAATCCCAAGGCTGCATCAAACCTAGAGAGAAATGCTAAATGCTGGAGAAATGACTCAAGTTGAACTTATCAGACGACAAAATATTGATGCTAAAGCTATTTATTCCTTATACTGTGCTTTATCTCCAACAAAATATAATCGTATCTCTTCTTGTGAAACAACTAAGGAGATATGGGAAAGGTTGAAGTCACTTTTGAAGGAACTGACCGAGTCAAAGAAACAAGAATCAATATTCTACTTGGTCAATACGAAGCCTTGAAAATGAAGCCTGGAGAAACTATTTCTGACATGTTCAGCCGATTCACAGAGATTGTCAATGGTCTTGCATATCAAGATCAACCTATTTTTGGACCCATGAAAGTCAACAAATTACTTCGTGGACTCTCAAGTGAATGGGATCAAGTGAAAATCTCTATCAGAGAGACATAGAGGATCGGCCTCTTTCTGTTGATGAGCTAATTGGAACTCTCCAATCTTACGAAGTGGAAAGATCTGATGAACAATTAGACTTGAAAGGTAAGAAATCTATAGTTTTAAAATCTAACGAAGACTTTGATGATGCAGGATCAAATGAGACGTTGGATGATGAAGAAATGGCTCTTCTAATGAAGAAGTTCAAGAAATTGAACAATAAAGGAAGAAGGTTCAACTTGAGAAATTCTAGTTCTCAAAACTTCCAGAGAAGACAGCCAGAGCAGAACTTCCAAAGAAGACAGCCTAGGCAGAATTTTCAGAGTAGACAGTCATGGGACAACGAAGCCAACAATGATGTAACGTGTTACAATTGTAGGCAGAAAGGACACATCAAACCCAACTGTCCTCTATTGAAGCAAAGTAAAGGAAGAAACGAAAAATACAAGAAAGCACTCAAAGCTGAAACTTGGAGTGATGCTGAAAGTGATGATGAGTTTGCAAACGTATGCTTAATGGCATGATCAAATTCAGATTCAGAAGCAAGTTGATATTTTGATTCAAATCAAGATGACTAAGTCAGTAATTTTCAAATTCTTGTTAAAGTCTCTAAGTACATTGATGAATTATGCTCTAGTTTGGAATCATCTCTAAAAAGAATTTCTGAGCTTAAGAGGGAGAACTTGAGACTTCAAAAGCAGGAAAATGTTTGGTCAGAAAAATTTGAAATTTTGAACAATAGTTTGGTTGCTACAAAGGAGAAGTCAAACTATCTTGAGAAGCAAGTTGTCTATCTCAAAGATGATTTTTCAAATATCTCTAAAAGGTTTTCAAATGGTTCTGAAAAGCTTGAAAAACTTCTTTCAGTTCAAAGACCGTATTTCAACAAAGCTGGTTTAGGTATGACTCCTGAAACTGTTCCTTTAATTGATTTTCCCAAGGTAAAGGAGAGGCTTAAACGAAAACCTTTAAAGGCTGCTTACAAAAATCATTTTCAAAGAGTTTTTGTAAAACATGTTGGGAGAAGTTCTCTAAAGTGCTCCAACTATAACTGCTCTAAACATCTTGAAAGAGATTGTTCTCTCTTGAGAAGATCAGTAAAGAAAAACTGGTCGAACTGTGATTATACTAACTATACTGGACCCAAGAAAGTCTGGGTACCAAAGAAAATGTGAGTATTTTTCGTGTTAATAGATGACCACTAAGAGCAAGACAACGTGGTACATGGACAATGGATGCTCAAGGCACATGACAGGTGATTCAAGCTGTTTGGTTGAATTAGTCAGAACAAAAGGAGGGAAAGTGTCCTTTGGTTGTAAAAGCAAAGGGAAGATAGTTGGATGTGGAACTATGTAGATTGGAAATCTAACTATCAAGAATGTTTCCTTGGTAAAAGGTTTGAACTATAACCTTATCAGTATTAGTAAGCTTTGTGATGCTAGATATAAAATTCAATTTCAAGAAGGTACATGCTACGGTTCCAGCAAGCAAACCTCACAATCATTATCTGGAAAACGTCATAGAAATATTTATCTACTAGATGCAAATCCAGTTAGCTCCTTTGGGTAAGCATCTAGTATCTCATCAAATGAACATTTCTCTAAGCTTATCCTGAGTGTCTTATTTCTGTTCAGGATGAAATAAATATGTGGCATAGAAGACTTGGACATGCTAACATGAAACAAATTGCCAAGATTTCCACAAAGAAGATTGTTCGTGGCCTTCCCAACTTGGCATTTCAAAAGAACAATTCTTGTACTTCCTGCGTGTTGGGAAAACAGGTAAGATATTCTTATAAGTTGATAAACCAAGTATCAACTGACCATATTTTACAGCTACTTCACATGGACTTGTTCGGATCAACTCGAACTCAAAGCATTTGTGGTAAAAGTTATTGTCCGGTAATTGTTGATGACTACTCTCGTTTCACATGGGTATACTTCTTGGCAAGTAAGTCTGATGCTTTTACTTACTTCTCAAAGTTTGCCATGAAAGTTTAAAATGAGAAAGGTTGTACTATTTCTTGAATACGTACTGATCATGGAAGAGAATTTGAGAATCAAGACTTTGCCAAGTTTTGTGATGATACAGGGATACAACTTGTATTTTCATTTCCATATACACCTGAGCATAATGGAGTTGTGGAAAGGAAGAACATGTCACTACAAGAGATGGCCAGAACTCTGCTAATTGAGAGTAACATTCCTTCTCATTGTGGAATCTTTCTTGGATACTCCATGACCAGCAAAGCTTACAGGGTTTTCAACAAGAAGACTCAAACTATGGAAGAATAAATGAATGTAAAGTTTCATGAAGATAATCAATTACATTCACTTCAACCATAGCTTGATGTTCCAGATTACTCTCAAGACTTCTCAAACTTGAACTTGCCTGAGGAAGCACAACAACAAGAAGATGAGTCTGTCTCATCCAAGTCTAGAAGAATTCTTCATTCAAATTGGAAACACAAATCTAGTCATCCAATTGAACTTATTATTGGCGATCTCAATGAAGGAGTTCGAATGAGGTCACAGAGACATGAAGAATCCAGTGCAGTAGCACTTGTGTCTGAGGTTGAACCAAAGAGTGTAGATGAAGCTATATCAGATGAAAGTTGGATTGAGGCCATGCAAGATGAGCTCAGACAATTTGCAATTAATGATGTTTGGGAGTTAATCCCAAAACCTAAAGGAAAATCTATCATTGGAGCCAAATGGGTATTCAGAAACAATTTGGATGAGGAAGGCAAAGTTGTCAGAAATAAAGCCAGACTGGTAGCAAAAGGATACTCTCAACAAGAAGGAATCGACTATTATGAAACTTTAAGCACCGGTAGCAAGGTTAGAATCTATTCAATTATTGCTTGCCTTAACTTGTTACAAAAATTTCAGGTTGCTCCAAATGGATGTAAAGAGTGCATTCCTAAATGGTTTCATACAAGAGGAGGTGTATGTAAAGAAACCTCTTAGTTTTGAAAAATTGAAGAAATCAGATCATGTATACAAATCGAAAAAGGCACTTTATGGTCTGAAGCAAGCTCCGAGAGCTTGGTATGAAAGGTTAAGTAAATTTCTACTTCATAATGGTTTTGAGAAAGGCAAAGTTGACATAACTCTGTTTGTCAAGATTGAAGGCAAAGATTTTCTCTTAGTATAAATATATGTTGATGATATTATCTTTGGTTCTTCAAATGAAACTCTCTGCAAGAATTTTTCCAAAGCTATGCAGGATGAATTTGAGATGAATATGATGGGAGAATTGACATTCTTCCAGGGATTACAAGTCAAACAATCAGAAGAAGGCATATTCATTCATCAAGAGAAGCATGCAAAAGAGATGTGTCAAAGTTTGGCTTGGACAATTGCAAGAAGATAGAGACGCCATTGATGGAAAACAAATTGATCGGAGACTATACATGAGTATGATTGGATCTTTTTTATATTTAACAGCATCTAGACCTGACATTTTATTTAGTCTGTGTTTATGTGCAAGATATCAATCCAATCCTAAGGAATCACATCTCAGTGCTATTAAGCGAATCATAAAGTATGTGGCAACAACTTCAAAGTTTGGATTATGGTATCCAAAGGATGGAGACTTCATACTACTTGGATATTCTGATGCTGATCTAGCGGGCTGCAAATTAAACAGAAAGAGTACTTCAGGTACTTGTGAACTGCTTGGTGAACGACTTATATCTTGGTTGTCAAGGAAACAATACACGGTTTCTCTATCAACATCAAAGTCAGAGTATGTTGCACTTGGAAGTTGTTGTTCCCAAATATTATGGATGAAGCAACGACTGCGCGATTTCAAGATTCCAAAGTCATGCATAGAAATCAGGTGTGATAGTACTAGTGCTATGGATTTAACCAAAAATCCAATTTTGCACTCCAGAGCCAAGCATATTGAAATTCGGCATCATTTCATTCGGGATCATGTAAAGAAAAAGGATATAAGAGTTACTTTCATTGATTCTTAAAATAAACTAGTAGACATCTTCACAAAGGCCTTGGACAAGAGTTCTTTCGAATTTATATAGAACAAGCTGAACATCTTATCCCCTGATTACTGAAGTTTAGATCTTACGATGTCTTAGATAATACTATGCTCCAAACGTTACTTCGTCTCAGATGTTACAATGTCTCATATCTTACAACGTCTCAAACGGTCCAACTCTTGAATTGCTTTTGTCTATGATATCCTATGATTCAGGAGCTTATGATATGAAATTTTCCCGTCACTCTTTCATAAGGTAACATGTATCTTTATTTTTAGCATGTTGAGATATGTCCGCTATTTTGTGCATATTTACTTGCCTATTTGAATCATTGCGTGAAATATGCATTCCTTGAGTGATTGACTGAATCGTTGTTTTTGGAAATCTTATTTTCCAAAAATTAGTTTCTTTTGAATTTCGAAAGGCATTCTCTTACTCTATAACCATTTGGGATTCTGCCTCTTCGCTTCAAAAGCTTTCTTCTCTGAAACTCTAGCACGTTGTTCTCTCCCTTGGAATTCTCTTCCAAAAGTTTTCAACTTTTTGTTCAAACAAACAGAGAAGGTTTCCATGACTACAACAATGTCTCCTCCCAGGAAATCCTCAAGACTTGCTTCGAAGAAATTCCAACAAGGAAATGCTGGACCAACTCACTATGATCTCACAGAGGAGGACTCTCCAACTACAGGAAGCCAGCAAAGGGCTTCGATTACACCATCTAAAGAACAATAAGTCCATGAAGTTGTCCCGTTGAAGAGAAAGAATCCTAAATTTTTCTTTCCCTTCTATCGTAAAATAAAGGCGAAGAAGGTTTCCGTCGGAGTGCTCCGAGAATTTTTGATGATAAATGGTTTCACAAATGAACGACATTTTCTGCGACACATGGACGACGCCGGTGTTGCACCACCAGGTACGACTGATCATGCATGGAAAAATTTTCCTGTACATCCCAGGTTTCATACCTCATTCAATTTTGAGCCTAGGGATGAGGATGAGAAGATGTTCATTAACTTCCAGCCACGGAAAGGTATAGCGGCCGATTTGCCTGGGAAGGCAAACAAGCTTTTTCGGTCCAAAGACCACAAGTTGGTTTATACACGGATGTTGGAACGAGGAGTCATGAGCCCTCGTACTGTAGATTTTAAATTCCTTGACTCTATTAAGGTATGTTTAAGGCCGCATCTGTAGTACAACTGCCTTGATCAATTCTGTGATGACACAACCCCTACTTACCCTAAACTTACGGCATATTTTTACTCCAACCTCTCTTTTCCAAATCGGCATAGTCTACAATTCTCTATTGCAAACAGGAATGTCACGGTTGATGTGGATGACTTGGCTAACATTATGGGTTCCATAAAGACCAATTTCATTCCTATTGATGAATCTAACAAGGAGGTGTTTAAATTTCTCATCACTGATCAGTCTTTTGTTGGGCCGATTACTTATTCGAAATTGTCGGCTGCCCATGTCATTCTCTACAAGATTATCATCAACTGTCTTAGGTCCAAAGCAACATTAAGAACAGATGTATCCAAGTCAGAGGCTTGATTGATGTTTGTGATTATGAACAATCGCAAGTTTTCCTTTCCCTTTATGATTTTATATCAAATCTATCGAGCCTCACAGAAAGATAAGGGTCAGTTACCGTATGCATCTTTGGCAACTCGTATTTTTCAGCACTTTCAAATACAGATACCTTCTATCTTAGTGTCACTAAGCTTGCATCCGTTTTGATGGGTCATAAGATGGTGGCTAAAATGAAGTTAGCCAATTTGCCTCTTGGATCAAGTTCCAAATCTACTCCAGCAAGTCAGGTTAAGACTAAATCATCTGTCGAGAAAAGGAAAGGTAAGGAGCCAATGGCAGAGGCACCTACTCCACAGCGCCGCAAATTGCTCATCGAGGATGAGAAGGAGGAAGAAGAAATTGCACCCATAGGGGGAGGAGTTGAGACTACCACCCCTGGACTGTCTTTCAGCATTTCGGATAGTTCCTGGAATGAGGAACTAGTTGAACAAATTTCTACCGTGGAGGTAGAGGAGGAAAAATCAGAGGAAGAAGGAGTGAGAAGAAATTCTGAGAAAGAGAAGGAAGATGAGAGTGACAAAGATGGGCATGATGTCAAGGACAGTCCATCTATGATGCCACAGGATATTCCATCAGCATTTAAAATAGGGGGAACGGGAAATGATGTCGGCCTATCTGAGCATATGCCACCCACTTTTGAAATAGAGGGAGCCAATAAAGACGGTGGATCTTCTGAGTTTAGTCCACCTCCTGTTACTCCACCAACCACTACCACTGCTGGAACAAGTGTTCCCCATGTTCCACTTTCTCAACTGCAACCGCCCATGGATATGTTGTTAGCCTTGACTATCAAGTTGGATCATATGCCACTTGTGCAGACTCAACAGGACATTATACTTCAACAGCTTTCACAAAAGCTTGGTCAGATTGCTACATTGGATAATCTTGAAGAGATTAAGCAGTCAATCAAGAAGATGGAGCAGACGGTGCAGTCGTTAGATCATCTCCACTTTGTTCGAGTTCCCCCTCCCTCTTAAACTTTTTTATTATGACAAAAAGGGGGAGAAAGTGCATAATTTGACTTTGAGATTGTTTTAAATTGGTTTTGGTTTGACTGTTTGGATAGTTTTGTTTTGGATAGCTTGGATGTTTTTTATGAATGGATGGATGAATTGCAATGCTGATTGGATGTGTCTGATTGCGATGATGATTGTGTGATCTAAATGGTTGACAGGGATGTTATTTCTCTAAAGCTCGATTATGATTTGTCAAGACTAATTTTTGTCTTGTGGATGTAGATTTCTTTATACTGCTAAAAATAATATATTGCAGGAAATATAAAGTCTTATATCTGCAGGTTAGTTTTATCTCACTTAAGAGATATTGCATGGCTAACATTTTGTGTTGCAGAATATATCTCCAAAATCTGTAGGATCATTTTGTCATCATCAAAAAGGGGGAGATTGTTAGAGGAAGCTCTATTGTTATTTTGAAGATGACAAAACTCTATAACAAGATGACAAAACTCAATGACTCGACTTGAAGTCAAATGAAAAAGTCGTGGCCAAACATTGTATTGTCTGGAGATACCAGATATTGTATCGTCTAGATAGGCCAGACATTGTATTAGAGGCCAACAGAGTAACATCTACCAGACAGAGTAACATTTGGAGATGTTAGACAGAGTATCGTTTGGAGGTAGCAAACACCGTGGATTTCAGACAGCTTATCGGTAGATTAACAGGGGGATTAGGAACTAAAGTCGAATTGTGACGATTGTTTGAGTAGGATGGTATTCTTACCACATTGATACTCGTGGATTTCAGACAGCTTCTAGGTAGATTAACAAGATTGATTATTCTCATCAAATATTATGAAGATTATTATTGGCATACCGGATTCTCTGAAGATCAGGTAAATGTGGCAAGTATTCACTTATGGAAACCAAGATCCCGATTGTATGGGCGATTAGGATTGACGGGCTCTTATCACGATCTGAAGATTGCTCGAGATTTCCTTGATTGATTCTGTCCAACGGGTTGATTAGAATAATTCCTTTGGATGGTGCCAAGGATCATTTTGGCATGAAAGAGTATATAAGAGAGATATTGCAAGTCTTTCAAGAGATGGTGACAAGAGTATAATTCCAAAGTTTAGAGCTGTTCATTTACTATGAGCTTACATTGTAAACAAAAGAGTGTGATACATACTTGCTTTGTGAGAGCAGAAGACTCTGTGAAGTCTTGGAACTGAACTGTAAGTCTTTTGATTCATAGTGGAATCCAGCTGATAGGCTGTCAACCCAAGAGAATGGACATAGGCTTGAGCTAAGCAGAACCACTATAAACTCCGTGTCTTGATCTCCTCTCTCTTAACTCTTTGATTGTGCTTGTAGCTCTTGTTATTTCACTCGTATATCACGCTTAACACGCTGTGTACTCCATACTTCCGCAAAAGCTTTTAAAATCACATATTCACCCCCCTCTAGGTGATCGTAGTAGATCCTTTAAAGGGCAAAGATATACAAATTCGACATCGATTTTTAAGGGATCATGTTCAGAAAAAGGAGATCTTGATTCAATTCATTGATTCAAAGAATCAACTGGTGGATATCTTCACAAAACCTTTGGAGAAAAACCAATTTGAATCTATTCACAGCAAGATAAATATTATTTATCCTATTTTTTAAAGTCTGGAGTTGGCCAGTCTCAAAATTTCTAGACGCTACTTCGAATTACCTCTAAAATCTAGAGTTCAGCATACTCATAATTTATACACACTATCTCAGGTTAAGTATATATCAAATCTAGGTATTTTTATTTATGAAAAAGTATGATGATTTGAATCGTCTCTTGCCCAATTTATTAGAAATTACTATTTTGTGATAATTATTGTAATTATTTTCATTTTAAAAAACTAATCTAAAATGACATCTTTTTACTCCTCTTAAAAACCGTTGAGTTTTTCTTCTGAACACATCGCTTCAAAACCCTAGAGTCTAGACTCACTTCTCGATGTTTTCTCTTAAGCTTTCTCTACAAGTTTTCATATTTCTTCACTTGAACTTTTCTGTGAAATCCTCCTAGTCAACAACCATGTCTTACCAAAGGAAATAATGGCGGCTCGCAAATAAGGGGCCTAGGATTGTGCTTGAAAGGCAAACGTACTTTGATCTTACTGAAGAAGACTCTCCACAGACATCTCATCAGCGCAACCCGAAGGTCACTTCTCAGAGTCCTCCTCTTGAACCATTGGAAAAGGAAGTTGCACAAGATATCATTCCTCTCCTCGTGACTCCTTAGGTTCTATTCAAACATTATGGTTTTCTAAAAAGGGGTGGTAGTCCGATGACGTTCATTTATATTTTTCTTCGAGAGCATGGACACAAAAGCAAAACATTATTTCTAAGGGAAATGGAACATTTAGGAATAGCCAAGAAAGGCGTAGCATATGAGGCATTTAGTAACTTTCCTGATGATCCTAGATATAACTCTCACAATTAACTTGAAAGCAAGAACGATGATGAGAAGATGTTCTCGAATTTTCAATTGAAGATAGGCATTGCTGCTGAAGTACCTAGTGATGGAACGAATCTTTTTCGTTCTAAAGATCATAAAAGGGTTTACACCCAAATGCTGAAAAAGGGGTGATGAACTCTTATTATGTCGACTTTGAATTTTTAGATTCAATCAAGGTGAATTTGAGGGAAAAATTGGATTTCCTTCAACTTGAAAAATTTTGCTCTGAGACAATTGTTGCTTATCCTGAGTTGACAGCCTATTTTCACTCGAATTTGTCTTTTATTGGCCTAAATCCATTAAAGTTCATTGTGAGTGACCAAGATTATGTGGTGGATGTTGACACATTGGTTGACATTATTGGTGTGGAAAGGAGTAGTTTCCAACCAATTAATGTGTCTGTTGGTCACGCAACAAGGTTTCTTGCTAGGGAGAAATTACTCAAAGGAGGCATCACATACTCCAAATTGACAACCTGAAATGTTCTGCAACACAAAATTCCCATCAACTGCATCAGACCACAGGTTGCTTCCAAAACAGATGTCTTTAGATTTGAAGCCAAACTCATGTTTGCAATTGCCAATGGGCTGGAATTTTCACTCCCTCATACTATCTCGATGCATATGTACAGGACTGCTATGAAAACTTAGGGACAACTGCCTTATTCTGCATTGGTCACTAAGTTGTTTAGCCATTTTTAGATTCAGCTTCTAGCCTCTCTTTATTCTCGAACTGTTTCTCCTATGGTTATAGGAATGAACATAGTTTTGAAGATCAGGCTGAAATATTTGAGTAAGACTATAAAGTGCTTAAAGGAAATCCTATGGCCAAACTATGGAAGAGTCTATTGGCAGAAAGAGGAAAGGCAAGGAAGTTTTGAAAAAACTAGTCAAGAAGAGAAGATTACTTATCTCGCAGGATGGAGATGATCTTACCATTTTCTACCTTTGCCTTGACGAATCTTTAGAGTTTTGGGCAATCAAAACACGGAGAAAGAGGAGAGATAGAGCAAAGAGAAGAAGAAAGAACAGACAGAGAATAGACTAAGGGAAGAGAGGAAGCATAATGGGACGATATAGAGGAAGAGGGTCATGCTGACTCATATGAAGCTATAATTGCCATATATGAGGCTTCAGAAGCAACTAGGAGTGCCCAAGTAAGAGAAAGAATAGCAATAGAACAAGAAGAAGTTTTCCCTTTTCTACCTGTAGGCAATGAAACAGCGGGAGCTCGTGCGAAAAGGGGTACTTCTTGTCCTCCTCTTGCAGGTGTTGATATAAGTTGATCTTCTGCTAACCTAGAAGAAGTTTATGTTTCTCATCTTCCTGAAACTAACATTGAAGAATTTACTCCAAGTTACGGAGTTAGACAAGCTGATGTTCCTTCATCTCTCAACACTCTACAAATTCAACTTGCTAATTTTAATGCACAAATTGAACCTCTTGTAGACTTTCAAAGGCTGCTTAAGTTGTTTTTGGAGTTAGAAGCACAGCAATTGGGCATGTAGTTTGAGATCCAAAAGCTTCACACTGCTTTACAATCTACTTCAGATTCTATCAATGAGAAGGTACAATCTCTCAACATTCATGTTCAAGCTTTAAATTAGCAAGTTTCACAGACTGCCAAGATAAAAGATGTTGAGAGGCTGAAGGAGACAGTGTGACAGCTAGAGGAGACAGTTCAGTCAATGGGGGATTCCCAGCTAGTTCGAATTCCACGCCAACATTGATTCTTTCTATTTCTTGTCTATTTTAGCCTTCTCCACTTTTTGCTGTTGCCAAAAAGGGGGATAATGTGCATATTTAAACCTTGATTTAGATGATTTTGATTCTTTGACTAACACTTTATTTGATTAACACTTATATTAGATGAGAATTAAATATTGATATTTGTCCAATTTTTCAAGATTAACATGTTTTTCTATGGTTGTAGAATCCATGCTATCCATATCCTAGATAATTTGTTTTTATAAGATATCAAGTATTGCTAAAGTGTTGTTTTGCAAGTTATAAGTCCTTAAATCTACATGGAAGTTTTGTCACATTCAGAGAGGAGGATATTGTTGGAGAAAACTTTGTTAATATTTTGAAGTTGACAAAACTTATTCAAAGTCTAAAGATTGGTAGACTTATGTGTCAAAGTCTAAAGAGTGGCAGACTCACGTGTCAAAGTCTGAAGACTTCCAGATTTTAGTGGCAAAGTCTGAATGTGAGAAAAAAATGAAGACTTATCCAGATGTGAGATTTTGTTCAAAGGTTTGATTCGTATGGATTATGGACAGCTTCCTGGTTGGATATATCACCTACACGATTGGCTATCTTCATTGGAATCGATCTGGATAATTCTAATCTTTTGGAAAGCAAGTAAACTTAGAAAGTATCTACTTATAGAAACCAAGATTTTGATTGTATGGGTGAGCATGATTGATGGGTTTTCATCAAATTTTCAATCAGCTCGAGATCTCCTTAATTTGATCTTATCCAACGGGTAGATTAGAATAATTTCTTTGAAAAGTGCCAATGGTCATGAAGGCATGAGCCAGTATTTACAGGAGACATCTCTAGTCATTCGAAGAAGTGGGTGAAAGAAAAATTCCAAAGTTTGAAGCTTGCCATACTCTTGCTATACATTAAGCTCAAAATTGTACTCAAAAGAGAGAGAATTTTAGTATAGCTTCGTGAGATAGTAGTATAGACTCTTCACTGTGAAGCTGAGATCACAAAACTGTAATCTCATGTTACATAGTGGAATCTAGCTAGTAGGCTGTCAACGCGGAAGAGTGGACGTAGGCTTGATTTAAGCCGACCCACTATAAATTATGTGTTCTTATTCTCTTTCTTGAACTCCTTTAATTTGTTCGTAGTACTATTTACCTACTGAAATATGAACTCATCAAAGTTTGTAGCTCATCAGACTCAAAACATTTTAATACATTCCGCGAAAATTTTCTTACACCTATTCACCGCCGTCTAGGTATTCATACTAGCACTTTCATGTGTCCGTTAGTCCGTCACGATTTTTATAACATAACCATAATTCGCCTAATCAAAGTCCAAGAATGTCATTTGATGCTCATGATATTACTCGTCCTACGATCGATGACATGCGGTTTTGCACCTTACTGCGGAAGAAAATACTAATGACTCTTATTCAAGTAATGTAACGTCCATAAAAATTCAGTCTGTCACAATTCTCCCATCCTTTAGAAAAATTTCGTCCTCAAAATTCAATTGTCCATATGCTTTTTAAATAACTAAGGATAAAGACGTTTCATCTCCTCTTCAGTTTCCCAAGTTGCCTCTTTCATATTGTGGTACTTCCACAATACTTTTACCAAAGGAATCACTATCTTTCGCATTACCCTCTCTCGTTTGTCCAATATTTTGACAAGTTCCTCTATATAAGATATCTTGTCATCCACATCCACAATTTCATCTTTCAAAATATTTTTAGGGTATGGATTATATTTCCTTAGCAATGAGATTTGAAATACATCATGCAACTTAGATAATTTTGGGAGTAAGGCAACTCAATACACCACTTCTCCAATTGATTCTAAAATAAAAAAGGCCAATATAACGAGGACTTAGTTTTCCTCTTTATCCAAATCGAGTTGTGCCCTTCATGGGTGTCACTCACAAGAATACATGTTCACCCACTTTAAATTCCAGAAGTCTCCTTCGCCAATTCGCATAGCTCTTTTGTCAATCCTAAGCTATTTTCAATCGGTCTCTCACGATCCTAATCTTCTCTGTCATGAGTTGTACTATCTCCAGCCTAGTTAATTTCTTTTCTCCTACATCATTCCAACAAATTGAAGTTCTACAGGGCCTTCCATTAAGAGCTTCATAGGGTTCCATCCTTATACTTTGCTAATAACTATTGTTGTAGACAAACTCTACTAAATGTAATTTTCTTCCAAATTTCCACCAAAATCTAGCACTCATGCCCGCAACATATCCTCAAGTACTTGTCTAACTCGCTCTATTTGACCATCGGTTTACAGGTGATACGTTGTGCTATAATATAGCTTAGTTCCTAGAGCTGCCTGCAACTTTTTCCAAAAATTGGATGTAAACCTAGGATCTCGATCTAAGGTAATGGTCATTGAGATTTCATGCAACTTAACGATTTGCTTTATGTACAGTTCCACATATCTTTCCAATGAAAAGTCTTGCCTCACTGCCAAGAAGTGAGCAGACTTTGTTAATCGATCTACAATTACCCAAATGGAATCATAACCACTTAATGTTCTAGGTAATCTTTGTATAAAATCCATGGTTACATAATCCCATTTCCATTATGGGATTTCTAAAGGTATTAACAATATCACTGACTTTTGATCCTCAACTTTTATTTGTTGACAAATGAGGCACTATGCCGCATACTGGGCAATGTATTTCTTCATTCCATTCCACCAATACTGTCGTAAGTCATGGTACATCTTTGTACTCCCTAGGTGGATACTATAATCACTATGGTGTGCCTCTGCTAAGATTTCCTCTCTTAGTTGCTCATCATTAGGTACCCATAGACATCCTCAAATTCTAATGGTACCATCTTCTACTTTAGTTAACTCATCATTATTACCCTTCTTTATTTTATCACGAATCTTAGTAATCTCTGGGTCGAGTTGCTGCTTTTCCTTAATTCTAGGTATCATCTCTAAGTCCACTCGGAGAGTAGATAACTTACTAGTTATCTCATTAAGCATTTTTCATTTATGCACTCTCAAGCTGGCCAATTATACTGTCGATTTTCGACTAAGAGCATCAATGACCCTATTTGCTTTCCCTGGATGGTGCAAAATTTCCTACTCAAAATCCTTTAAACATTCCATCCATCTCCTTTGTCTCATAGTCAATTCTTTTTGGGAAAACAAAAACATAGGGCTCTTACGATCGGTATAGACCTCAAATTTTTCTCCATATAGATAATGTCTCCAAATTTTCAATGCAAAAATCACAGCCACTAACTCCAAATCATGGGTTGGGTAGTTTAACTCATATGGCTTTAATTGCCTAGATGCGTAAGTGATGACTTTTTCATGTTGCATCAAGACTCCACCAAGTCCTTTATGAGAGGCATCACTATATATCTCAAATACTCCCGAACCATCAGGCAAGGTTAACACATGGGCAAAGGTCATCTTCTCTTATGTTCTTGAAAAATTTTCTCACGTTTCTCGCTCCATACAAACTTAACCCCTTTTCATGTTAACTAGGTCAAGGGTCCAACGATTCACGAGAATTCTTTCACAAATCGTCGATAGTATCTGGCAAGTCATAAGAAATTTAGAATTTCTGTTACAGTAGTAGGTCTTGGTCAATTCACTACTACTTCAATCTTTGTCGGGTCTACCAATATATCTTCCTTGGTTATTACATGACTCCGAAATACTACTTGTGTTCTCTAAGAGTTTGAAGCACGATCCTTAGGCGACTTTCATGTTCCTAACTTCTTTTGGAATATACCAGGATATCATCAATAAAAACAATCACAAGCTGGTCCAAATACGGCTTAAACACCATATTCATTAAATCCATAAATGATTCGGGTGCATTAGTTAATCCGAACAGCATTACTGTAAACTCATAATGTTCATATCGCGTTTGGAAGGCCGTTTTAGGAATGTCCTCATTCCTAATTCTTTAGTGATGGTATCATGATCTTAGATCAATCTTAGAAAATACAGCTGCACCTTGTAGTGAATCAAACAAGTCATCAATCCTTAGTAACATATATTTATTATTAACCATTACCTTATTTAATTGCCTATAGTCTATACATAATCGTAAGGATCTGTCTTTCTTCCTTACAAATAAGACTGGTGCACCCCATGGTGACACACAAGGCCTAATGAACCCTTTGTCCAATAGTTTCTATAATTGGACTTTTCGTTCCTTGAGTTCATTTAAAGCCATTCTACACAGAGCCTTTGAAATTGAATCCATTCTCGATAGTAATTCAATTACAAACTCTATCTCTCGATCTGGTGGTAATCCAGGTAGTTCTTCCGAAAATATGTCTGGATGGTCTCGTACCACTGATATATCCTTGAATTCCAGTTTCTCCTTAATGTAATCCTCCACCATCAGTAGGTATCCAGTACATCTTTAATTCAAAAGCTTATTCACTTCCATTGCGGATATCATACATAATGGAGGATTTATTATATTACCACAATATTCACCATCAAATTGATCAGCTGTATCTAGGTGTATTATTTTCTTATAACAATCCACCTTGACTTTTTGTTTACTTAGCCAATCCATACCAGAATAATGTCAAAGTCATAAATCTCCAAAACAAATAAGTCAATCTCTTGCACCTGTCCATTCACTTCTAATCGACAATTCTCACAAACCAATGTAGACAGAAGAGATCTTCTCAATGGGGTAGAGATCAAAAAAGGAGTTTCCAACTTAATAGGTTCTAAAGGAATGTGTAGCACCAGTATCAAATAATACATAAGTTTTTCTCTCAATTATAAGAAACAAACCTATAATAAGGTTTCCATATGTTTTGGCCTCTTCGCGTGTTAGGGCATGTATTCATCCTTATGCAAGAGGTCTTGGTGGATTTCCACCACTTGGCTGAGGAGAAGACTATCTTGATATTGGGGTTTGCCACTTACCCATTCTTGATTGATTATTCTGTGGACACTCCTGACGGAGATGCCTAGGCTGCCACAACCAAAACATTTTTAATCTCTAGCTCCCGATGTTTCCATCATCATTTGTTATCCTTTGAATTCAACTCCACTTTTCTCTTTTTATTTGAATATTTCCTTTTGAATAGAACGGGTCTCTTGTCTTGGCGAAAGTTGCTTAAATGGGTAGAAACATTCCCTTCTCCAGTTAAGGTGGTCTCTGTTCTTTCCATTAATACTTCATGTTCTACAAGTTGTGCCTGTTCATACAACTCATTGTAATCCTTAATATAAAAGGCACCAACTGCTTTCAGATATTAGTCCTTAATCCTTCCACAAACTTAACTGCCTTATCCTTTCCATGCTCCACCAGTCTAGGAGCATACCTAGACAGTTCTGAGAATTTAGATTTGTATTGATCTATCGTCATGTCACCTTGACAAAACTCTACAAATTCCATTACTTTCTTATGTTGGGTGCAATCCAAAAAATACTTACCGTAGGATGCCTTTAGGAACCATTCCCAAGTAATTTATACCTCATGTTGGAAGACACTTCCCTTGGTGGCTTTCCACCAATGCTTAACATTACCTTCGAATTGGTACTCTGCAAGGGTGACCTTATCTTTATCATTACAATTCAATAAGCAGAAAATATTTTCCATCCCATTGATCCACTTCTCTACCTCCTCTGGACCTCCCATTCCATCAAATTTAACAAGTTTCAGTCATAAAAATTGTTCAATAAGACCTTGTACCTAGCAATTTCCACCTTTTGGGGCTACTTGTCTTTGAGCTTGCCACTCCATCAAATGCCCCTACCTAAGCCAGGGCTTCCAAAATTCCGTCAATTCGAGGGTTAACATGAGGAAGAGTATTTGATGATTCATCCCTTGAGGTACTAGTTTCTGTGCCAGCTCTTGCTCTTGCATCCTTACCTCTTGGTTGCGCATATTAAGCTTCATCTTAGTACATAATTTTAGTGTAAACACTCAAATAACCCCTAACTAGATAAACATGTTTTCAACACATCATAAAAGCCTCAATTCTCAATTAATTCTAGTTGCGTTTCCCTAACTCCCCATCTTTCTATTCCTATCGCTTCATCCTACCTTATTACTCCTAACTAGTAGAAGCTCTGATGCCAAAAGCTGTAAGGCGCCACCCTACCTTACCCCAAGCACCAACCTTGCCAATTAGGTGAGGTATCTAATTGTTAACTTATTGATCAATTTCTTATCGGTGCTTGTCCAAATTAGTCTTGCGTAGCAAGAAGTGGTTTTGGTGGCTTTACTATTTAAGATTCCCAGGATCTAATGTCTATATCGTAGTGGAATTAAACAATTAGATGGAGAGTACACTTGTCATAAATTTATCGTTCAATGTTGGCTTTATTTACATAATTGGTACATAACCGATTCTTGTTAGGAAGTAAAACATATTTTCACAACTTCTTAATGTACGGTACATGGTATTGGTGTTATCAAAATTTGTGCCATACAGCCAACATGTGACATCCTGAATTTTTAACCCCGTCTCGATAGAATAATATGGGCTTTTCACCGACACGCCTATGGACCTTTTTCTCGGAGCTGATTACTCACGAGTTAACTAACCTATCAGGTGAAGCTGTTAAGGGATATAATCGTGATAAAATCCCTAAAAGCTACCCGGTAAGTTGGATTGTATTAGAATCGCGTTTGGTTGATTTTAACCACGAAATTGAATTCGGATTCGAGAATTGAACGTTCGAGCGTGTCACGATTTATTTCTAGGATCTCGTCTCATCTTTTGGGAAAATTCCATCAAGCCGGAAATTTTGCGGAAAAATTCAAATTGGACAAAAGAATTATTGGAAATTCGTAGGGGTTGGTCAAAGGATATGTTTAACCTCCAAAAAGGCTTTATTTTGTGAAGAGATGAGAAGAAAATTAGCCATTGGATGACCCTTTGACTTTAGGGGTAGAAGACCACCATCGGCCACAAGGAAAACTTGCTTGGCAAGTTGTCTTCCCTTTTTCTTTCTCCCAAACGCAGCTCCCCTTCCTCCTCTTTCTTCTTCATTTTCTTTTCCCATCTTGCTGCCTCATGCCTTCCCTATTTGATGTGCAAGTTTCACCTCAGCCGAGCCTCTTCCGAGCTTCTTTTGGTGTCACCATAGGCTCAGGTTTTGCTCGTCTTCGAGCCGCCGCCGTCATAGACCCTTCGGCTCGCTAATCCGGTTAGTTTACTTCCTAATCCTTTCTTAGGTTGTGATTACACTTAGGGGATTAGAATGGTGTTGATTAGCTTATTTATAATTGATTTAGGTTGGATTGACACTAGTGAGGATGGTTAGTTTAGTTTAGTGGATTTCTCTTGAATCTATTCACTAGATCCTTGCTGTTTGCCAATTTTTTGAATCGAAATCGGATAAGATTTTGAGGTTGATTCCTTCTTGATAAATGTTTTATACATATTCAGCTATATCATATATTTTACCCAAGATCTTATGGAGTTGAAAGATAAATATTTTAGCTTCGTTCTAAGCAAAATAGAACCCCTTCTTTTGTTGGAATTTATGACTTATTGGAGTTCAATGAATTTTTATCAACTCTTAAAGTCATAATTTTGAAAGAGTTACTCACGAAAGTTGTTTATTACATCTTTTAGTATAACTTAGTCAAATTTTAGATCAAACGAACAAGTTTTGGATCTCAAACCAAGCTGATTTTGGAAGACGTGATTTCTGAAAACTGACATAGTTTTTGTAGGAATTTGGTTGACTTACTGCTCTTAATCTAGAACCATTTAGGTCAAGGTTTCTTCATGAGAAATGTTCACTTATGTGTCCTTTATAATATATGAAAATATTGGAATTTTTCGAGGTCGTTTGATAATGTTTCGTGATTTAAACATGGAGATGCGCGAGTGGCCCTGTTTCTGCTGATTAGGGCCGATTCTGTTTTGGTGATTGTTCTTGATATAGTGGTTGCTGAATAGGGCATATTTGGTGAAATGGTTGATTTGTGGCATGCTTAGAACCTCCCGAGTTGTGGCGAGGATAACATATGGACTCAGGAGAGGGATGGCGATACGTAATGCCTCTACCCCCGTTTTACATATTGGCTTGGCAGAGGGACGGTGATACATAATGCCTCTACCGTTGCGGCTTGGGAGAGGGACGGCGATACGTAACGCCTCTGCCCTTGCATTGCATGTTGTGACAAGGACCCGAGGCGAGTTAAGAAACATCTAAATGTTTTATCTAATCATTGATATGTTGAACCTTATAATTGTGAGGTTTGTTTGACAATTGATGTGCAATGTGCTAGTTGGTAGGAATGTTTGCTTTACATATATGTGTATGAATTGTACTCATTTGCAGGGAGGTGTTGAGGTGAGGTAAGGATTTGTTTGATGTGTGTTAGTTTGCCTCTAGGTAAATTTCTTCCTAGTCGAGGCTTAGGGGGTAAACTTTGAGACACTATCTCAGCCCTTCGGGGTGTACCTTTTTACGGTACCTAGATGGAGATACTTCATGGGCGTTATGGAGTTCTGCTTGAAGAGTTTTTGGAACACGCTTTTAGTTGGACTCAGAGTCCTTCGCTGTAGATCCCGAAGACTAGATAGCTCAGTAGTTTCTTTTTGGTTTAGTTTGTTGTGTATCTAAACCTGGAATTATTTATAAGATATGCTTTGTATAAATTTGGTTATTCTGCTTTCCTATCCCATGTTTGATTGTTGTACATGGATTGTTTAATTCGCTTCCGCATGTGCAAAATCGATTGGGTCGGCGACGGATCCTAGGAACATCACAATTTAGTCGACCACCGAGGGATGTGCATGTTCTTAAGGTTTAAGACGTGACATCCCCGTTCGAAGTGGTATCAGAGCAAGGTTAGTGTTGGAGTGATAAGGTGCGATGAGTCTTGGGATAGTTAGTAGGAAAAGCCTTTTTCTTATGCTGATGCATGTGATTGATAGTTGATTGGTAGATTGTTTTGTGTGGATCACTCAGTTTCCTAATTTGGTATTGAAATTGGGAAACAGGTTTATATAAAGATTCTGTAACATGAGCGATCAGGAGGAGAGGACTCCTAGGAAAAGGTCTGTAGCATCTGTCACTCGAGGTAGGACACCGACAAGGTTTGGTACCAGAGGAAAAGCATCAACTTAGGCCAGCGCTAGTAGGGTAGTACCGCCGCCGGATGTCACTGGTGTAGCAGCACCTAATGATCCAAGAATAGGTGGGATCTTACAAGCACTTGAGACGTTGGGAAGTCTGATGGGGCAGCAAGTTCATAATCAAGTTGCCGCCGCTGCTGCCGCAGTACCTGCCAAGGTTCCACCTAGGAACATGATGGCTGAATGACCGATGCACAAGCTCGTTGAGCAGTTCCTGAAGTTGAAACTGCCGAAGTTCACAGGAGCAGGGGATCTCGAGGCTGCAACTCTTTGGATCCAAGAATTAGAGAAAGCCTTTGCACTGTTGAAGTACTTAGAGGAAGAAAAATTGGTCCTTGCAGTCTATTAGTTGTAGGGTAATGCAAGCACTTGGTGGAGGGCCACCAAAGGAAGGGTATTCCCTGAAGGTGTGGTTCTAGAGTGGAACGCCTTCGTAAAGGTGTTTAATTGTAAGTATTTTTCTGACTCTGCTAGGGAACAGAAGATGGTAGAATTCCAAAACCTTCGACAGGGTCTAATGTCTGTAGACCAGTACGAAGCAAAGTTTGCAGAGTTGTCCCAATATGCACCAAGACTAATAGAAGATCCGATAGACCGAGCAAGGAGATTGCGGGATGGACTCAAACCGGAACTAAAAGACCCGCTGGTGCCGTTCAATGTGAAGGACTACAATGACTTATATGAACGAGCACAGCTGATGGAGAAGAACCTAAATGAACGAGCTACCGCATCTAGATCGCGGTTTGGGTTGAATAGGAATGGAAATCGATTTAGGAAGAAGCCGATGACTAGAGGAAAGTATCCCATTCTGCCTAACAGAAAGGATGGGATTGGAAAGTTAGCGACCAACTTGAACAGAGAGTGTCGTTTTTGTGGGAGATGAGCTTGTTTTAAATGTGGCCAACATGGTCACCAGATCAAGAATTGTGTACATTGGCAGATGGGACCACAGTCGTCATCACCATTGCCGATGATTCAGAACAGAGGATATACGCCACCGGGTGGTTTGAATCGACCTCCAGCATAGGGAAGGGTGTATGCTCTCACTGGACGAGAGGCAGAGGACTCGCCAGATGTGGTCAAAGGTACGGTCTCATTGAATGACCATACTACTTATGTTTTATTTGACCCTGGAGCTACTCATTCATTTATTGCTGAGAAGTATGTTAAGTTGGTAGGGCTGAGTCCTGAACCGTTGGGGTCAGTAATTAGTATATCTACCTTATTAGAGGATAATGTGCAGTAGGCTGTCCTGGTTGCAAGTTAGTTATTGGTGAGCGAGAGGGAAAGATAGATTTGATAGTCCTAGCCATGTATGATTTTGATGTGATAATTGGTATGGACTGGCTCACCAAGCAACAAGCTTCTATGGACTGCTATTGCAAAGCGATTCAGTTCAACCCGTTATCAGGCGAAAGTTTTGAGTTTATTGGAAGTCGAGGAAGACCCTCGATTTCTTTGATCTCATCGCTTGAGGCAACCCGTTTGTTAGACAGGGGTTGCCAATGTTACTTGACAACTGTCGTGGATACAACAGTTGAGGAGCCGAAGATGGAAAATATTGTAGTGGTACAAGAGTTTACTGATGTTTTTCCAAAGGAATTACCTGGTCTGCCCCAGAAAGGGAGATCGAGTTCGTGATTGAGTTGGCCCTTGGAATAGAGCCAATTTCTAAAGCTCCCTACCGTATGGCATTGTCAGAACTGAAGGAACTGAAGGTGCAGATGCAAGAGTTGTTGGATAAGGGATTTATACGTCCCAGTGCATCGCCTTGGGGAGCACCAACTCTATTTGTAAAGAAGAAAGATGGTTCGTTGCACCTTTGCATCTATTATCGGCAACTCAATCAGGTAACGATCAAGAACAAATACCCATTACCGAGGATCGATGACTTATTTGACCAACTGCAAGGAGTGTCAATGTTTTCAAAGATCGACCTGAGGACAGGGTATCATCAGTTGAGGATTAGAAAGGAAGACATACCGAAAACGGCGTTTCATACGTGTTACGGTCATTATGAATTTACCGTAATGCCATTTGGTTTAACCAATGCCCCAGCTGCTTTCATGGATCAGATGAATCGTGTATTCAAAAAGTATCTGGATTAGTTTGTGATAGTATTTATCGACGACATCTTGGTGCACTCGAGAAGTCCAGAGGAGCACGAAAGACAATTGAGGATAGTGCTTCAGACTCTGCGAGAGTATGGATTATACTCCAAGTTCAGTAAGTGCAAGTTTGGTTAACTCGTGTAACTTTCTTAGGTCACGTGATTTCAAGTGAAGGGATTTCCGTAGACCCGACTAAGATTGAAGCCGTAATCAATTGGCCAAGACCGTCGATCGTGACAGAGATCAGAAGCTTTTTGGGGTTGGCAAGTTATTACAGACGATTCGTGGAAGGATTTTCAGCGATAGCCATGCCACTGACTCTATTACTAAAGAAGGAAGAGAAGTTTGTATGGACGGATAGGTGCGAGCATAGTTTTCAAGAGCTTAAACAGAAGCTGACTACAGCACCAGTGCCAACAATTCCGTCTGGACCTGGAGAATATGAGATCTATAGTGACGCGTCATTCAGGGGATTGGGTTGTGTGTTAATGCAATATGGCAGAGTTGTTGCATATGCGTCCCGTCAGTTAAGACCTCATGAGTTGAACTACTCGACGCATGACTTAGAACTCGTAGTGATTTTATTCGCTCTGAAGATTTGGAGACATTATTTATGCGGAGAAAGGTTCCAAATCTTTACAACCCAACAAAGTCTCAAGTATTTATTCTCTCAGAAGGAGTTGAATATGAGGTAACGTCGTTGGATGGAACTTCTTAAGGACTATGACTATGACATTTTGTATCACCCTAGGAAAGCTAACAAGGTCACATATGCGTTGAGAAGAAAGTCGTCAATTGCACATATGGTGATTTAGGAATGGATCTTACTAGAAGAAGCTCAAGATTCGGTTTTCAAATTTGAGGTAGGCGAACTTTCAAGTCTTATGGCCACCCTCAGAATTGAACTAGAAGTACAAATAAAGATTAAGAAGTTGTAGTTGACAGACCCCAAAATCCAAAAGATTATGCATGGAGATGCAAAAAGAGAAAGAACGACTTTCATATATCTAAGGACGAAATGCTGAAGTTTCGTGGACAATTGTGTGTACCTAACGATGTAGCGCTTAAGGAAGAGATTTTGTCAGAAGCTCATCGTAGCAGTTATAGTATTCATCCAGGCAGTACGAAAATGTATCAGAATCTGCGTCAACACTATTGGTGGATCGGTATGAAGGCAGATATCGCCAAGTATGTCGCCAAATGTCTAACGTGCCAACAAGTGAATGCCCAACGCTGTAAGCCAAGAGGATTGTTGCAACCTCTCGAGATTCCCGAGTGGAAATAGGAACATATCATAATGGATTTTGTGATGGTCATACCAAGGAGTCAGCGAGGTAATGATTCCATATGGGTTGTGGTAGACAGATTTACGAAGTCTGCTCACTTTATCGCCGTACGAAAGGACTTTGCATTGGATAGGTATGCTGAGTTATGCGTGCGTCAGATAGTGCGTTTGCATGGAGTACCAGTGACAATTACATCCGATCGAGACCCGACGTTCACAGCAGCCTTTTCGAAAAGTTTACAGACTGTCTTGGGAACAAAGCTACAGTATAGTACGGCCTATCATCCTCAAACGGATGGCCAGTCTGAGAGGACGATCTAGACTCTTGAGGACATGCTGAGAGCTTGTGTGTTGGACTTCAAAAGAAGTTGGGAGGAATAACTTCATCTAGTCAAGTTTGCCTACAACAACAGCTATCGGCAGAGTATTCAAATGGCACCAGTTGAAGCGTTGTATGGCAGAGCATGTAGAACTCCAGTTTGTTAGGAAGAAGTCGGAGAGAGAAAAATTACCGGCCCAGAGTTAATTCTACAATCAGTGGATACCGTCGCCATTATTCGCGAAAGACTACAGACAGCTCAAAGTCGCCATAAGAGTTATGCTAATAAGTAACGAAGACCATTGGAATTCCAAGTTGGTGAGCATGTCTTTCTGAAAAGTGACACTGATGAGGGGTACTTCACGCTTCGGTAAGAAAGGGAAGCTGAGTCTGAGGTATGTTAGTCCCTTTGAGATTCTGGAGAGAATGGGACTTTCGCATATCATCTTACATTGCCACCGAGACTGGCGCAAGTACACGATGTCTTCCACGTGTCTCTGTTAAGAAAGTACGAGCCTGACCCGACACACGTGCTGAATTTTGAGGAACTAGACGTGAACGACAAAGTGTCGTACGTAGAGAGACCAGTTTAGATCGTGGATCGAAAGGAGCAAGTGTTGCGTACTAAGACAATCTCTTTGGTCAAAGTGGTCCGGCAACACCATGGGACAGAACGAGCAACTTGGGAAAGTGAAGAATCGATGAGACGTCAATACCCTCACCTTTTTGAAGAAGAAATGTAATGTTTTAAATTTTGAGGACGAAATTTTTACTAGGGAAGAGTTGTGACATCTTGAATTTTTTTACCCCGTCTCGATAAAATAAAATGGGCTTTTCATCGATGCGCCTATGGTCCTTTTTCTCGGAGCTGAGCACTCACGAGTTAACTAATTTTATCAGGTGAAGCCATTAAGGGATATAATCGCGATAAAATCCCTAAAAGCTACCGGTAAGTTGGATTGTACTAGAATTGCGTTTGGTTGATTTTAACCACGAAATTGAATTCGGATTCGGGAATTGAACATTCAAGCGTGTCACGATTTATTTCTAGGACCTCGTCTCATATTTTGGGAAAATTCCATCGAGCTAGAAATTTTGCGGAAAAATTCAAATTGGACAAAAGAATTATTGGAAATTCGTAGGGGTTGGTCAAGGGATATGTTTAACCTCCAAAACGGCTTTATTTTGTGAAGAGATGAGAAGAAAATTAGCTATTGGATGACCCTTTGACTTTAGGGGTAGAAGACCACCATCGGCCACAAGGAAAACTTGCTTGGCAAGTTGTCTTCCCTTTTTCTTTCTCCCAAACGCATCTCCCCTTCCTCCTCTTTCTTCTTCATTTTCTTCTCCCATCTTGTTGCCTCTCGCCCTCCCTATTTGCTGTGCAAGTTTCACCTCAGCTGAGCCTCTTCCGAGCTTCTTTTGGTGTCGCCATAGGCTCGGGTTTTGCTCATCTTCACGCCGCTGTCATCGTAGACCCTTCGGCTCGCTAATCCGGTTAGTTTACTTCCTAATCCTTTCTTAGGTTGTGATTACACTTAAGGGATTATAATGGTGTTGATTAGCTTGATTAGAATTGATTTAGGTTGGATTGACACTAGTGAGGATGGTTTAGTTTAGTTAATGGATTTCTCTTGAATCTATGCACTAGATCCTTGCTGTTTGCCAATTTTTTGAATCGAAATTGTATAAGATTTTGAGGTTGATTCCTTCTTGAGAAATGTTTTCTACATAATCAGCTATATCATATATTTTACCCAAGATCTTATGGAATTGAAAGATAATAATTTCAGCTTTGTTCTAAGCAAAACAGAACCCCTGTCTTTGCTGGAATTTGTGACTTGTTGGTGTTCAATGAATTTTTATCAACTCTTAGAGTCAGAATTTCGAAAGAGTTACTTCATGAAAGTTGTTTATTATATTTTTAGTATAACATAGTCAAATTTCAGATCGAACAGACAAGTATTGGATCTCAAACCAAGCTGATTTTGGAAGACGTGATTTCTGAAAATTGAGACTGTTTTTGTAGGAATTTGGTCAACTTACTGCTCTTGGTGATATGGTTGATTTGTGGCATGCTTAGAACCTTCCCGAGTTGTGGCGAGGATAACATATGGACTCGGGAGAGGGACGGCGATACGTAATGCCTTTAGCCCCGCTTTACATATTGGCTTAGGAGAGGGACAGGGATACATAATGCCTCTACCGTTGCGGCTTGGGAGAGGGACGGCGATACGTAACGCCTCTGCCCTTGCATTGCATGTTGTGACAAGGACCCGAGGCGAGAACTTTTCGCGGGTTGAGAAACATCTGAATGTTTTATCCAATCATTGATATGTTGAACCTTATAATTGTGAGGTTTGTTTGACAATTGATGTGCAATGTGCTAGTTGGTAGAAATGTTTGCTTTACATATATGTTTATGAGTTGTACTCATTTGCAGGGAGGTGCTGAGGCGAGGTAAGGATTTGTTTGATGTGTGTTAGGTTGCCTCTAGGTAAATTTCTTCCTAATCGAGGCTTAGGGGGTAAACTTTGAGACACTGTCTCAGCCCTTCGGGGTATACATTTTTATAGGTACCTAGATGGAGATACTTCATGGGCGTTATGGAGTTCTGCTCGAAGAGTTTTTGGAACACGCTTTTGGCTGGACTCAGAGTCCTTAGCTGTAGATCCCGAAGACTAGATAGCTTAGTAGTTCTTTTTTGGTTTAGTCTGTTGTGTATCTAAACCCGAAATTATTTATAAGATAAAATTTGGTTATTCTGCTTTCCTATCCCATGTTTGACTATTGTACAGGGATTGTTTATTTCGCGGACGATTCTATCGGTGACGCGTCTTAGGAACATCGCAATTTAGTTGACCACTGAGGGATGTGCATGTTCTTGAGGTTCGGGACGTGACACAACGGTCCCAAAAGTTCAACATCTTGCCCCATCCATGGTCATCTACATGTCGTTGCTAGGACTGGAGCTACCACCAACGAGGAAGTGATCAGGTAGCAGTAGCGGACCTACCCAACCATGCCCACAGTGGGCATAGACGGCATAAAAATGGTATGTGATTGCCAATTGACCTAAGTTCGTCGTAATCTTTATTCCTATCTCGGCTAACATGAATTGTTTGTGTGGGCTATGGGAGAAGTGAAATTTGGTGAACTCATGAAATAAGTCGTCAATGATTCCATACCAAGGTGGTGGATCTCCTGCAGAGCTAGACATCTTTCTCTGAAAATTGTAAGCCACAATGGGGTAAGCATGTACTTAGCAAGTAAAACAATCACTCACCCGCAAACAAATCTATAATCTACCACACGTCCACACATGTATCAACATTTGCTTCAACCATAGCACGCATATCATGCCTAACCAACAAGCATTAAACTCAATTCCAATCACAGTAGGCTTTACATGTACAGCTAGTAAGTAATACATTAATTAATATATATATATTCTTATGCAAATACCATGCATTACCATGTTGTCAACGAACTATGCATACCAATCAGCATACCATAAGTATCACTCAACCAATTCAACGTATTATAAACACTTTCCAGCATGCATTTCATGGTAAGACCGAATGTCACAAGCTCAAAATTGATCCACATGCACATGTAACTCAACATGATGCATGTCACTTGAAGGCATGATCAGACTCTCACAAAGCCGATGCAAGCAATGCAGCCACAATTTCCACACGTAATTGCTCTTGTTAACATTTCGAATTATACAACTACAAACACCTCGCACTACCGTCAAGATCGCCACCGCCACAATCCATGAGGCAAAATTCACCTTTGGTTAGTGGTATCTACGTGCGTGTCTATACCAGTAACGCGAGCTCCCGAATCTAATCCAATCCAAGCATCTCTACTCCACAAGCTTCACGTCTTACTTTGCGCCGCAACCCATTGCAAAGGCATCCTAGTCTCTACCTCAGCTACCGGACGCTCCGTTCATTTGAGGCATCCCTACTACATAGGGGCATCATGGATTGTATCCATGGAATATCTCTTACTTCTCAACCAATCACAGCACATGCGCATGTTTCACATTTAAATGAATTGCATGAACATGTCACACATAAGCTCAAATGCACCGTGTGGACAAACATTCTTGAATGCACCACATACACATGCAATGTACTTGCAACAATTCAATTATCCAACTTGTTCAAGACATTAATCGTAGTCTTATAAGGGAGAAGAGTCCAATCTTTCATTCAATCGGCAACTTATGAATTAATCTCACAAGATCCCTGGCTCAGTAATTTGAAGAGCAAAACATAACAATTCCAGCATGCACCCAGTAGAAGTCACTCGGTTCATTAATGCATACAGAGAAATTTGATTGTCCAAAAATCGTGATATTTTACCACAAGTTAAATAATACCTAGATGAACAACTTTTATGCAGAAATCATCCACCAATTTGTTGAGCAAAGTTATCAAACATGGGTATCCAATTGACTGGAAAAATAGGGTCACATTTAGAGAAAATTCGGACTTAAGAGCAGACCAAAAGTGGACCAAATTTTAATGTATGAAGCTGAAATTTTAACATGTTTTTAGCCTTGAATATAAGCTACAACTTTCATGAAGAAAGCTAAGTTAAAGTCGCTACTTATCAAGCTCGAACAAGTAAATATTTGGACTGAGGTCGACATTAGTTTTTTGGATTCAATTTGGCTAATATTCTAGAAATAGAACGAACTGGTGTGTTGAAAAATTCATCAAATTCCCAAATTAATTGTAGATAAACTAAAGAGAAACAACTTTCATCTTGACCTTGAACACCAATTCTCAGCGTATAATGCTAGACAAAATCGTGAAACATAATGGGTCTCAAAATCAATTCCAATTGAAATTGCATCAACCAGTTTTGTTCTCCTTCCAAAACCCAGAATAGGATCTGATTGAACCTAGGAAGCTCAACCAACACACATGCAAGATCATACAAGGAGATAAAAGACTTGTTCAAGGAGAATGGTTGTCCACTTGCCTAATTTCAGTGCGATTCAAGCTGATAACAGGCAAGGCGAGTTGCAGTAACTCTGCTAGATCGGTTGTTTGTGTGGCTGGACTTAGAGTTCTTGAAGTCCTTGGGTCGATGAAGAAGACATGCACGATCAGAGAAGAAGAAACAGAAGAGATAGCAGAAGAAACAAGGTTGAGAAGGAGGGAGACAGACAGAGAGAGAGAGAGAGAGAGAGAGAGAGAGAGAGAGAGAGAGAGAAGCAAAACGGATGGTGTCGTGCGTAAAGGAATTCGATGAAGAAGAATGACAATCGTGGGTTTTCAGTTTTTGCTTCTCTTCACCACCTTAACCTATTGAAGCTGGTGGCTTCTTGCCAAGTGTTCTTTGGCTGGCAACACATGGGAGAAGGGAGAAGCCTTGTGTCGCCAACCCTCATTATTTAGGCAGCCACAGCCTGCCATGAACAGGTATTGAAGAGGTTTCTCCTCGTGAAAATTGGTCGGTACTCGTGAAAATTGGTCGGTACTCACCGACCTATGTTAATTGTGTTAACTGACTAACTTAATTTGAATATCTAAAAATACTAAGATGTCTTTCGGTCAAGGCCCTTGAACACCTAGTTGTGAAAATATTGCAAGAACTCCTTCATTGGTAATGTACCACTAATAATCCTCAATTTTTCTAAGCCATGACTTATTGTGACCACGCTTTGCGTCCCTTTGTCTATCACGATTTTTATAACATAACCATAATTCACTTAATCAAAGTCCAAGAATGTCGTTCAATGCTCGTAATATTACTTGTCCCATGATCGACGACACACGGTTTTGCACCTTACCGTTAAAGAAAATACTAATCACTCTTATTCAAGTCACATAACGTCCATAGAAATTTATTCTATCACAGTGCGTCCAAGGTGTGCACTGCAAGTTCACTTGCCTATCGAAGTGGCTTGTCGCAAGCCATTGTTGGCTAGTCATGCTCATTGTCATTAGCCTCGTCACCTACCACATATAGCCTTACCACTGCTACTCTAGCCATCGTGCCACATGATGAGTGTCTCAAGCCAAGGGGAAGCCCCTTGCTATCCATTGCATGTCCCCATTCGTGAATAATTAGTCATCCGTCGCGTGAATAACTACCTCCACCACCAGCTACCGTTTTCCCATCCCACTCTACTTATTGTTCAAATTTGAAAAAAATATCCTTGCTAAATCTTGAAATTAGGTAAAAAATTTATAACCTAATCTAATTTCCAGATTATTAAATTTTTCTAAGTTAGTATTTGTATTATCTTTAGTATATAACTAAAGTTTGCTGAAAAACATTATCCGCAATATTCTAGATATAGCCTTTTAAATGAGGAATTTTTCCTATTATCTCCCACCACCTTGTCAAATGAGCCATTATTTTTTTGTCGTCCAAATTCGAATTTATTACCTTTTAAGAATAATATTTCCTTGAGGATAATCTTTACTTGATTTGCGGAAGTTTGTTGCTATCTTTTATTTGATTTTATTTCCTAAAAACATTAAAAAAAACATATTTCCTTTTAAATTAGGTAATTATCTTTAGTGGAATGCATATTAGGCATAATATAGACTTTCTAAATAATTTGTAGATAAAATTCTAAGATAGATAAATTAGATTCTTGTCTAGTTTATTAGGTCTGCCATGTAAATTGCACTACCAATTAAATAATCATATTTTCATATAATGTTTGCATGTATCATATTGCATGTCATTTAATTAGTAAATGTGTCATGTAGTTTAACATTCAATTTAATTATATTTGCATATCACAAAAATTGCATGGGGTCTAATAATTGAATTTTCTTGGTATAATGTCAATTAAGTTTAGTCAATTTTTTTTTATAATTGCAAGCTAGGTCCATTTAATCATTAATAATGTTGCATAACATATTTTGCATATTAGTTCTAACAAATTTGCATGTCATTTATGAATTGCATGATAGATATTCATGGCATTTAAAAATTACATGAAATTCTAAAAATCGTTGTTTGCTAATGCGTGTAAGTAGAAACCCCATTGGGATTATTGATTGCCTTTTTTACTAATACTATATATGATTGTGTTGCTTTCGAGATAAGTCTTCACTCTCTGTCTCTGCAATTCATTTAATACTTTCTTTATTAAGTGTTAAATATTGTTTGCACACTTGCATGATCACATCACATGTTAGGTGATTAAAATTTAAATTAATTCAAACTACTGGCCAAAGCATTTTCATGAAACAAAAGGTATCAAAAGGACGTTAGATTAATATAGGTAATCAAGTCCCCGATCCTAATTTCTTTGGTTCATACAGGTAAAGTATCTCTCCTAATACTTTACATGAGTTTCTAATCGATCCACTACAAATAGATTAGTGATGATCCCTAATGAAATTATTTGCATGCTAAGAATTTAAATCCTAAGTTACAAATTGGTATGAGCTTGAGAGATTCTAAGTTAGGTTTAGTCCTAATAATCCATTAGCCAACTTCCTAAGTGGTACACTATTAGGAAAAGTTGCAATTTGGTAGCATTGTTAGGGACATAAAATGAACTCAATGGACTTAGTATAGAATTTATTTAAATATTTTTATTTGGTAGCGTGGATACCAAGTACGTCTTTAACATTTAAGGTATTGAATATTTTTATAGAATGGAAGGTATATGGGGAACCTATGTTTTGTAGGGAGGCATGGGAATGCATTGTTTTTTTTTTTTCATGCAATTTAAATGCTGCTTGATATAAACTGTTGTGCATGCCTTACATTTTTCACTACATTCGGACATAGAACCCACTGCCTAACCTAGGTGGCATAGGTTCAGGATGGTGTTGAGACAAGGGCCACGCCGATTACTACTCCGAGGTCCAAGTTGTCCCTTTCAATCTCGAAACTTTTATTTCATGGTGTCAAGTAATGGGCACACCAGCCACCCCCTGTGGCCTGAGTCTATGCCTTGACTAAGATGGAGTCATGAGGGCCCATGACAAAAGTACGTGCCATATAAGTCTTGTATGTTTTTCTGATAACTTTAATTAATGCCTCAAAAATCCATTTGTATGATTCGTTACAATGATCAAAAGTGACACATTTGAGTCCTACTTCTAGAAAATAAAAAGGGCTAGAGTGATTGAACCTCATTAATGAAAAGAACACCAAAGTGTTTTAGCACAGTTAGTGTTACCAATAAAAAGTAACCCAATCTTTCACCAAGGAGTCAAGACTTTAGGCACTTCGTGGAAGGTGACCTAGTCTTGAGAAAGGTATTGCTACTATTTCCCAAATTAGGATGCAAGTTTGCCTTGAATTACAAGGGCCCCTACATCGTGAAGAAAGATCTCCCCAAAGGAGCTCTCATCTTAGCTGAAATAGATAGTCGGGTATTTTCTAATCTAGTTAACTCTAATTTTGTCAGGAAATATTACCTTTGAATGTATTAGTTCTAAATGTTAGTAGGGATGTTATTTCATGAATTATTGTAATGCAATTTGAACTTTTATTTTCATTCAAGAAAATAATATGTTAGATATTTTTCAAGCATGAAAATTCCATTCAATGTGCCAAATACTTGATCGTGCCAAATGAGATGTATTGGAATGATGAAAGGCAAACCCTTCCCAAACACCGTTCACTATGCACTTGTGAGATGACTGGGAAATTTCATGCCCACATGGTAAAAGGTTATATTTGGATTGGTATGGTAACTGAGATGATGAGAATCAATTTATTCTTCTATCCCAACTACTATGGGTTACCGACGATTTAACTATTTATTAGCCCATATACTAGAGCATTTCATTTCATACTACTTATGTCAAGAACCAACCGAATGGGCAAACTGGGAGTAAGTTTGCATCATTGGTGCCAAAAGGTAAGAAAAAATAGATGTATTTTTTTACTTGCACTTGCATCAATTTTCATGTGTTGTTATTAAAGGTGAAATCAAATAGTAAATCAAGTGCCTTAGGAATGATGAAGAACATTCATTTCTTTATCATAAACATTCTTATCCTTTGCTAGCTATTTTGAGCCTGCAAGTTCATTTCGAATTTAACTCATGTTGATAATCATCGCTTACACTAAGGCAAGGCAAAAAAAAATCAAAACCATTGGAAACAACAAATTATATGTGTCAAACAAAAGGAAGACGTGTCAGCCCAAAATGTCATTTCATTTAAGCTTGTCTAATCTAGTCCATTAGTCAAGTGAAAGAAAATCAATACAAAATTGGCGCATGAAAAAACAATATGCATAGTATAAGCAAGGCTAATGCCTAAACACAAAAGAAAAGTAAAACATCTAGAGGTAGAAAAAAGTGTGTCGGCTCAAAATAAGGCCGATGCTCATAGAATGTCAAGACCAAAGGCCAATGGGTGTGCATGGTCCAAGGCAATCCAGTTCTTCTTGAAATTGAGAATCGGATTGGTAGGACTGGTCCACAATCTCTAGGACTGGAAACCGAACCAGACCGAACTCAAACAGGACCCGTTGGTTTGGTCCAATTCCTAAGAAATCAAATGGGACCACTTAGGAATTGAGAAACATTCTAAAAAGATTGAGTTTCTTTACTTTTTAAAAAATATATTTTGGTAAAGTTGGGTAAATATTAAAACTTTAGAAATTTAAAGTGAGTTCTTTTTAATTTTTTACATCTTCATTTTTACTGAAACATAACAAATATATTGATCTAGTCTGGTTCGACCCTCCTAGGAACCGGAAACCGACTGCCCGGACACCAATTCCACTTTTGGGAATCGGGGACCTAACTTACACTTTCGGTCTGATCCTAGCGATTCTCGGTTCAGGTGGTCCAAGTTGCTCACCCTTACAAAGGCCCAAGTTTTTGATAGTCAACCTCCAATATAATCACATTTTCCCCAAAAATGTTGAATGGAGCACTTTTGTAATGAAATAATCTCTAGTGGTTATGTAATTATATAGTATCCTAAATGGAACCAAAGTTGAAGCTCAAAAATAAAGCTTGGGAAACAATTCTCTAGTGAAAGGAAAATTGGTGATGATTCTAACATGATTACCAACTTTCACCCCCATACACATTTTTTAGCTTAATGATCCAATCATCTCTCACTCCTGAACCATGCCTACATTAATCCCTTTAAAGTCTCTTCTAACTAGGACACTTTAATTAACATAAGATTTGAATGTTTTAAACTTAGCGCAAAGAAGTGCGAGCAAGATTATTTATGCTTCATTTTACAAGATATTTGACTTGTAAAACATGAGATATTCATTGAAAAAATTTATTTGTAAGCATCAACTCAAATGGTCCTTTATTTCTAGCTAATGATCGAACCCACATTATGGTCCTATTAAAGACTTCTCTTATTGGTATGGTCATCCTCAGACGAGAATATTTGGAAACTTGTCAACATGATAGTAGTAGTAAGAGAGCTATCTTCTGAAAGTGAATCCCATGTTGTGAGTGGTGTATTTATTAATCAGATAGTACAGAGCATAAATTTTTAAATGCAACCTCCATGTATGAATTGATAAACTTTTGGATTTGCATGAACATGTTTATTAGTCCCTACTACTCATATTTTATAGGAGATACATTTTTAAAGGATCCAGTAGTACCTCTTAGGTAAGGATGTCCTTCTCTTTCAATCTTCAGCCTTTATGTGCATCAATCGAGTTTGACAGAAGATACTTACGGGGTAAGTATCCCTATACCTTTTGATCTTCATAAACATGCAGCCTTCATGTAACCGTGTCTAATAAGAGACACTTCCTTCAAGAAATTGCCGTACTTCCCAAGTAAGTACGCTCCTTACCGTTCTTCTTCAATGCAACATCTACGCGTCATATCCGATATATGACATTCTTTTCTAAAATATAGCCTCTTTGCATATTGTCCATTAAGAGACATTTCCCTTAATGTAATTCCATTACATTGCTACTCGGCATGGGACATGCTTTTAAATAAATGTTCGATAAGGGATACTCTTTTCAAATCATGTTCGATATGGGACGCCACTCTATTCTCTTTCTAATAAGAGGCACCCTTTAAAGTAATGTCCGATGGAGGACGTTTCTCCCGATTTATGTCCAATATGAGACACCTTAAAATCCAGCATTTATTAGTTTCAAGTCAAACAGGGGACATCTTCTTATGAATTGATGTGCTTGCTAGTCAAGTATGCCTTTAGTCTAAATTGTATCTTTACATTAAAGAAAGGATTGTGAGAATTCATAGTCCAAGTTGTTTTCAGATCAGGTGTACCTAAGAATTTATTAGGATGATCATCAACTTTTCGAAATTGAGGACGCATAGGTGTCCATCCGATGCTCCTTCCAATCACATTTCCATTACCCCAAAAGTGCTTTGGATTGGGTGTAGCTTAGTATTTATCAAGGCAATCTCAACACTTCAAACCCCATGGAAATTTGCTGAACGGTGGTACAGCTTTTCCGAATTTTTTAAACTAGGTGTACTTGAACATTTATCAAGATAGTCTTAAAACAATCTAGAAAAGTTTGTATCCTTAACATGCATTCTTTTCTTCCTCGACTAAGTGCACCTGAGCATTTATTAAGATAGTCTAGAAGCTCTTAGGAACTTCCATACAGTAACAAACATTTTCAAATTATTAGGTCAGGTGTAGTTGAACATTTATTAGGACGGTCTCTCATCTTCCTTGACTACGTGTACTTGAGCATTTTTCAGGATAGTTAAGAAACTCTCGGAAATTATCTATTTGATAGTGAGTATTTCCTTTCTTCTCGAACTAGGTGTACGTGAACATTTATCAAGTTGAATCAACAACCTTTGACATGGAGGTAGCTGAGACTTAGTCTCAATACCTTCGTTGGTTAACCCCAAATATCACAAACGTTATTAAAATCCCTAGGAAATACTTCAATCATCAAGATATATTCAAAATATTAGACAAGATGCACCTGAGCATTTATTAAGACAGTCTTAAAATGTCATTATATTCGAAATGCTCGAGCCTCCATTGAGACATTTCCCCTTTTTCAAGATTTGTATCCCTAGTTAGATAGTGGATATAATGTTATCTCTTTCATTGCATGACCATACATCATACTATACCTACATCCGAAAATGGAAAGTATTTCCCATAAAAATACTATTCATTACTTTTGTATAGCAAAATTCAAGTTTCAATTAAGGCCTGCATGATAAGCCTTAGTTTTTGTTTTAGAATGAGTTTTTCTGTTCCGGAACTCATTCGAACTCATTCTGGAACATAAATAATTTTGGTAGAAAATTTTCTTTTTTCTATTTTTGGAATAGATGTTTGGCCAAGAAATCATAAGTAAAAAATTTGTAGTTTCTATTCCAGAATGCGAAATCAATAAATTGTTTCTCATACTAAACTGCACACCATACACACAATTGATGCAACCTAAGGCAAATGATGCAAATGGAAACGACACGAATTACCTTGATTTTAGTTATTTATGACATGTCTTTGAAAGGACACCGAAGGAATATGGTATTTTTATGCCAATTTGCACTGAAGTGGTCATTTCATTTTTATTCTTGAAAAACAAGAAGAAGATGAAAGCAGGAATGATCATTGGCAGTATGTTTGCCAGCCAAATTTTTCTTAATAATTTTTCGAGCAAAGAAGCAATACAACTAGGAAAATGTGAACATTCAAAATTAGAATGAATGTTATCAGGCATATGCATGTGAAGGCAAGAAAGACAAAATCAAATGAATTTGGGCAATGCAATTGCATCAGTCCAACTATCAACACCAATTCATCGTCAGTTGAGCTATACTTGGGGAAAAGAAAGATAGCTAAAGAATAGCTAACAAAGCAAAGATGTGAGGGCCTAAAAAAAAAGGAAAGTATGCATAACAAAATTATGACTCTTTTAGGGATCAAGATTATAGAGAAAGAGATGATGATATCTAACATAGTGTTTGCATATTCATAGAGCTTGCAGTGCTGGAGAAAATTATGAGCCCGACCTCAATATCGTACAGAATCGAGAGCTCTCTTGCTTTCTTGAGCAACCCACTCCTCCGCTTTGAGAATGTAACTTAGCGACTCGTCGAGTTGTCGATCCTCCTTATCACAATCTTCCCTCTCCCCCATCTCGACTTTTGTAATACATTTTCATTATTTAGTATTTGAAGATTTATTATCTCAAATGGTATTTGGTTGCTTCCTTAGGTCTCATTCTGTTGTTAGATGAGTTCAAATTTCTTATGCGTGAGAGGCTTATCATTTGTCTCTGACCACTGATTAGACGATGAAGGATTTGACTGAATGAAGTTTTATTTTTCCTAGAAGGGTTATTTTAGGTTGAAATATATTCATTTTGCGCAAGTACCACTTTTAACGAGGAGATCAACGCATCGAAAGTGAATTTGAAGTTACACAACAATAAAAAATGGGATGAAATTTGTCAAAATTTTGCACTAAATAATAAGCATTTGAAATTTATAGAAATGAACATCTTGCAAACTCTAAAATGAAACATAAATAAATTTTTTTCGTTATCAAACTATTTCTATTTACAATAGAAATTATTTGTCCTTATCAAACGTATTTTTTTCTCAAAAACTAATTCTAGAACAGAAATAAAAAAATCAATTTCTGGCTATAAATTAAATCATGCAAGCCCGTAGTCTTTGAGTACAACCTTGTGCATCCTTACTGAGCTCATCCTCAAAGACGAGCATTTGTTGGCAACTAAATTTCGATGGCCCATTTAGGTTCACATTGCATGAAAATTTTAGGGATTAATCATTTAGTTTCTAAATAAAACTATTTTTAAACATTGCATAACATATAGGCTTTTGTATTTATGATAACATCTAGTGTCGGACTAGCAATGTCATGAACTAAAACCTATCACTTGGACCTAACACGCACCATAGTGATTTTCGACTAGCACATAGCAGAAGTGGACTAAATTTTTTTAGCCCCTAATTTGAGATGATTTAAGATTCAATTAAAGTGAATTTAACCCATTAACTTGTCAAGCCTTGATATTTATTAGAATAAACCCTACAAATAGGACAAGACTTGTGAATTCCAAGCCCACAAACAGAGAATTTCGGCCATCCCACTCTAGGTTAGAGTCTAATGAATTTCAGCACCTAATTTGAGAGAATTTGTGCAATTTAACCCTCCAAGAACTTAAATAAAGGAATTTCTAGATTTTAAGGTCAACTATGCAAATGCTAGAAACTTGAGGTCCTTAATTGTAAAATATCAACTCATATATACCTAATTATGTCTTGGGATTTCAGGCCGGCGATCATAATTTTAGAATACATTCTGAAAAAGAGGAAAGACACAGAAAAAAGAGGGAGCCAAGAAACTCCAACTTCGGCCTCCTCTCTACCCCCCCTCCCCCCCCCTCGGGGGGCGGACGGGTGTTGTTGCACTAGTTAGGCCGACAACTCTGCCTTGGCGGTTTATGCCAAACCTTTAACATTTGACCACGGCCGCTCATCATTGTCTCACACCCTATCCTTATTGTTAACCAGCCCTCCTTGCCCGCTCACCACCGTCGCTGCTACTTACTGTCTCTGCATTTGGCTCGGCCTTCCTTAATGAACATTTGCCGCGTCCACCTCCATTCTACCTGCTAATCATCCACCAAAGACCTAACACCATTGCCTTCTATGACTTGCCCACCACCATGCATCCTAGCTACAAACCACATGTTCACCTTCTTGTCAAAGCTGCTTGTCGCAAGCCCTTGTTGGCTAGTCATGCTTATCGATGATAGCCACGTCATTGTCGCACATAGCCTCATCGTTGTTGCTCTAGCCACAATGCCACACACTGACCGTCTTGAGCCAAGTGGAATCCCACCGCTATTAGTCGCCGGTCCCCATGCATGAATAATCAGCTGTTAGTCACATGTGTAACACTTGCCACCGTCGACCACCATTTTCCCATCCCGTTCCGCTTATCATTCAAATTTGGAAAGCATATCCGCACCAAATCTCCAAATTAGGTATAAAAAAAAAAAGCATATCTTGATTTAATTTCCAGATTATTTAATTTTAATGCCTCATTTTAGATTTACATTATCTTAAATAGATAATCAAAGATTGCATGAAAAATATTATCCATAATATTCTAGATGTAGTCTTTTAAGTTAGGAATTTTTCTAATTTGGCAATGTGCCTCGAATTGTTGGGCCGATCTCTACCCTAACATCCGACTCATGCCGGCACATAAAACCTTTCGCATCTCCCATCACCCCGTGGGATGAGCCGTTGATTTTCGGTCATCCAAACTTGAATTAATTACTTTTTGCGGATACTATTTTCTTACGGATAAGTTTTTGTGGATAATCTATACTTGATTTGCGAATGCTGACTGCTATCTTTTGTTTGATTTTCTTTGCTCAAAAGATATAAATTCAAAGAATATTTTTGTTTTTAAATTAGGTGATTATCTTAAGTAGATTGCATATGAGGGATAATATAGATTTTCTAAATAATTTTTAGATGACATTCTAAGATAGGATCTAATAAATTCGCATGTCATTTATGAATTACATGTTAGGTCAAATCAATTAAGATTTTTGTCATATAAGTTGCATATTAGAGATTGCATGACAATTGATAATTGCTTGCTTGCCGATGTCATACATCACTAGAGTTAAGTCATTTAAATAAATGGCTCCCATGATAAGTTAGATGAAATATTATGCATGTCATTGTTAGTATGATTCATTTGGCATACTTGCAAAACCCATGCATGCATTGCATTTCATTTCATTTTAATAAAGAAAAATCTAAAAAAATCATTATTTGCTAATACGTGTTAGAGAAACCCAATCAGAATTGTTGATTGACTTTTCCATTAATATTATAGATACTTATATTGTTTTCTAGGTTGTTGAGTTTATTACTTTAGGAAAGTGGCAAGTTGGGGAAATTTGTGTATGTTGTATTAGGCTTAACCATAAGGCTATATATACTTCCTATTATCTCTGAAATAAATTAATGGTTACTCTTTTATCAAATTACATGGTACCAGAGCTAACCCTTAATTAAGAAAAATCAAAACCCTAGCCACCCAACCACTGTACCTCTGTCCGGCATCCACCGTCTGGCATCACTCCGAGCCAGCGACCCTCCATCGCCATCGCCCAGGGCTGGCGACCTGTCCGGCGTTGGTCAATAAGCCTAGAGGCCAGCAAGCCTCCCTCAGCGTCGCCTAGAGACCAGCAAGCCTCCCTCAACGTCGCCCAGAGGCCAGCGAGCCTCCATCACTGTCGCCCAGAGCTGTCGACCTGTCTGCCATTGCCCAGAGCCGGCAACCTGTCTTGCGTCGCCTAGGACCAGCTAGCCCTTTTCTGGTGTCGCCCAGGGCTAGCGATCTCCATCAACCCGAAACTGGTTGATGCCGTTGCTGTTGTCTTCGTGAATCCGAAACTAGTTCTTGCAAAACCCTAGCCTCACGAGCCTCAGAGCCTCAACACTTTGTTGTTTCTTTCATCACTTTCTCCAATGACTCTCTATCGTGATTGATGCATTGATGTCTATTAATGTGTTGCTGTGATGAAGTTTCTGTGGGTTGCTTGAGTTGTGTTCGGTGGTGGAGGAATTTTCAGGTGGCTTATGGGAATAGTGTGGTTGAATTGAAGTGATTGAATTAGTTGGAGTTTAATGGTTTGAGTGAAAGTGATATCTGACTACTGAAAGTGGATTTGCATGTAGGGTAGTTGATTTGGATGGATGGTGAGACTGCTAAATTGATAAATTGGTGTGGTTAGTGATTTGTGAAGTGTTGTGATAATGTCTACTGAGTCGTCTATTACTTCGGGTTGGACTTCTCTAATGCTTTCTCGAGTTCAATATTTGTTTGCTCATATTATAATATGGCTAATCTACACGATACTTTAGTCAAGTTGGATGGTGTCAACTACCCTTCCTGGTCGATGGCTTTTTCGACCTTTATTTATTAATCGTCAATCTAAATGGCTTGAAGAGGAACCACCTGCAAATTCAGCTAGTCTAGGAAGTACGTAGATGCTACTTTGCATACACATTTATGGGGAAGTATGGCTGAATCTATTCGTCATCTTTTCATGGATTGCACTATAGCCGGTGAGTATGGACAAAATGTGCTTTATTGTATTCTGGATAGAATAACATGAGTCGAGTCTATGACATGTGGGAGGCTCTATTTGAAGCCAAAATTGGTGATACTAGTTTGGCAAATCATTATGCTCGTTTTGCATCTTTGTATCAGCGTCTCAAGTTACTCAGATGCAGCGACGAGAAGCGGACATGATAACCGTGCTCTTTCTTTGTAGTCTTGGTCCAGATCATAGTGCTCTTCGTCAACAGATTACCTCTCAGAGCACTCTTCCGTCCATTGAAGAAGTGTATTCTCGAGCTGCTCGTTACACTTCTAGTCCTAAGACGTTAGCAATTTCAGATAGAAGTGCTATGGTGGTTCGTGGAGGTCAAGGGACTCGTGGTCGTATTAACAGTCGTGGACCATGGAATCCTAATAATTCTTACCATGGTCATGGTCATGGCCTTCCAGGCCGAGGTGTTCATGGTGGTGGCCGTAATATTCCTAGAGGGGCATGTGGTGGTGGTTGAGCAAACCGTTTTTGTACTCATTGTCAGCTTTCTAGACATACGGTTGATTATTGTTATGATCTCCATCCTGAACTGCGGGGTCTACATGCTTCTATTGATACTAAACCTTAAGCTCCTTCACTTGGATCTTCTCCTGGACAGGGTACAATACAGTTGACTCGTGTTGAATATGATGAGTTGGTCAGAGCACGACAGAGTGAGAGTGGTACTGTCTTTGGTCCTACTGCTACTTTAGTATATCACAATGATCCTACATGTTTAATGTCCAGTAAAACTCCTCCTCGTTCTTAGGTAATTGGTTCGGGTGCCACTCATCATATGATTGGTGACCCTAATCTTCTCACATCCACTTCCTCTATTCCTTCTATGTTAGTTACCTTAGCAGATGGTTCTCAATCCAAAGTCACTGGTACAGGTTATGTGTCATTGAATTCCTCTATTTCCTTACCTCTTGTTTACCATATTCCACGCTTTCCTTGCAATCTATTATCAATCAGCTTTATTACTTGTGATCTTGATTGCGACATTATCTTTTCTTCGTCTTTGTGTGTTCTTCAGGATCGGAAGACTGGACGCCGATTAGGTGGTGGGCGTGAGGCTGGTGGATTGTACGTTCTGGAACCTGAGATTATTGTTGCTGCTACAGCAGTTCAGAATAAAATTGTCGATGATTCTTATCGGTTACATTGTCATCTTGGTCATCCATTAGCAGATGTACTCAAACAATTTCCTTTCGTGTCCAGTTCAAGTCTTCAGTTTAATTGTGAAACATGTCAGTTAGGTAAACACCATCACGTGTCTTTCTCTCCTCATGTTTTAAGTCATGCGTCACATCCATTCGAGTTAATTCACTCTAATGTGTGGGGTCCTAGTCGAGAGTCTTCATTTGGTTTTAGGTATTTTGTCACTTTTATTGATGATTGTACTCGTACAACTTGGTTAGACTTAATAAAAGATCGTGCTGAAGTTTTTTCAATCTTTCTGCCAATTTTATCATGAAGTACGTACGCAGTATGATTGTTCTATTAATTGTTTGCATACTGACAATTCTCGTGAGTACTTTTCTTCATCCACCTTTATTCATTTTCTCAAATATCATGATATTTTACATCAAGAGTTCTTGCACTCACACTCCGCAACAAAATGGAGTTGCTGAACGTAAGAACCGTCATTTGTTGGATGTTACTCGTTGTCTTCTTCTTGACACTCAGATGCCTAAATCATTATGGAGCTATGCTCTACTTACAACGTGTCATCTTATTAATCGTCTTCTATCATCTATGCTGAAAAGAGCTAATCCTTATGCTCTTCTTCATCCTGATTGTCCTTTATGGTTTATTCACCCTCGTATCTTTGGATGTGTCTGTTTTGTTCATTCCTTGTCTCCTAGATTAGACAAATTATCACCTCGTGTTGAAAAGTGTATCTTTGTTGGTTACTCCCGTACTCAGAAGGGATATGTTTGTTATAATCCTACTTGTCGTCGGGAGTATGTTTCTGTTGTTGTGACTTTCTTTGAGGATAAAGTGTTCTTTGGTGATGATCATCCTCCAGTACCATTAACTCTTGATCTTTTGCCGCATTTTGCACTTACGTCTCAGCAGGAGCCACCGGTTGTTGCTTTTGATGCTGCTCCACCAGATCCAGTCTCAGTAGCACCAACCCCTCTTTAGGTTTATACACGTGGTTCTCATCCTGTTTGGGGTACTACAACTTCACCAGCCAGCATTCCACCACCACCACCAACTTCGATCCAGGCTTCCGTTCCTCTTCCACCGTCTCCTGCCAGTTCTCCTATTGCTCACCGTACTCGATCTCGGTATCCTCTCTCTAATTTTGTATCTTATCATAATTTAAGTCCTAATATGTCTACCTTTGTGTCATCTCTTGCTTCTGTGTCTGTGCCTAGTAATGTCTAGGAGGCTTTGGCCCATCTAGGGTGGGCTCGTGCTATGGAACAAGAGATGACTACTTTACATCATAATAAGACTTGGGAGCTCGTTCCCTTACCGGCTCATAAACATTTGGTCGGTTATCACAAGGTCTTCGTTGTCAAGCACCATCCAGATGGTTCCGTTGAGCGCTTAAAGGTGCGTCTTGTGGCAAAGGGCTATACTCCGACATATGGCATTGACTATGATGAAACATTTTCTCCAGTAGCCAAGATTCCTTATGTTCGTATCATTATTTCCTTCGTTGCTCAATCTCAGTGGACTGTTCATCAACTTGATGTCAAAAATGCCTTCCTTCATAGTGATCTTCACGAAGAAGTATATATAGAGCATCCACCTGGGTTTGTTGCTCAGGGGGAGAAAGTGTGTTGATTGTGCAAAGCTCTTTGTGGGCATAAGCAATCTCCTCGTGCTTGGTTTGGCCGGTTCAGTGATGCAGTTATTACCTATGGCATGCGTCGGTGTAGTGTGGATCACTCAGTATTTAGTATGTCATCGTCCAAAAGATGTGTTATTCTTATTATTTATGTTGATGATATCACTGTCACAGGCAGCGATGTTGAAGGCATATGACGACTCAAGCAGTTTCTTCAAAAAGAGTTTAACACTAAAGACGTAGGTCGTCTGTGGTATTTTCTTGGCATTGAAGTTGACTATGCCAATGGCAGTATTGCTCTCTCCCAACGAAAGTATGCCCATGACATGCTTAAGGAGGTTGGCTTACATTATTCTAAGCCTGGTGACACGCCTATGGATCCTAGAGTGAGACTTGATAATGAACAAGGAGAACCTCTTCATGATCTGGAAAAGTACCCGTCCAGATATTCATTTGTTGTTAGTGTGGTGAGTCAGTTTATGAGCTCTACTCGTACTAGTAATTGGCAAACTGCCTTACAAATTGTTCGATATTTGAAGAGAGCTCCTGGTCAAGGACTAGTGTTTCGTAATCATGATCATCTTCATATAGCTAGTTATTCCAATCCTAATTCCTTGGAGGTGGCAGGATATTCAGATACAGATTGGGCTGATTGTCCTATGGATCGTCGATCTACTTTGGGATATTGTGTATTTCTTGGTGGTAATCTTGTGTCGTGGAAAAATAAGAAACAATCTGTTGTTTCCCAGTCTAGTGGAGAAGCCGAGTATCGAGCTATGGCTAATGTTACCAGTGAACTTCAATGGGTTCGTATGTTGTTAGCTGAGATTGGACTACCTATGACCAAACCATCTCTTATATGCTGTGATAATCAATCTGCTATTCATATTGCTAGCAATCAAATGTTTCATGAGCGAGCCAAGCATATAGAAGTAGATTGTCATTTTATTTGAGAAAAGGTGAATTGTGAAGATATACGGCTGGTGCACACGCGTTCTGAAGAGCAACTAGCAAACATTTTCATATAACCTCTTCGAGGCGTATGAGTTTATATATTTGTCATAAGTTATGACTTCTTAATATCTACGCTCCAACTTAAGGGGAATGTTGAGTTTATTACTTTAGGAAAGTTGCAAGTTGGGGATATTTGCGTATATTGTATTAGGCTTAACCGTAAGCCTGAAGTTATCTCTGAAATAAATCATTGGTTACTCTTTTATCAAATTACAGAGGTAACTTCGCACTTCCATGTCTCTGCAATTTATTTAACTCTTTCTTTGTATAGTGTTAAATAACATTTGCACACCTACATGATCACCTCATTTGTTAGGTTATTAGAATTAAAATTAATACAAATTGCCTGCCAAAGCATTTTCATGAAATAAATTATTCGGAAAGGGCGTTAGATTTAATTGTAATCAAGTCCCATATCCCAATTTATCTGGCTCATAGAGGTAAAATACTTTTGAGTTTTCAATTGATCTACTATAAATAGATTAGTAGAGACTACTAATGAAAATTATTTGCATAATAAGAAATCAAACCCTAAGTTGTGAATTGACATGAGCTTGGAAGTGCTCGAGTTAGATATAGTCCTAATAATCTATTGGCCAACCCTCTAGGTGGTGCAGCGTCCAAGGAGGTCACAACAAGTTATAAACCTTTCTAGTAGTTTAATCAAGTCCTGAACCTTTAAAAAAAAAAAAATTGCAATTGAGTCATTAGTCTCTTAATTGGTTCGGTACTCAACCCCCATCACAAAATGCAATTAACTCCTTGACTTGTTTTAGAAAAGGGCAATTTAACCTTGTAAGCAGATATCATCATCTATCCCTCCATAACTGAAAACAGAAAAAGAACAGACTACAGGAGGGAAAGAGAAAAACCTAAGACAGACAGAGAAGAGGTTGCATGCCAATTAGTTGCATTAATATCACAAATTAATGTTGTTCCGCATCTGATGCTTTCTGCAGTTGAGCATTCGATGAGTCATAAGCGGCATCTGCACAAGAAGTGTCCATATCATTCAGACCCAATTCTTCATTCTGCTCCCACGACCTTTGATACTCCTCAACTGTAAATCAGTTGGGCAATAATTGTCAGAAGAGAAAAAAATAGTTCATTGACACAAAGAAGAGTGCTACTCGGCATGCATGCCATCTTCGGTCACGTGAAAAATTCACTATGCTAAAGCACACCTAGTACTTCTATCAATGTACTTGTACAGCTCCTTCTAAGTCTAATTTACTGGTTGAAACATTATGTGCAAGTTATTGCAGATCTCGATGCTGTCTCTTCCTTTTCGGCTAAATATAAACCTGGTCAACAGATGGACCTGTATCTGCCACTGCCAGGTGTCAAATCCTGTGGTTTCCCTGGTAGGTGACATTCATGCGAGAATTGCCTGATGAGATCATCTATCTTTTGCCATCAAAATATTACCAATGGGCAATACTGGAAGCAGCAATGTTACCACCATCAGAATTTGCCACTTTACCATGAAGAAGCACTGGCAAATACACCTAACCAGACAACTATATTCTCCAATACAGCAGCTACTACAAACGGACATATAGTCCTCAAGCAGCTTTTTGGGCATATTTTATATGAGGACCAAAACAACACCACCAAATGTAAATTTGCCCACGTAGCCTTCTCTCTCTTTTTTTTTTTTTGTCCCAACATGTGAATCTCACATTCTGATAGTAGTAGGACAGGCAAGCTAGTGGGGGGAAGCAAACTTACATGTCAACTGATGGTCATCCTTAATATCGTCAGTTATTGGAGCAATGAAAGAATTTGCCAGTGCATCGTCGAGAACCAAAGTCCAGTGGTCCTCCAGACTTAAAAGCTGCAGCATATTCAAATTCCAAAGTGACCAGACAATAAAAGCAACTACTTCAACTTCACAGAACTAGTCACTAATGTCTGAAGCAGATGATAAGGTGCTTCTTGAAGGAAATAGTGAGGGAAAAACCAGCCATCTATTTCTTCCTGACTGAGCCTGCTTCATCTGTGCCGCTTGGACATGATTGCGGCTGGTTTGACCCCCCACCCAAAAGAGAGAGAGAGAGAAGAAAAACAGCAATTGGGAATTTCATCCACAAGGAGAATGTTCATAAACTACCCAGCTTGATGAAACGTGGAAAAATGCTATTTCTTCGATTAGATTATGCTGTAATTACTTAATAATCATATGAGACTACATGTTATTTTTTGCAGAATATGAATTGTAATCTAAAGATTTACAATTAGGATGTTTGGTCGTCTAGATTTCTAGTCACTATAGGATAAGATATGAAATACGAGCATTTTGCTATATCCTATTCACTGTTTGGTGAATCGCAGTATTAAAACCAGATATATTCACATCCTATTATATATATTGTTTGGTATAAGTGACATATCAGTATAAATCAACCTAAACACTGGATAGCATAAATTTTATCCTGACTATATCCCTCTTATATCTGACTTTACTCAGTCTTGAGCATGCACCAAACAAGGGATAGGATTAATTTTATCCTATCTCGAATTTTATCTTGACTGCCAAACGCAGCATTAAGTTAATGAATAAAGTCAACTTTTCGTTAGCAATGTGAAAAAGGGTGGAAATGTACACTAAGATTCACCAATCAATGATCTGACAAATAAATTATATATGTTCTAAGCAACTAACTTTTTGCTAAGTTCTTGCGTCATACCATAATCTGAAATGATTTTCACATCTAATGTAAGGAATAATTACCAACTGCAAGGAATGTAAATTTGGTGCTGAAAGTTTTAGCAGGACTCAATCACATGAGAAAAGCCTCTGAAGAATCCCATTTCAAGCTGTAAGTAGACAAGCTTTTCTAAATATGTCTGCACCTTAGCACCAATTTACATTTAAAGAAAAGGAGAGACTAAACTAAAAAGGGATGAATTATAAAGGTCTGAAGTTGGTCTGATCTCATCGCTAAACCGAAAAGCAAATCCAAGCAACAGGAGAGACTTATGAACTATATTATACGTTTACCACTAAAGGCCAAATCCTTGTGGTGACAATAGAGTATTTACAAATGATAATTAGAGTCCTAATTTTTTTAGGGCCTGCAAGGATTGACTTATGAACTATATTATACGTTTACCACTAAAAGCCAAATCCTTCTAGTGAGAATAGAGTATTTACAAATGATAATTAGAGTCCTAATTTTTTTTAGGGCCTGCAAGGATTGACTTTTTCAGTTTTAATTTTTTCTTCATCTAAATCCTGCAACTGACACACTGACATCTCAGTTTTTTTAGGTAACTAGGTAATAAGTTACACTAATGATAATTGAGGATTCAATCCATAGTAAGATTCTAATATCATTATGAGAACTTTAGATTTCTCTATTCATTCAGTTTTCTTGATGTAATTGCCTTTACATATGTTAACTTGAAGGAGATTATTGATGATTACGGAAGAAAGATTTACAAAAAGAAATTAAGTTTCACAAGAGATAATGTATTTAGTTTGTTGCACTTTGCTCAAATTGTTTTAGGATGGTAGTATCAGGTTTTTAACATGTCATCGGTTCACTAAGGAAAGAAATAAGAAATACTTTCTCTAATTTCTTCTGGATTTGAAGGTTTAGTTGTTTAAGGAGACTAATCTAAGATAGTGACTTGAATCACTTATAATATTGCGGTTGTTAGTGGATAGAATGACGTTATTGGATGACTATTGGTGTTTAATTGCAGAGATATGCCTAGGTAAGTTGCAAATTATAGTGTTGCAATAGTTATATGGTACGTCATTCACAGCCGTTAACTATGTAAGCATTTCGTAGTCTATAAACAGAAAATCATAGTCACTTGGAAAGACGAAAGATTGTTTGAAGCTTACTGGGATATCTGAACCTAATCAGTCATTTCATTAATATGTTACTAACAAAGAAAAATGTGAAAAACTTTACCCAAAAAAAAAAGGAAAAATGTGAAATTATAAAATCAAAAGAATGTTCCTAATCAATTAAAATTTACTATAGTATAGTTGTTACTTTGTTACTAAACTACAAACGTTGACTGAAATTCCTAGTAACCTATATAACAGATCCATTTGTAAAATCTGAAAATCAAGTGGTAAGACACTACTAAATTTGTGGATGGTAAAATTGTAGTTAACTTACAAACAGTTACACACTCAATTATGAAACACAAAAGCAGCAGTAATCTACTATTGTGTTTGTTTGTAGTAAAATTGTAGTTTCATTGATTATTTTGATAGTTTGTTTGTAGTAAAATTGTAGTTTCATTGATTATTTTGCAAACAATTACGTGCCTATGTGTAAAATCTTGAAACAAGTGGTAATATACTATTGGGTTCATTGATGGTAAAATTGACATATCATTACCAACTTCTAAACAATAGATCAAACTAACAAATTATCAGTCATATTTTACTTGCCATCAGTATTTCAAATTTATTACCCATTTTACATATTTACCATCCATGAAAGAAAATTCTATGTTTTGGCAAACTGGAATCAATGGCAAACCGGAATCTGCTCCACCCCATCATGGCACTTCCAACATTCAATCAATTGCACACTCCTATCAGTAAATAAGTGTAAATAATAAAAGAAAAACCCTTAAAATAGAAGAATGAAGGAAAAAAGGAAAGATGCAAATGTGATGACAGATGATTATGAAGGGAGGCATGTCTAAACAATCCATCAACCTATTTGAAATATTTTCTCTGCAATCATACTTTACCTTCTGTAGTCTCTCTCTAAAATCTTTCCACTTTGCTTTCTTGTGATCATCAAGACTATCTCCAAAAGTAAATCCATGCACCCTCTCAAGGCCTACAATCATAGGTATGTTCACTTCAGTTAAAAAAATTGCCTTAATGACGAACATACTACTGACTGGAATACATACAAACAAGAAATGCTCTGGGAGTAATCTGCCTAGCAATATTATATAACTTATCACTTGAAGTGGACCCTACAAATAAACTCTAAATCCAGTCAAGATGACATTCGTGCTACTTAAGGTTACCAGTTTTCCATGTATCCATTGATATTCTATCCCCCCAATTCTTCAAATAGACAAATATGTTTAATTGAAAATGCCAAAAGGAATATTATTCACATAGGCACATCTTCCACTGAAATTTCAAAGTCAGCTCGAGATCCTACGGAATTCCCTGTCTGAAATCATAGCATCCCTACTCTTAAAGTTGTTCGACAATCTCATCCCTACATTTAAAAAAAAAAACACATGTTGCAACTACTATTCCAAGTAATTAAACTTGAAGACTTGCTTGTGTTGATTAGGTGCAAGGCACAGGTTAAATGGCACATAACACCAATTGCAAAGAATTTCAAGTTTAGACAACCCAACTGCGCCTTGCATCCTCCTTGGACCATGTCGTAAGAGGAGTATTAAAGGGCTTGGGCTTTCCTATCTGAGATGGGTTTCCTCATCACAAAAAAAAGAAAAAGAAAGAGAAGGCGTACGCTTTGGACTAATACGACCGATTCCAGTTCTCGACTCAAAAACTTACTTGAACTTCTGGAATATTCTGTAATAGAGTATAAGAGTGTGATTTTAACAAGATACTTACTGGTAAAAATTATTATCATATTGCAGCCCAGCAAACGCATTTTCCTTCTCAAAAGCAACTAAAAATCTTTTCTGTCAGCAAAAGAGTTTAGAATAATTTTTCAAGAACTCTCCTGAAAGACCAATTAGTTCCTACTCCAGAACATAAAAATATGCACCCAAAAGAAGCCAAATGTTTGCAAAAGTAGTAAAGAATCATGTAAAATGGCAACCAGCTCAATTGACTTCAAGGAGAGTATCACTAGATTAACTTGCACCAAAAGTCCGACTCCAGAGCTAGGCAATAGCCCAACAATGCGAAGTCAATGATGAAATCATCTCGCTTTCAATGACACCAGTAATCATCATTTGACACTATTTTCACAGGGTAGGAAAGCATCATTTGAACAAACACCAACTCGACTATGAAGGCTTTTTATTAACTCTGTTTCCACATCACCAAATGGTCATTACAACTGATTCACATTAAAATTTCCAATGAGGCATAAGCATCATTTATGCAGCATGCAACTCAAAACATTAAAAACAAACTTCATGTGTGATTCAGATCTATCTTTGGGCTCACTCAATTCTATTACAAAAGGTAAACCAAACTGGGTACACAGAACAATGACGTGATTGAATGATAAAAGAGAACAGTATGAATACTCACTTTCACTTATCTTGGAGATCAATCCTTCAACAGTGGTAACAATTCCACCTAAAGTGCCACTTGCAAGCTCCAACTCAAGCTCTGGAACTCTCACACTGGCAGTATCAGACTACAGAAATTCATAAAGTCACCAATCAGATGAGAGTTTTTGACTTAGAAATACAAGAACATCTTTCAGTTCTCATGTATCAATTCTAGAAATATCAATTACGATTTGCTACAGACTCATCAATTAAGTCTATAGCAGTCACACAACATCAAAAAACAAAGAATAACAACGTTTTCTTTCCTACGGAATCAATCTACAATAAAAAAGTTCATTAATTTTATGATTCATTCCATCTTTCTTTTCTAAAAACTCCTTCTCTCTCTGATCCTGGGCACCAAACTGATGCCTTCATTAGAATAAGGCCAAAGAAAAGAAGAGGAACTGTATTCTGTCCATTCTCAATTCACCTACTCCACAAAAAAGGGAAGAAACCAGAAACAACTACCCTCAGGAACTAGAAATTCAAGCTCTATAATGGAAATTTTTTTCCTGCTCATAACAATCCTTGATTTGCCGTAGAGACCTTATGAAAAATTTTCCAGTGTCATATTGTGATAGAGACACTAAAGGTATGAAGAAAATAATAAGCTGCTGTCCAAGAGTGTAAGGCAAAGAAAGTGACTAATATGGAGGGAAGAAATGAAAGGTCAAGGTTAGAAAACCAGGACGACAATTGATAACAAATATATTACAGACAAAATGTGAAAATTGATGGGAGCAGAAATTTAAGATGACTTTGAAAGCCGATGTGCACTCTAGCTGAGTAGGAAGTGGGAGACAAAAGCAGTAATTATTTCATGTCTGCTGCTGTCCGAGGCTGGAAAATGACTGATGAGAATGAAGGCCATTGGCACTAAAGAAGGCAAGAGATGTAAATAAAGAAGGAATTTAGAAGATAAAACAATTGTTTCCCTGGAAAAACAACAATCCAGAGAACAAAAAAAAGGGGCAAGAGATAGTAGAAGTTTCGATTGAATTATTTGATCAATATCTCAGGTAGTAACAGCAGTGACACAATTGATGCAATGAAATGTGGAGTCCTCACCTGAAATCGAGATATTATCTGCAAATTATCAGGACTGCTCTAAAACAAGGACAAGATCCAGGAAAGCATTGTAGAGAACTTAATGTAGTGCGATATTACAACACCCAGAAGCTGTTTTAAGTAAATGGTGGGCCAAAATGCTGTCCTTTTTCTTTGAAATCAATGAGCCCAGGGCAGATGCAGTTGAAGGTAACTGAGGTGAACTTGCTATTACTGAAGGGAAAAAGTGAGGGAGGACATGAAGGGACTTATTATACTAAAATGTCATAGACACAAGACAAATGGCAAGGAATCAGAGAGAAAGGAGCCATGATTTTGCTAGATGCACTGATTATCCCACTTTCAGCAATTGAGAAGACAGCAATTTGACTTCTGTACAGCTTGCCACTTCCTTAAACCAGTTCTGACCTCCACAACAAATTAGAGGTCCGGCACAAATAATCATTTGAAATAATGTAACTACTTTTGACACAATGGATATGGTTATTGAATCTAGGAAGCAACCTTTCAATGAGGTATGAATTCATTTTGATGTCAACATTGAATTCATCACTAAAGTAAATCAGCAGAAGCAGGAGGCAGTCTGCAATATATGTAACACGAACTAATAACGAGATAAGATTAACATAATTGCTTGCAAGAATATCATCCAAACCTTTATAACATCACGGCTTAAATCATCTATATTTTTGACACAGAGTGATATTCTCTTTCCCTTATCAGGAATTCGGCCACCAGGCTTCAACTGCAAGATAAACCGTTAATGTTGACAAGCTGCTGTGGTAAATAAAGGATCAGGTACATGGACTATGAAGAAGCTACACGAACAATAACTGCAAACCTCTGAATTACGATAACCACAAGCATCACATGTCGATGCCATCACAATTACTTCTTGAAAGTATGGGATATCTGCATGACTTAAGCCCAACAAACATGTACTCTGAAAACTGTATCTAAAGCTCCTCAGATAAAAGAACTGACACCATTCAGAACAAACACAACCTGTTAATAGTAACATATAATCCTAAAGTTCCACTTTGTCCCTGACTCTTCTTAGGATTTTCGGAATTGATATTTGCTCTCTCTGCCCAGAAAGATTCTCCTCCTCCTCCTCCTGCTCCTTTTTACTTTCAAAGATTTATTAGCATGTTATCTAAAGAAGAAAACTGTACCTTGTCCTCCTATCTTATATGTCACACAAAAAACATAGCATGATTATATCTAGTAATTACAAGGATGCAGGATGAGATTAATCAAATCAATCCCAGATTAACAATTACACTTGTTTACTGTTACTTAGCACATACTTTAAAAATAGGATACAGCCAATACGTAATTGAGATTAACAATTAAACTTGATTACTTTTACCAAACAGGATGGAGCCCATACACAATTGAATCTACTAAAACCATAACAAAGTAAACCAGAAGAAAAGCTCTCCCCGGTTCGAAATACGAATGTCCTATATATTTACTCATCCAAAACAAAAAACCTACAGATGTATACTAGAATATAGACTATCCAATTGACAAAACTATCACACCTATGGATGTACACTAGAATATATAATATTTAATTGACAAAACTATAACCAAGTGTTATAGATTGAAAAGGATACTGGTGACGAACATTCGCGTTTCACACCTAGCAGCACAAGCTCCACAAGTCGAAGGGAAAGTCATAACCTATTAAAGAGGAGATCCATGAGAAATCATCTGGAGCAATGGAAAAATTTCCAGCATGGCCACAAAGCTTCCTTTCCAAAATTGGCAAATCACTTACTTCTTCAGGTGCAGAGTAACGAAACATAACTTCAGCAATCTCTGCACTGTTACTCTGAGCAATTGCACGATGAGCAGCTGCTGCTCCAACAGCACCATGCATTTCTATTCTTCTTGGTTCTGGAACAACACTTTGCATTCCCGCTGTTGTCACTCCATCACCAACTTCTCTACGCTGTGCAGGGTCAACAAGGTACCCTAATAAAGCTTGTTGTTCTGGTGTCCGCTCATAAAACTTGATAGTAAGGGAGGGATCAGGGGTTGGGGCAAACCTATTGCATGTTAATATGTTTGTTCAGATAGCCTGAACAATTACAAGTACCAATTATATAATAATCATTCATGAAATACCAAATTGAGGCCAGATAATTCCTTACGGGTTCTCAATGAAGCTGTTACCAGCGGGATCATCCAAGATGAAGGTAAATGGAGAACCTCCAGAGGCACAGGCTTTCAATTTTAATAAAAACCGATCAATCGCTTCAGCTGTCTTCGGGTCCACTTTCTGAAAAGGAAGTGCTTGATATGCTGAGAGATGATTCACACAAGTAATACAGCAACAATTAATGCAAGTAAGATTTTAACAAGAACCTTGCGTTCTTCTTGGAGGGCTTGTAGTTCATCCACTGCTCGTACCAACATCCCTTCAACCTATGCCCATAAAATCAGAGATGTTATTAGAGCAGCAGCAGTGATGAAAAGCAAGTAAGAATAGAGATGAAGATACTGCATTTTGAAGACATTTGCATCAGAGACTGCCTATGCATCCTTAAAACTAATCCACAAGCAAATCCAAAAAGCCTAAGATTTTCAGAGTATCAATGAAAATAATGAATTACTACAGGAAAACAGAAAGTCATCCAACTATTCGCCACCTCGCAGATTTAAAAAACCTCCGCTTGAAGAGAAAAATAACAAAAGAAGGTGCACTGCATCAGATACAAACAAAAGAAGAATGCCTAATCACAAACTGAAAGAAGGAAAAGCTTAAGGGATACCGTTGACAAGGATCCCCTTTGAGCCTCAGGAGGAATCTCAAAATCCAATTCAGGAATCTGCAGTAAAAAGGATAGCTAAATTAAACTCCTGGTCATAAAACCATGCAATCAGTACATTTGAATAAAGAGAATTTGCACTTATTTGTCAAAGAATTCAATAAGCACAAAATAGTCAAAATTGCTCAAAGGTAGATGAATAAATTATGGATTGCTCAGAAGTAGTTGAATTAATTATGGAAAACTAACTTCTGGAAGTTCAATTGAGCTCATATATAATTCCTCACTCCAACAGCCATAAAGGTTCACGCTAAGTAGCAGTTTTCAGAAAAAAAATCCAATTAGATGAACAAACTGCCTCGTAACAGTATATATTGCAGAGATAGCAAGCTGACTACTTTGGCATGTCATTTTACAAAAACATGGCCCAATAGCACATGCCATTTTCCATTCACCAGATAAGTGGTGCGTCATGACAATAGAGCTACTTGAATGCAAACATGTTAGACTATGCTCAACTGGCCAACGTGCAACTTAACCTGCAGTAACATGCTCTTTATTTTCTATTTGGGTACGGGAGAGCCAATATAGTGGAAGACCAATACATTTCCTAATAGATTACGCATCGAAATACCTTGATGGTGGCAGATTCAGATTTCACAACTTGCCGGTTGAGCATCTGCAATCATAAAGCGTCTACAATGAGTACATAAAAAAGTTCACAGGATGATCTTCACTTCACCTTCATCAAGAGAGATAACAAGCACCTACATCCTCAATACAGGGAACAGCAACTACAACCTAGATACTAACTCATTAAAACCAATGCACTACATGTGCAAAATGAGAAGCAACAAGAAATTCAACAAAATCTATTTATATACAATGCAAAATTAGAAGTCAAGAATGAGTCAACAGCCAAAATATATATATATATATATATATATATGCAATGGCAAAAAGAATATATACAAATGCTAAACTCCTAACAGGATATCGGCAGCTGCAGTGTCATACAGTGAAGAGATTGAAAAGCATCAAACTCCACTTAGAAATGTGAGCTCAACTTTATGGAGATTTTCTCAGAGAGAGAAAATCAATTAAAGTAGAAGAGCATCAAAGTCCGGTTACCACAACCTTCTGGTCGCCTGTGGGAACCTCCAACCTATAGCAACATCCCCGAGGTTGGATCTCGCCAGCAAACTGAACTTCATTGTTCCTGTGACATACAAACAAGGGTTCGAAACAAACAGACAAAAAATTGCCACATTTGCACAAATACCGCAGTCGCCAAAGAAGAAGAAGATATTAATTTACCTCTCACCACAGTGTGGGCATTCAAAAGCCGACAGCAAGACCTGCAAAAGTGGGGAGTATTCAATTGAAAAACCAACGATCATTCGCAAATCTGCCAAAACAAAACATTGTACGTACCTTTCTAAAGTGAGGAATCAACGTAAGTAGAAACCTCGTCACTCCCTATGGACCAAAACAATGATCATTCGGCGAAAGTCTCAAGACATAAAGTAAAGCAAAGACGAAGGGGCACAGCAATTCGACATCCGACGCCGGTAGTTCGAATTCAAATCTCCCAAGACAGAAGCAATCGCCAAGGACACATTGCAATGAGAGAGAGAGAGAGAGAGAGAGAGAGAGAGAAGGTACGTTTTCGTGGCAGCGCATGCAGAGGCTCTCGACCTGGTAGAGAGGGGCGTCGGCGTCGGCGGCGTCGGTGGAGATAGCTTCCACGACCGACCTCACATCGATTTGTTCCTTGGCGTCGCTCGCGTCCATGTCTTGTTCTTCTTCCTCCTCTTCCTTCTTCGGCTATGTTTGAGTTTTCCCTCGGACGGACGAGGAGGAGGAAGGCGGCTTAGACGGTCGTAGGGATGGGCTTCAGCTTCAGAGAGTGGGGCTGCTGCGGGGCCCACTGACGATCCTGGTAGAGTGCTCCAGCCCGCTCTAGATCGTTCTATTTCGCGCTAACTTCGAACCGATACGTAAAATGTAGAATAAGTATATTTATCACATTTAAATTATGTTTATTATTGCATCTGTTTATTATGGCACAAAAATTTAATTTTTTTGTACCATGAAAATTATAAATTTATTAATTATGACACATATACCTTCAAATTTTTTGCATCACGTAAAAACTCAAATCTATGTATATGTGATTTATATGTTTATTTCAATCCGATTTATAGTATATGTATCACATTTGTATAATTTTGGGATTTTTCATGACATTGAGAAAAGCTTGTATGTATCACAATGGGAAAATTTAGAATTTTTAATGATATAAAAAAGTTCAAAGTATTTATGTTTTGATAAGCCTAAATAGGTTATTTGTGCATTAACCCAATAATATATTCTCTCCATTCTACTGATAAATGTGCACCGTGGGGGAGAATTGTAGAGCAAATTTATTGACAAATATTATTATATGATATAAGAGAAATTATGGATAAAACAAAAAGCGTAGATAGAACATTGTATAAATGGATATGGAAAGTTAAAACAAAGTATTTTGGGAAATGGAATCTTTTTAGGAAGATTTTCGTATGATAGAAAATATTCAAATTCTAATATAGAAAAATGTGAGGTAAAGTGAAATTATGCAGGTGACCATGGACACGATATATGTAAAATAAGTAAATAAGAAACTTGAAGGAAAAAATAGAGTATTGAGATTCCTTAGAATAATAGGAGGGTCTTGTTTCTTGTTTTCTTTTTTTTCTTTTTTTGGAATAGTAGTATGGATTTTTATTCAGTGCATACATTATATGTGATGCCTTGGACTTCCCAAGCTACGGGATCGGGACCAACGAGGTTATCTTGGAATGTCTTAGGAGAAGTTGCCAATATGTTTCTTTTATCTTTTGATAAGACGCTTGGCCCATAATCATTCATCAAGATACCAAACTTGTTCTTCAAGTTTGTCCAACTAAGCTTATGAGTTGCTTAATCCTAAAATATAATCATGGCTCAAGATAGGGGTTGAATCAGAGATGTCACAACTCCTCCTTCCTAAAAGAAATTTCGCCATTGAAATTTAAATATGTACCTATTTCCTCAAATAGATGCGAGTACTACAACCTCATTGACTCCTCACTTTCCCACGTTGCTCCTTTCGTTTCATGATGTTGCCAAATGACCTTAACTAAGAGAATCAATTTATTCCGCAACACTTTGCTCGTTCATATCCATAATTTGCACCAACTTCTCAAGAATATGACGCTTTATCGTCCACGTTGATCTCTTTGAAGTTCAGCATAAGTCAGATTAGGCATATATTTTCTCAACATAAACTGGTGAAATACATCATGTACTTGAGCAAGTCTGGGTGGAAGTGCCAATCAGTAGGCGAAAATCCCTACTCTTTCTATAATTTCGAATGGTCCTATGCACCTTGGACTTAACTTTCCTTTCTTATCGAAATGCGACGTACCTCTCATAAGTGACACCTTAAGAAAAACATAGTCACCTGCCTAAATTTCTAAAGGTCCCCATTGTCTATCTACGTAACTTTTCTGGCCGCTTTGGGCAGTCCCAAGTCTACTTTTAATTACCTTCATGGTCTCTACAAAAAGTTAAACTAACTCTGCCCAGTGATCCTTCTTTCCCCAACCTTATCCCAACAGACTTGTGTTCTACAAGCTCAACCATACAAAGCGTTGGATGGTGCTATCTTGATGCTCTACTAGTTCTTTTTGTTATAAGCAAACTCAACGAGGTGTAGCTACTACTACCAACCTCCTTTCAAGTCTAGAACACAAGCTCGCAACATATCTTTGAGCATTTGGATAGTCCTTTCAGTTTGACCATCCCTTTGTGGATAGTAAGTTGTACTATACTAGAACTTCATTCCCATTGCACTCTAAAGATTTTTCCAAAACGTGGAGTGAACTTGGGATCTTAATCCATAGTAATAGTTATTGGCACTCTATGAAGATGGACTATTTGTCGAACGTATAGTTTCATATATTCTTCCAATGAGAAGTCTTTTCACACCACAAGAATATAAGCTGATTTAAAATCATCACCTCTTTGGCTTCTTGGAGTCCCATAATGAAGTCTATCGTGATATGTTTACACTTCCACTCTAGAATATCAAGTGGTTGTAGAAGTCCATTGTCTTGTAGTGTTGTGCCTTTATTTGCCGACACTGTCAAACATTTTGCAATGTGCTTGGCAATATGTATCTTCATGCCATTCCACTAATAATATTGTCAAAGATTCCAATACATCTTCCTACCACCTAGACATATGTTTTAGTTACTTCTATGAGCTTTCAATAGGATCTCCTCCTTATGTTATGTATTGTTGGGTACGCATGATCGTCCATAGAATTTTAACACTCTTATCTTATGCCACTTGGGAATCCGGTCATTTCTTTTCCGTAATTTCCTTTAGAATCTTTTGGATTTCAGTATCATCTATTGCAACATTTTAATCATCGTTCTCACCTCTAGTTCAATTATGAGGGTAGCTAATAAGCTAGAAAGTTGTCTAATTTCAAACTTATACTCCGAGTCTTGAACTCCTTCGAGAAGAACCCACTCTTGAACCAATAATTGTGCAATAGTTGATTTTCGACTAAGGGCATCCACAACTTTGTTGGCTTTCCCTAAATGGTATAGAATATCATAGTTGTAGTTCTTGATAAGTTCCATCCAATGCCTCTACATCATATGCAATCTCTTTTGTGAAATCAAATACTTAAGGCTTTGGTGCTCTGTAAAAATCGTAAACTTTTTTCTATACAAGTAGTGCATTTAAAATCTTTAGGGCAAAGATGATTGGGACCAATTCCAAGTTGTGGGTTGGGTAATTTAACTCATATGGTCTTTATTGCTTAGATGCATATGCCACCACATTTTTCACTTTGCATTAATACACAGCTTAACCCCTTATGAGAAATTCGCTGTAAATTTTGCCTATAGGCTGGACGATATCGTCAACACTAGGGCTATAGTAAATCTCCATTTAAGCTCTTGGAAATTTCGTTCATATTTATCCGTCCACTTGAACTTTGTCTTTCTTCAATAATCACATCAACAGAGTGGCTATGTTTGAAAATTGTTCCATGAAATTTTGATTGGTCTAGTCTAGTCATTGTGTATCTCTTTCTTCTCTATCCATGAATTGGGGAAAAGAGTGCACCAATAGGGGGTTAACAAGGAAGAAATAGGGAAGTAGAGTAGTTGGCACACACTGGTCAATCTAGTACGTACATTGGTTTTTTTAAGATTTTTCGATAGATTGAGAGCCCTTTCCTACTCCAGCTTAGGGAAGGAGGTCGAGGCCTCCGAATGTGACCCAGTAGGTGCCATCATCTTGCACAACACTAAGTAATCCAAGCCAACCCACATTATTGACTAACGGTGGATAATCATATTTCTTAGAGATACCCTCAACCACCCCAAGCTTGTTCATGTTATGGAGGCGCCAAAAGCGAACATCCCAATGGATTGTTCTCCTAAGTTGCTACTTGAAGAAATTTATGATAAATTACTCTAAGTTTTATTATTCAAAGAATACATATTACATGAGGCATCTAGTCTTTTTATAGCTGTTGTTCAGCCAATTATTTGTGCTAACTACTGAAGCAAAAAACCCGATATTCTAGCAATAAATTTGGTTATTATCTATTGGTTGTAACCAAAAAAAAAAATAGCACCCTAAAACATAGGAAACAAATTCCTAAAAGGTAACAAATGAAGAATGGAAAAACTGGAAACAAAATAACCACACTTCTACTGCTAACTAGAAAATATGATTTGATTTTCAACGCTCCCCCTCAAGCTGGGTTATAAATGTCTATCATACTTAGCTTGCATTTTAAAGTCTCGAAACTATTTCTGGATAAAACCTTGGTTAGTATGTCCGCTGTTTGATGATTGGTTGGAACGTATGAGAGCTTCAATATTCCTTTCTCGAGTTTTTCTTTGATGAAATGTCGATTGATCTCCACATGCTTTGTTCTATCATGATGAACCAGGTTTTTGGCAATCTCAATAGCAGCCTTGTTGTCACATAATAATGACATGGGATTTGTATTAGTGAATCATAGTTCATTTAAGATTCTTCTCAGCCATATGCCTTCACATATTCCTTGACACATTGCTTTAAACTCCGCTTTAGCGTTGTTCCCAGCAACAACGGGTTGCTTCTTGCTTCTCCAATTAACCATGTTGCCCCACACGAAGGTACAATACCTTGTTGTCTACCTTCGGTCCATGAGAGATCCAGCCCAATTTGCATTGTGAATATCTCCATGTTTCTCTCCTTCGTTTTTTTAAAGTAGAGCCCTCTTCTAAGACTTCTCTTCAAGTACCGTAAGATTCAAAAAACTGCTTGCATATGCTTCTATGTTGGTCGGTTCATGTATCTACTAACCAAACTTACTGTGAAACCAATGCCCGGCTGAGTATGCGAGAGATAGATTAGTTTGCCAACTAATCTTTGATACCTCCCTCTGTTAGTTAATGGTCCTTCTTCCATCTTTGTTTTATTTGTAGAATCCATGGGTGTGTCAGCTGGTTTGCACCCAAGCATACTAGTTTCCTTCAAAAGATCAAGAGTATATTTACGTTAGGAAATTGCAATTCCTTTTTGTGACCGAGCTACCTCCATACCTAGGAAGTATTCAAGTTGACTTAGGTGTTTAGCATTGAATTCTTCTGCCAAGATATTCTTCAGGTTTTTAATCTCCTCCAACTTTTCACTAGTTAGGATTATATTATCAACGTATACAATCATTATTGCTCATCTACCTTCAACTGACTTCTTGACAAACATTGTATGATTTGTTTGACATTGAGTGAAATTCAGCTTCTTAACGACCCTTGTTAACCTCTCAAACCAAGCACAAGGTGATTGCTTTAGGCCATATACTGATTTCTTGAGTTCGCAACACATTGTTGAAGCTTTCTTTAGTGTCATTTCCTGATAAAACCTACATAAAGACTTCTTCCTTCTATTCCTCATTCAAGAAGGCATTCTTTATTTCTAATTGATGTAGGGGCCAGTCCAAGTTAGCTACAAGGGAGAGCAACACTTGAATAGAGTTTACTTTAGCCATCGAAGCAAAGGTTTCTTCGTAGTTTATACCACATGATTGTGTGAATCCCTTAACAACCAACCTTGCCTTGAAATGATTAACACTACCATCAGCATTGTGCTTAACTGTAAAGACCCACTTACATCCGACCAATTTCTTCACAGCTAGCATTTCTATATATTCTCAAGTATGATTCTTCTCAAGTGCATAAATTTCCTTAAAAATCGCTTTTTTCCACTTGGATTGAGCAAGTGTCTCCTGGATATTCTTAGGAATTTGAATCTTGCTCAACGTTGAAACAAATGCCTTGTATTTAGGAGACAACTTTTCATAAGACACAAAATTGTTAATGGGATGTCAAGTGCACTTTCTCTTTCCTTTCCTAAGAGCAATGGGCTTATCAAGATCATCAAGTACAACAAAATTTTCTGAACTTATAGGTTCATTACCTTCATCTATCATGGTTCTTGAACTCGGGTCTGTTTCTTGAGCCGGCTTTGATGTCATACAGTTCTCGAACTCCTTTTGAGTTTTCTGCCTAGAGTAGACAATTAGCTCTTTATTTTTGTCTTGTGTCGCATCTTAAATGGGTAGACACGAAAGACTTTCGGATGTTGGATGACTCTTGAATGTTGGAATGGGTAGACACATAAGACAAGTAGAATTGGTATTTGTTTGTTGTGATCCGAGTGAATGAAAAGTGTCCCAAAAATAATATTCCTCACAACTCTCCCCCTTAATGGTATTTTTGGAGTGAAAGGGCCGATGCTCAAACAAGGTAACATCCATGGTGGTGTAAACACGCTTTGTTTGTGGGCAATAACACTTATATTCACTTTGATTTGGAGCGTATCCTAGAAACACACATTTGAGGGACTTTGGATCTAGCTTGCTACAATGTTGTTGATTTATATGAAAAAATGATGTGCACCCGAATACTTTGAGTGGGAAATGTGAGGCAAAACGAATATGTGGGTTGGTATGAAGTAGACTCTAAAATGGTGTTTGGAAATCTAGGACACGGGAAGGCATACGATTGATGAGATATGTGGTTGTCAACACTACTTCTCCCCAAAAATGTTTAGGAACATGGGTGGCTAACATAAGAGATTGAATGACTTCCAAAAGATACCTATTTTTCCTCTTCGCTACTCCATTTTGTTGTGGAGTGTCTACGCAAGAGCTAATATGTATGATACCATGGCCATTTAGATATGACCTAAGCTGTGAGTGGAAGTATCCTCTCCCATTATCCGTCTTGAAAACTTGGATTTTTGTTCTGAATTGGGCTTGAATCATTAGGTTGAAGGTTTGAAAATTTTGACCATATCTGATTTTTATTTCATTTGAAAGAGTGAGTCTTGTATGATCATCAATGAAAGTAACAAACAACCTAGAACCATAAATGTTATTGACACGAGAAGGTCCCCAAATATCGCTATGAATCATGATGAGAAGGCTTATAAGGTTGCAAAAGGTACGAAGTGCGAGTATGTTTGGATAATTGACGCACCTCACATTCAAGTTTTATTGAATCTTTATTGAACAAAGAGGGTAGCAACCTTTTAAAGTACGAGAAATTTGGATGACCTAACCTATAGTGCCACAATCATACGTCACTTTCTTCTTTAGCACGTGATGCTACACATGACATCTTCTTGTTTTTCCATTGTGAGGCATTAACTTGCAAAAGGTAAAGGCCTGCATCCATCTCAGCACTGTCAATCGTCATCCATGAGTTCAAAACATGAAATTTGCATGAGTGTGGAAAAATTTAGTAATGCAGTCTAAATCTTTGGTTAACTTGTTGATGAGGAGATAATTATAGCTAAGTTTGAGAATAAATAATATTGTATTTAGCACTATATCTTTTGAAATAACCATTGATCCAACACCAGCCACCTTTGAGCAAGAACCATCAGCAATTCGAACACTAGTGCCATTTTGACATGGATTGTACTCGTTGAACAACGTGATATCCTTGGTCATGTGGTCGGAATCTCCTAAATCTACAACCCAAGAGGTGATTTTCTCCTATTTAGCACTAAAGGCATTTAGAGAATTACCTCGTTGAGCTATTGTTGTCGTACTAACCCCTTCTAGATGAGTTGCCTTCTGAACTGATTCTTGTAGCAGCTTTTTTAGCATATCCAGCTACTCTTTGTTGAAGGGACTTGAATCTACCAAAGTGATTGTTTCGATTTGGACTGTGTTACTTCTACTCTCTTGATTTTGAGTAGGATATGAGGCTAATGGCTTCCAATCATATGGCCGACCATGAATTTTCTAGCATGTGTCTTTTTTGTGACCTGTTCATTTGCAATGATCACACCATGGACGACCACCCCTTCGCTGGTTGTTATTGTTTGATTGAGTGCCTCGACTGTAGGATGGTTGAGATCCTCAAGCTATTAGAGCAGAATTTGTTGGATTGGTCTAATTGTTTAAATAACCAAGCATTACCTTTCATCGAGTCTCTTTTCTCCTGACCTCAGCAAAAACTTCTTGTACACTAGTTAGGGGCTATATGCTCAGAATTCATCCACGTACCTCATCAAGCTCTTGATTCAAGCCTAACAAAATTTTGTAGATGTGTTCTCGATTTTGAATCCGTTTGTACCGCTTGCTATCTTCAGGACAACTCCACATCATATCTTCTAGCATGTCAACTTGCTACCAATGACGTATGAGTTAGTTAAAATAATCAGTTACAAAAGATTCCCCTTGCCTTAGGTCTCGAAGATGGCCGAGGTGTTATCTTTGTTTGAATAAGTTTCATGAACAACATCCCAAATCTCCTTTGTTGTCTTGTAGTACATGAAATTCTCCCTTATTTCATTAGTCATTGAGTTCAATAGCCAGTGCATCACCATGTTGTTTTCCACCTTCCATGTTCGATAATTTGGGCTTATCTCCTCAGGTTGTACAACAGCTCTAGTTAGGTAATCTTCTTTACCTTTTCCGTAAATGAAAATCATGATAGAAGGGGACCATTGATTGAAGTTGAGACCAGTTTTGAAAGAATTCCACTTTTGGACACACTGATAGGTTGGGTAATGTGAGGAGAGTTAGGAGCTCTAGGGTCTGAGGTTTCGCTCTCAACCTCACTTGCCATGGTAGCTCTAAGGTATTTTGTCATGGTGGAAATAAGAAATATGGTAGAAAAAGAATGGTCCAAATCGAGCTCTAATACCATGAAGAAATTTATGAGAAATTACTCTAATATTTATTCTTCAAAGAATATATATTACATGAGGCATCTATCTTTTTATAGCAGTTGTTTAACTAATTATTTGCGCTAACTACTGAAGTAGAAAACCCAATATATTAGCCATACATTTAGTTGGTATCTGCTTGTTGTTAAAAAAATAAAAAACAGCACCATAAGACGTTGGAAACAAATTTCTAAAAGCTAATAAACAAAAATTGGAAAAAATGGAAACAAAATAACCACACTTCTACTGCTAACTAGAAAATCCGATTTTGATTTTCAACAAAACTCTACTAGTACTGAAATATAAAGGATCAATCCCAAACCCTAAAATTTCCTTATATTCAAAATAGAATGCACATCGGTAAGCATTGATTTAAACAACATCAAATTCGAAGAACAAAGAAGCATTCGAATGAAGAAGTAAGGATGCCAATTTTCAGGACTTTCCTTTCACATTCGCAATAGACCAATGGATAAGATAGTGGTTATAGAGTCCTAAAGGAGCCGATTGTTTGATGTGCTCGTGTTGGCTGAAGTGACAATAGTCACATTGATTGCTTTGATGGCTTTAAGGAGAAGCTATTGCATCATTCACAACTGTTTCATCAATTGCATCCTTTCTTCACCCCGTCCTGTCTCAAGAAGGGTAGTCAATTGTGGGACCACCAGGTTCTATGCCTATTGTTTCCACTTTTATCACTACGAAGAAGATTATCATAGGTTGTCTTAACTGATAGAATATAAGGACGGGCTTCCAACTCATATGTAATGTGCGTGAGAAAGAATGAGTCAGAACTTTGGTCCCTCTTTTCTTATTCAATTGATAATTTTGAATAACTGAATCAGCCCTAGGAAAAGCTAGCTGGATGGATGTTCTGTCAAAATACTTTTAGCTTGAAGGTGGCCAATTAGTCCAGAGGATTATGAGCCTCTATGAGTGCTTACTCCTCACCGAGCAAACGGGATAGGAAAGGAAGACTAATCTCTTTAAGGCTAAAGAAGTGCCCTCAACCGTTGGCTTGCTTAGACTACTTGGCTTGCTTCCTTAGACTGGGGACTGGAAACATATTTTCTCTCTAAGGTAGGCAAGGTTGGCATTCAGGAGTGGGTGAAGACTAGCTAGTTGGCTAGCTTCATAAGCTGGTTCTTCTCTCATAGACTGATAGAGCAACTTAACTGGCTTACTTTACCTACTATAGAAGTGGAATAACCACATTGGTAGATGCTACAGCTGGAAAGCCGCGAAGCCTGCCTTGTGATACAGCTTCCTCGAGTTAGGTTATAGCTAGTTGTGTAAACCAAAATTTTAGAGGCAATGAGACCATGCCAACAATGGAATTCTCTTATTTTGGGACGTGAAGAACACAATTAGTCATGAGATGTCCCAAGATTTTGCAAAAGGAAGTTGCGAAAAGTGCATTCTCAGAGTAGCATCGATCGAGAAAGATTTTTCCAGATGAATCGTCGTAGAGTCTCTATTATTAAAATTTTCGTAGCTAGACAAAATTTTTGTGAGACTATGATTGAATTAAGTTTCAATCTATTTGGATGCCCATTTTTGTGCATTTGGACAACACATGGATGGCAAAGTCAATGGGCTAGCTAGTTGACTAAGCTTTTCCGTGCATACCTTAATTTAGGATAATTTGGACTGCTCGATGTTTAGATTAATCCGTGTATCTTGTTTGATTGTGTTTATTAGACTAGAATTGGAATGCGTGGAGTTCGTAGGTAAAATATCATAGATAGATTACCCATTTCTACACTGAGTTTGGTTTGGAACCACTCGGCTTGTTGATTTTCTCTGGAGTGTGAGAGGTCGAATTTGCTTAGGTCGCACGATAGTTGTTCCTTATTTGATTATCTACAACATATAATTATTTGGGATTTTTATGAATTCAACGAAGCCTTGGTTTGTTCATTTTCCAGAAGCTCCAAAATCCGTTTTTAGAAAACTGGTTTTTGTCCTTGTTGTGTTCGTGGTATTTTTCGAGCTTCCTATGCTGCGAATTTCAACTAGTGTTCTTCATGCAAGTTGTAGATAATACTTAGGGCTACAACATGTTAATATTTCAAGTCCATAAGATGATATTTGAATCACTTTTGACATGGCCTTGTGTCCAAGTTTCCTATGAAAGAACCCATGTTTTTCTAGTTAATTGGATACCCCTTTTTGATAATCTTGTTTAACGAATTTAAGATGGTTTCTTCATGAAAGTTAATTGATTCTCTATGACATAGATTCAATTGGAATTTTTCTAAGCTTATGGGAGTCCCAAATTTCCTTGTTTCAGAAGGCGGATTTTGGGAGTGTCCCTGGAGCAACGATTTTGACCTCTGAGTGTTATGGCTGGTTTTGAGCTTTTTGCTACACGAATTTGAGCTGGTGATCTTCAAGAAAGTTGTAGTCACGTTTAGGGTTTCAACATACTAAAATTTCAACTCAATCTAATGAAAATTGGTTTGTCCTTCGATAGCCCTAATGTGTGATAGGATTCTGAAAATTGATCCAATTTTCTCAAATGATTGATGGTTCTGTATGTTAAGTTGCTCAGCGATTTTGACATAGACCTCTTCATGAGAATTTCTTGTTTAGACCTTAACTAAGATGTGGTGAAGTGTTTTGATTATTGGAGAAACAGATCTTTGGTTATGAGGATCAATTGAGTGATTGCTTGGTATTGTTTCTCTATTTGTGTTGATGCATCTTAGGAGGAAGGTTGCGGTTCATGGTTGAGTAGCTAGAGACCAATTGAGGGTCTTGATTGTTCTTCCTTCAAACACTAATGTGATATATGCATGCACATTAAATAATTGAATTGCTGCATTCTGGTTGTGTATGGCATGCGCATGTCGGAGGGAGAATTACTACACATAGTAAGTTGCGAGGCATGTTTGTCACACATTATAAGTCGCGAAGCCCCTGAGTAGTAGGGATGCCCCAAGTGAGTGGGAGGTCTTGGTAGCTGGGAATGGAGGCCTGAGATGCTTCTAGGACGAGTTACCGCTCGCATGAGGATGATTGAAACTCCGGTAGTTGGGGGGGGGGAGCTGGATGATCTAACCCATGGTAGATGGGAGATGCCCTAGATTAGTATCCGATGGCCACACAAGTCAAGTGGAATAGCGCCAATGATGTGTACATGGAAAAAAAATATGGGAATTCTCCTGTGTACAAGGATGGCCTCTTGGCTGCGTGTTTGGAGTAATGTGTGAATCTTGCATTGCATATATATATATATATATGTATGTATAAATGGACTCATACGCATGATGTGCACTAGCATTGTGTATGGACATGGCATTCTTGTTGATCATTGTGATCTGCGTGTGTGTTTGAATCCTAAGCTTACGTTACCAGGCTGGACACGCCTATGTATACCATAATCTTGGAGCTGAACTTGGCCTTGCGGATTGAGATGGTGGCGATCTTGCGGTAGTGTGAGCTGTTTGCAAGTTGCATGGCTTGTGATGAAAGCGTTGGCAATTGCATTTGAATACTTATTGCTATTGATTTCGTGTGCATTGGATATGCATTGATATGGTTAACGAAATGTTGAATTGCATATATGGTTTTATGCATGTGTGTGATTCTTGAGTTTGTGAACTCGGTTTTGACTTAAAGCATTTGTTGAAAAATGTATGTCATATTGTACTAACTTGAGCCCTTTGAATTTTACTTGTTGAATGTGAATGTGTGATAGAAGGCTCATGAGTGATCGGTCCCATTTACTTGTTAAGCGCAATTAATTACCCTTTTTATAGGCTATGTTTTTCAGACAGTATTTAGGATGGGTAGTTTACCAGAAGACCCATGACCCCAATACGGCATCGTGGAGGTTCTATTCCACGAGTACACTGAGTTCTATTATGCTGATCGTCCCGAGGAGCACTTTCTTTTGGCAGAGACCGAAGTGAAGGTGTGCCACCATTGTGATCAAGGGATGCTGACATATTGTTTCTTCGCAATATACGCCTTCATTGGAGGGCGATGGATCGGGCCACTTCCCTTGGCGAACACGTTTCACGATCACAGTCATGGCTCGGCGGGAAGCGCTTAGGGGGAGACTGTAAGGTGTTGGACATCTTTTTGGCTAGATGTCGACCGAAGATGACACGACCTTTTTGTTGATACCAAACTTGTTTGATGGCAAAGTTATGTATATAGTTTTCCACAAACTTTGCTTGTTCGGACTCTGTATCAACTTATGTAAATAAAAGTCAATGTTTCTCGTATTTGTATGATTGTGTATTCTCCGTTTAATGTATAATTTCACTGCTAGACTTTGATTGGAGAGAGTGATTCACTGAAATTTCGATGGCAATCATGGAAGTTTGATCTTGTTGATTTGGCCACCAAGGGCATTCACCCTAAAAGTAGGATCCAAGGAACCTCAAGCACCGAGCAAGAAATGGATCCACCATTCTAACACCAAATCGAAATTGGTCTTAAGCGGCGATATTTGGGTGGGGGTGGTGTCGCCCCACAAGTTGGGCATCTAAAGTTAACTAAGAGGTGAGCAGCGCTTTGAATAAGAGACAACTTTCAAAAGATGTGATGTTGGTAGACAGCTTCGCTTATGTGTGATGGGTTTTTATCTCCACAAAAGGTCGATATTAAGGGAAAAAAATCCATAAATGATCTCCACTTTTGGGGGACGGAGGCACTAGTAAGAAGTTTCTCTTTCTTGGGCATAGCTCTAGAATCTGTTTAGATGAGTAAATGCAACTCCACTATCACCATTATCATCTTCACCTAAATAGCTCAATCCTGTCTTGATTAAATTCAACGAGCAAAAAACATTTTTAATTGGCTTGAGGATGATACCTGCAAAAGGAGGACATATCATAAGCGTTTAGACATGAGAACAACGTTCACTTTACATCCAGAAGCTCTCCGAAAGTATTCTACTTTCAGAGCAAAAGAATGGCCAAAATTGGGGCATACCATGACAATACTGATGAATTTTTATCAATACAAACCATTAAAACTCGTGCGTCTTCCTTCTCTTGATGCCATCGCCATCATCTGTTTTAACCGTTTCATCACTTCTGGTCCTACTATATACCCGCTTCTCACTGCAGCAAATCACCTTCCTCATACCCCCTTCCATTCCATTTCCAACTATTCTTCCCATTCCAACAGTGAACTTCACCTTACCACGCTGTCTGTCCAGCCCCCTCAATAATGGCCTCTCCATCGCTAATACCGGCTCATTGGACTCATGATTTTCCAATGATAACATACTTCCCCATAATCGTTCACCATGGTTTCTCTGACTAGATAAAATCTCACGATTCTCTACAAAAGTAGGCATATCAGGAAAGGGCGGCAGCCATCTGGGTATGTGTAGGCCCCGAGAAATGCTCGAGAAGTTTGTACCACTGCTAGTATCCATCATCGACAAAGACAAATCATCTGCACCTCCTTTGGGAACAGGTTTGGCTAAGGGGATTTCACGCGAGTACTTTACAAAGTTGTTGAGATCAAACAAGACACCACATGCAAGAAGAGACGTGCTGCTCTCGTGAAGAGAAGCAGCACCCTGGAAACCTGATATGGAGTTGATGTCGTTGAGAGCATTAATAAGATCAAACAAATTTGACTGAGTTCGACATGAAGCATATGCATATGCTGCAGTGGACTTGGCAATTGATTGGAGGTATCTTATAGCAATATCTGTAAGAATATCTAGTGTATAGGGTTGGGCAGTCTTGAAACCTACTGATTTGCAGATTTGAGAGACTGCAATTTTGGTTATTGAGGATGCAAACTCTTTCTGATTAGATGCTACAAGCGAGTAATGTTCCTGTTTCTTTGACTTTGGTTTCATGGCAAAGTTGCCCTACAAGGTCAATGATCCTTAAAACCATAGGAGTCAATATGCCTCTACTCCTTTTCTGCACCAGAACAAAAGAACTTGTGTTAGTGTACATTATCTGTGTGCACAGCAGAAGGCTGAAAACTGAACATCCAGCCATCAAAATTGAATCTAATATGACCTATTCCAAACTGCCAAAATTCAGAGCCACAGGAAAAGGAAAAAGAAAAAAAATTAAAGCTATCCAACCAAGTGGACCAACAACCTTCTGGCCAAAGGAAGAAGAAGAAAACCTTGTTTAGTTCATGACAAGCACTCCCATTCCAAGGAATCTCATTTATCCTTTTCGATTGATTAGATTAGCAAACGTTTTGGCCCTCCCAAAAAAAAAAAAGCTGTGGTGGCAACTGGTGATAGCAGTGAGCAGAGGTGAGAGGCAGTAGTTGGCAACCAATGACCAGCCACTGGCAACCTGGTTGTAGGCGATGGTGATAAGGTCACTTTTTATTTATTTATTTATAGTTTCATGGTATTAGGAATGTGAAATTGCAATCTTAATCGTAGCTATTACTAGGTACCCTAATTCCGCACTTTTTGAGAAATCCTATGCCATGTGGAACACAATTCCATATTTTGATTTCTCTTAAAATATGAAAATTTAGCAATTGGATACCATTCCTAACAAATCCAATTCCGTGTTGAACCAAATGAGGCCTAAGAAATTCACCACAAGAGAGGAGTCTATACTCCCTGTCTACAGTACAGAAACTTTGGTTACACATACACACCCCCATTCCAAACATGAGGTGAACGAGTTTCACCCATGTATAAACCATACCTAGATCCCACAGTCAACCATTCTTCAATTACTGGACTTCAAGTCTCACTGCCGCACTCTGATTTAGAGCGGAAAACAAAGAACTTGCAACTGCTATAAGAGCATGATCTGACACTATTATATTTTTAGGACAAAGCCATGATCCAGACCAATGACGCAGTTCCCCAAGAGAGCTTTTTCAACAGTAATTACCTTAAAAGCTATTGAATGGCTTTCAATCAACCCAATATATACTTTGTGGCTCAAGGCAAAGCAGTACCACACAATTGAGCGGACATGCCCACATACTTAGACATAAACCTGTAAACATTTAGGACCACAACCAGCCTTGTTCGCCCATGTGCAGATTCCCATATGATATTTTCTCTTATTGACTAACATTTACAATCATTTTTCAAAGGAAGGCACCACCATAGTCTTGCGTAAATTAGCTTTAACAGTTTAAACAAAGCCTAACCAGGGCTGTTTAGCCAATACAAATACATCAGTTCAACTACCTAAGGGTTCTGCACAAACAACTATAGGAAATTCTACATGAGAAATGTCAAGTGCACATGTTGCCTTTTAGTGAAGTACGATTGGCATTAAATCCCGGCTAGAGACCTGATTCATTCTGCCATAAGCCTAAATTCACCAACTTAATCGTACATATCTGATGTTTGTTCAATAAGTACAATCTGACCAAGGGTTAATGACATGACTGTGGAACTTGGAATGTCACAGCTGACAGTATGCTTTGTAGAATATTGACATTACCTATAAAGGAGCATGATCGTCAAAACTTTCAATAATGTACCAGACTTTTTTTTATTCCAGATGCTAATGACAATAGGCGTCCTCCCAGCAACTCAAGGAATTAAATGCTATTCATGACAATGTTATCAAAAGGGCTTAATTAGTCAGAGGCAGATCTTCACCAGTCAGCTGTAGTCTTCCGAGGGTCCTGTAACTTTCTGCATAACTAACAATACCAGGCACAGAAAAATTCAATGAGGTATCTACGTCCCCTTACACAAAACAACCCCAATCACAAACTTTCACCGAAAACTCCCATAAGAATTCATGTAATCTGTCACCATAATGATCTTATATGTGACCTCACTATTAGAAGTCAAAGGCGATGATTTTTTAAACATAATCAGACCAATCCCCTCAAGATTACCCTGCTTTTTATATGACCTTCAGTCCCCGAAATCATTAAAACTTTTCGTAGTCAAATTCATAAACACTTGGGCACATGACACTATCCAACCCTGAATTCTCTGCCAAGAACAGTTCCACAAGATTCGAAACAGAACAAGAATGTTCTCCAAAGCGTGACCGATTTACAACTCTCAACAACCCTAATACCCACCCTCTCAAACATTCATCAGCTGATGACCCTCAACGTAGTATTCTCACAAACTATTAACGGAGAACTTTCTACGCCTGTGTATTTGTGCTCAACCTCCATCATCCGAACAAAGAAACAGAAAAGGTAGGCAACGGTCTGAACTCAGTCTACTGCCGCCATTATGCGTCGGTCGAAGTGGGTCTTAGCTTTGTATTCACAGGAGAGAGAGAGAGAGAGAGAGAGAGAGAGAGAGAGAGAGAGAGAGAGATTACGTGCTGTGGAGGCAGAGACCAAGGAAGGAGGCCACCGCACCTTGCAAACCCTACGATGAACTCCTTGGGAGACCTTTCCTTTTTAGTTTTGCCGCGCAATTAGTAGAATTCTTTTTCCCTTCCAATTAAATGGATGTTAAAATAATTTCCTAAAATAAATCTATCTCCAAATTATTTGTGAAGGCTATACCTGCCTTGTCAACATTCCTGAACTTTACCAACTCCTTTCGGACAATAGTCACGCACTTTGACCTCCTCCTCTAAATGCTATTTAATTCATTGTTGACATTTTGCGTAACTTATATTTCCCGCAAGTCAAAAAAATTATTTACAGTTCTCTTACAAATTAAAACATAATAAATATCCTATTATTAGATGAAATACCACCTATATTTTTCATCCACTAAATTTGCTCTTAAAAAATGATTGATGTAATTAAAAAATCACCATGAAATTAACAACAAGAAAAACAGAAAAATACGTATACTAATTTAGTATGACGTACCTATACCTTAAGTAACTTAATTCACCTTTAGAAAATAAAATAATCAAGTGATAAAAATGATGTAGTTTATTAGAATGTAACTTTAAAAAGTTAATTTAAATAAACCTATTTAATTTGGTACAAATTTTAACAAAAAGCAAAAGCAAACTAACTTGATCCAATCTGGTCGCACTCTCACCTCTTGACTTTCTCATGGATTGATGCAATCACCACTAGCTAATCACTTGACTCATTAGATACATCATCAAATGATGACTTGATCTTAACTATTCCTCCCTTATTGATTTATCCCTTGCCTCGAGGAATCGAGATTTGTGATTTCTTTGTTGTAGCTGTTTTTGCGGTAATAATAAAGCCATCCATGTTCATGTTCATGTTTTTGTGTAGAGCTCCAAGAATATGGATAAGAGAAGTACATGATAAGTCCAAGAAACCACTTCCACAACTCTAATATGAGAATCGCTTGACTCCCGACTAGGAAATCATAGAAGAGATTTCTCGCATGACACGTAGTGGTACTAAGGCATGACAACCTGTTCGGTATGAGAGCCGGGAGTGCTTTACCTTAAGGCGTTGCTTAGCCCCTTCTTGGTATCGGAATGATAGTAATCTATAGGTCGAGGGCCGTTACAAGTTGAGGCTTTGGTAAACTTGCCAAGACCCACAACTGTGATTGAAGTTCAGAGTTTCTTAAGACTTGCTGGATACTATAGACAATTTGTGGAAGGATTCTCATGGATCACTAAACCCTTGACCCAATTAACAAGAAAATGGATTAAGTTTTCGAATGGAATGGGAAGCGTGAGGAGACTTTCCAAGAACTTAAGGGAAGTTAACTACCGCTCTTATTCTAACAATACCTTTATGATATGGAGGATTTGCAGTATATAGCGATGCATCCCATAGGGGACTTGGTGGAGTATTGATGCAGCATGGAAAGGTCATCGTGTACGCCTTTGACAATTGAAACCTTATGAATTGAACTACCTGACCCATCATTTGGAGTTGGTAGCTGTTATATTTGTGCTGAAAATTTGGAGATACTAACTTTGTGGAGAAAATTTTGAAATCTACATTGACCATAATAGCCTAAAATATTTGTTTTCCCAAAAGAAGCTGAACATGAGGCAAAAAAGGTGGACGGAATTTCTGAAGCACTGCGATTGTGAAATTCTATACTATCCAGGGAAAGCAAATAAGGTAGCTGACGCTCTTAGTTGGAAATTGGCAATAGAAATAGCCAATATGAGGGTTCATGAATGGAAATTGCTCGATGAAGTAGCAAATATTGAGTATCATTTACAGGTAAGAAATTTGAGCAACATATTGGCCACACTTTAAATTAAGCTGGAAGTGATATGGAGAATTAAGGTTGAATAGCACCTCAACCCAAAGATTGCCAAAATCCGCTATAAGATTAAGAAGATGGTAAAGTCATATTTTCTAAGGTAGATGATGGTATTATACAATTTCAAGAATGTCTATGTGTGCCTAGTGATGAATAGTTAAAGGCGGATATACTAGCAGAGGCACACCATAGAGATTATAGTATTCGCTAGGGTAGCATGAAAATGTATCACGACTTTCGTCGACATTACTGGTGGAATGGGATGAAGAGAAATGTCGCTCAATATGTCTCGCAATGTCTTACTTGTCAACAAGTAAAAGCTGAGAACTACAAACCAATAGGATTGTTGAGCCCTTTGAAAATTCCAGAATGGAAATGGGACCATGTGACCTTGGACTTTGTGCAAGGATTACCAAGGACGTGAAGTAGTCATGACTCTATCTAGGTAATAGTAGATCAGCTAACAAATTATGCTCATTTTTTGACAGTAAGACAAGACTTTCCATTGGAGAAATATGCAGAGTTATAAGTGAGGCATATATTTAAGTTGCATGGAAGACTTGTAACCATCACCTCAGATTGGATTCTCAATTTACCTCCAACTTTGGAAAAAGTTGTAGGCTGCTCTAGGAACAAAGTTAGAATAAATGGATGGGCGATTAGAACACGTCATCCAAATCCTTAAAGATATGTTGCAGGCATGCATGTTGGATTCCGGTGGAAATTGATATGAAAAGCTACACTTAGTGGGATTAGCCTATAATAATAGTTATCAACAAAACATAGGAGTGGTGCCATACGAAACTTTAAATGGAAGACCCTGCAAAACTCCATTTTGTTGGAATGAAGTGGGGGAACGTAAGTTGACAGGACCTGAAATGATACAGGTCACGATCGAAAAGGTTAAAATTATAAGGGATCGACTAAAAATGGTACACGATCAACATAAAAGCTATGGCCATAGACGAAGGAGACAATTGGGATTCAATGTAGGAGATCATGTATTTCTCCGAGTAAGACCCATAAAAGGCGTAACCAAAGTTGGGACCAAATGGAAGTTGAGCCCTCGATACATTGGTCCCTTTGTAATTTTGGAACAGGTTGGGAAAGTGGCATATCGGTTAGCCTTTCCCTCGAAGTTATCTAATATACATGACGTATTCCATGTATCAACATTGAGGAAGCACTATCCTCAAGCTACTCATATTTTGAGATATGAAGCGATCGACGTCGGTGATAAGGTGACATATGTCGAAGAACTCGTCCAAATATTAGATCAAAGGGAGCGAGTTTTGAAGAATAAGGTCATTGGTAAAAGTGCTCTAAAGGTATCATGATACAGAATAGGCAATTTGGGAGAAGGAAGAAGAGATGCGATGCCACTACTCACAATTGTTTGAGAAATCCAAGGCCACTTAAAATTTCGAGGATAGAATTTTTGAAAGAGATGAGAATTGTGACAAACTCAAAATCCAAGAACTACGAGAGGTGGAAAGTAGGGATGGATGCCTTAAGAGGAGCGGTAGGTGACTATTGAAGAACAACTTGATTAGCACACAAGGATATTCGACTGACAATATTATTTGCACAGATAAAGAAAGCAAAGATGGGAATCATCTTACCGAGGCCACTTGTTTGCTAAAATAATCAACATGATAATAGAATGTGGTGACTTCTTAGGACACATGCCCCCCGTGTAACAACTGGCTTTTGGGAAGACACTGAGAAGGAATTCGGCACATGAGAAGCCTGGTTGAAAGCCACATCATTAGCAAGCTCTTTATCCCTCCTATTTGAGAATCTTCTGGTGCTTCCTTCAGGCGGTTATTCATCCTGCATAGCCTAGTCCACTCTTTTGCCTATGTCTACTAGGTGTGCAAATGAGAGACAACTCAAAGTGTAGAGCTTATGAGAGTATTCTTGAAGTAATGCCTTAATATAAGCTCCATAGTCTCTTTCTTACCAAGTGGAGGTTTACTCTAAGCAACTGAGATTTTTCATCTTTAGGCAAATGCCTAAGGGACTCGTTCCTCCTCTTCTCATTGCACATTAGTCCTTCCTTCATAAGGGCGATTTCAGAATTGAAACTATATTGCTGAATTAATTCGTCAGCTAAATCCTCACATTCATAAAGCTTCTCGGTGTCTTCTAGCCTAATGGACCACAATAGTACAGGGCCCTCTAGACGATCTTGAAACTTATCTATAAGGAGCATGACATTATCAGAATAGTGCACCATTTCCCTCACCTAATACTTTAAGTAGTTTGTAGGACATCCTATGCCATCAAACTTCTTTGCAAAGTCAAGCTCTTTGAAGGCCTCTGGAACGTTCATCTTAGTGAAATGTGATATGCTGCTGATCCCTTATATCTAATAGCCTTGAAGAGCACAAAGACGTTCTTCGCTCCTACTCAAACACCTAGCGCTTTTCTTATCTTTGGAGGCCTTAACATCTTCCCTTTGAGATGGGTCAAGTTCTACGATCACAGGCGTAACCAATGGAATTTCTTCAATCCTTTCTTGCTTGGTGCGCCCCTTTCATGGCAACTCGAGGGTGTCTCATCCACATTATGGGAAGCAAAGGCCTTCATTTCTACTGGTGCCGTAAGTACTTAGGCTAGTTGGTCTTCAAGCCTTGTTGCTCTATCCTAGCTTTCGATTGGGTATGGATTGGAGATCTTCTTTTGGCCGTGTTAATGATTGACGAAGAAAAATTGTAACATAAAGAAAAAAGAAAGAAAGAGGGAGCGAGTATACTGAAATGCAATTGAGAAAAAAAAAGAAACTATGGCCCTTCATTTTTATCCTTTCTCATAATGAAATACATGTAAGAATCTTTTCGCAAGCCTAATCTTGCACAAATTCATTTTTATCGGAGTTTCATCTAAAAAAATCATATAATTAAAGGAATAACTGATGGTGATTGATCAAAATGACCCTTAGAATTTCCATTAGAACTTGAGAAAACATGGGAACAAGGGAGAATTTTGGTAATTATGTTAAAATTGAAAATAAAGATCCCTCTACATCCGCTACAACATGAAATAAAGAGAAGGCCCCCATACATCATTAGTTAAAGTATACAAAGTCCTGCATGGCACTCCTAAAAAGCAAAAACAAACTGACACAAGAACGAAAATCTAATGGAATGTGACAAACAGTCTAGGTGGATTTTCCTTTGAAGTGACTGATGGAGCATTTGTTTTGTTGGGTTAAACGCTTCACTCAAGCCAAAGCCTTATCCCGCTCCTTAAAAGCTTGCTCGGCTGGGGCTTGTTGTTGAGTGGGCTTGTCATGGACATTAGGGAGATCCACATTGAGTTCAGGCTCGGGGTAACGACATGTGTAGTCTTCCATTGTGTGTTGTGCTCGCATCTCTCCCTCCAATTATGTGTCAACAATCCTAGGACAGGTGTTGGGCAGTAATTATGCTGGTGTCACGAACTGGTAAGAAAGGACAAGACATCAAGAGGTTTTTGTGACACGAAGGCGTCCTTCCTTGGAAGTCATGCTAGAAGGTGACTCTCGAGGGTTTCTAGAATATTCCTGAGGGCAGGCGATACTATAATTATACACTTCTAGTATATATTACGAGTAGCTAGTAGTTGGGAAGATAGGATTACATCTATTAGATCGTCGAGAGATCTATGGATACGAGTAGCCTTGTACTTGTATATAAGGAGGCCATATCCTCCTCATTTGTATCATCTAGCTTCAAACAATACAATCTCTAGAGTTTCCCTCTTTAAAACACTTTCTCTCTCTAGCAGTTTTGCGAGTCGTGGAAAAGGCTGCTTTTGATGAGATCCTAAGGCTACGCAGATCTTCTAAGGGAACGCTAGGTTAATCGATCCGTGTCAAGTGATATTAGAGTAGGTCATCCTAAGGCAATGGCAAAGAGCAACTTGCCTACTATGCCCAAAGAGGTGGTCGAGGTTGAGGCTGAGACTGAGGCCATAGAGGATCGTGGTCGTGGCAAGAAGGCCAAGGGGAGGAAGAACCAAAGTGCCTCTAGTTTGAGGGATCCATTAAGCGACTTGGAGTCTCGTGTGACCAAGATAGAGGTCACCATGGTGGATATCCAAGGCGTGGTGGACGACTTGTTCAAGAATACCGAAGGAGTAGTGTCTGGCACAAGGGAGCTCAATGCCGAGGTGCAAGAGCTGAGAGCAGATGTGGTGGAACTCCAAGTGGAGGTGTTGGGCACATTCGCCTCGACGGAAGAAGTACTGAAGAGGAGGGAGGACTCCTGGAGGCCATGATACTGGCCTTGCAATATGAGATGGAAGAGCTCAAGGCCAAGGCTACCGAGGTAGATGGCCTTAAAGCCAAGGTTATTGAGCTGGAAACCGCCCAAGTAGCTAGGGTGGTCACCGTGCAACATGGGCCACGGGTGGACACACATAAGCCAAATGTATTCAAGGGTGCTCGGGTGGCCAAGGAGGTGGACAACTTCCTTTGGCATATGGAGCAGTACTTCCAAGCCATGCAAATCACTGATGGTTCACTCAAGGTAAGTACTGCCTCTATGTATTTCAGTAATGGTGCCTTGCTGTGGTGGCATTGTAGGACGGATGATAGAACTAGAGTTCCACAAGCAATTCTATCCCGTCTATGCAGAAACGGAAGCGAGAGATGAATTGCGACGTCTCAAGCAAAAGGGAAGTGTTTGAGACTATGTGAAGAAGTTCTCGAGCCTTCTTCTTCAAATTGCATCCATGACGGACAAGGAGGCCTACTTCCAGTTCGTGGGAGGGCTCAAGCCGTATGTGAAACAAGAGCTCATGTGGTGCAACGCCAAGGATTTATCCACGATGATGTCGGTGGCAGATACAATGATCGAGTGTCGCCCATCGACCAAGAAGAAGCCAAATCCTCGTCCGAGGGATAAGGCTACTGGTGGGGGAGAAAACCAAAAGCCCTACCATGGAGGAAATAGGCCCCAGGTTGCCCAGGCCAAAGATAAGGCGGAGTCTAACAACTAAAACCAATGGAGGAGATGCTTTACCCTCAAGTATTTCTTGTGCAATGGGGCGCACTTGGCTCACGACTGCCTGTCAAGGCCAGTGCTCGCGGCCCTCGTCAAGGAGCATGTCGAGGAAAAGGAGGTTGGAGCCAAGCTAGGATCGATGAGGATCCTTAGTACAGTGACATCCAAGTGGGCCAAGAAGAAGAAGGGCCTTATGTTCGCAAATGTCATGACCCAGGGAACGACCATGAATGCCTTGGTCGATACCGGTGCCTCTGACTTGTTCATCTCCAAAGAAGCAGCCAAGAAACTCAACCTTCGAGTTGAGAAGGGAGCAAGAAACCTTAAGACGGTGAACTCAACTGCGATTGCTACCATCAGCTTGGCAAAAGGCGTAGAGCTTTACTCGGATCAATGGAAGAGCAAGGAGAATATCAAGGTAATTCCCTAAGACAACTATTATTTCGTCATCAGTTTGGGGTTCCTCGATCAGATATGTGCCTTTCCTGTCCCATTCGCGGACTGTATTTGTATCTTGGACACGCGATGCCAATGCGTGGTCTCAATGAAGAGAAAGGCCGGACAACAGAAGGTGATCTCGGCTATGCAGCTAACCAAGGGGGTCAAAAAGAAGGAGCCGACCTATTTGGCGACCCTCAAGGAAGAGGAATCCAAGGCCACGGATGAGGCGATTCCTCCTAAGGTGGCCCAAGTCCTAAACGCGTTCCAGGATGTGATGCCTCCAAAGCTGCCTAAGAAACTTCCACAAAGAGGGAGGTGGATCACAAGATCGAGCTTGTGCTTGAAGCTCGACCACCGGCCATGGGGCCTTATCACATGGCCCCTTTAGAACTCAAGGAGTTAAGGACGTAGCTCAAAGAATTGCTCGATGCTGGCTACGTTCGACCCTTGAAGGCTTCGTTCGGTGCTCCGGTGTTATTCCAGAAGAAACATGACGGTTCCCTCCATATGTGCATTGACTACCGGGCACTAAACAAGCTAACGGTAAAGAACAAATACTCGATCCCTCTTATTGTTGACTTATTCGATCAACTTGGTGGAGCGAGGTAGTTCTCCAAGATGGATCTATGATCAGCATATTATCAGGTGCAAATCGCGGAGGGCGATGAAGAGAAGACCGCTCGTGTGACTCGATATGGGTCGTACGAGTTCCTGGTGATGCCTTTCGGCTTAACCAATGCACCAACTACATTCTGCACACTCATGAACAAGGTACTACATCCGTTCCTAAATCGGTTTGTTGTAGTTTACCTTAATGATATTGTTATCTATAGTCGAATGTTAGATGAGCTTATAGAACACCTTGAGCAAGTGTTCCGAGTTCTAAGGGAGAATGAACTATATGTAAAGCGCGAGAAGTGCACTTTCTCCAAGAGAAAGTACCGTTCCTAGGGCATATTGTAGGTTGTGGCTAGGTCAAGATGGATCCGGCCAAGATAAGGCAATCATGGATTGGGAACCTTTGACCAAGGTGCCCGAGCTGCGATCCTTTCTAGGGCTCACGAACTACTACCAACGATTCGTGAAGGATTATTCGTGCATCACCACTCCCCTCATTGATATGCTGAAGAAAAGGAGGAGTTGGGAGTGGACGGGGCGATGCCAGGAGGTGTTCGATCGATTAAAGCATGCGATGGTTGAGGAACCAGTTCTTGCCTTGCTGGATTACTCAAAGCCCTATGAGGTAGAGACTGATGCCTCAGATTTTGCCATTGGTGGTGTACTTATGTAGGATGGTCATCCCGTGGCTTATGAGTCGAGGAAGTTAAACGACACCGAGCGGCGATACATGGTCCAGGAGAAGGAGATGACGGCCGTGGTTCATTGTCTACGAACATGGTGCCACTACATCCTCGGATCGCATTTCACCATCCGAACGGACAATGTTACCATGACTTATTTCCAGACCCAAAAGAAGTTGAGTCTGAAGCAGGCTCGTTGGCAGGATTTTCTGGTAGAGTTCAACTTCATGCTGGAATATAAATCGAGTAAGAATAACTCGGTCACTAATGCTCTAAGCAGGAAGGGGGAGTTGATGTCCATCAGTTGATCGGAGTGTCCATGGACAGAGTGGATCAAGGAGGGCCTAACGCTTGATCCTAAGGCAAAAGCCATCCTCAACAGTGCCAAGGAGGGAAAGACCCGACCATTTTGGTGGGAGGACAAGCTCCTTTACACCAAGGGACGACGGCTTTACATCCCATCCCATAGAGGATTACGAAAGGAGATCATCAAGGAGTGCCATGATTCAAAGTAGGCAGGCCATCCTGGAGTTCATCACACCATGGCACTTGTAAAAGAGAAATACTTCTAGCCTCTCATGCGAGACGATGTTGAGGCCTACATACGGACTTGTCTTGTGTGCCAACAAGACAAGATAGAGCAAAAGTCCCATGCGGGCTGATTGGAGCCTCTTCCCATTTTGGAGCGACCTTGGGATAGTGTCTCCATGGACTTCATCGTAAGCCTACCATAATTGGAAGGGTGTCGGACTCTAATGGTCGTGGTCGATCGGTTATCCAAGTACACAACCTTCATGCCAACCACGAAGGATTGTACGGCCGAAGAGGCAGCCATGCTATTCATGCGGCATGTCGTTAAGTATTGGGATCTTCCAAAGTTGATCGTGAGTGACCGTGATCCACAATTCACTAGGAAATTCTAGATCGAGCTCTTCAAGCAGCTTGGATCGGATCTCAACTTCTCCACGAGCATGCATCCACAAATTGATGGACAGATGGAGCGGGTGAATGCACTCCTGGAGCAATACCTCTGACATTTTGTGAGCACCACTCAGAAGGATTGGGTAAGATTGATCGATGTTGCTCAATTCTAATATAATCTGCAGTAGAGCAAATCAATGTGTCGGAGTCCCTTTGAAATCGTGAATGGGTAGAAATCGTTCACTCCTAGTACGGTTGCCATGGGTTACAAGGGGAGTAGTCTAGCTGCTCACAAGTTCGTCTTGGACTGGTACGAATAGGCAGACTTGGCCAAGGCATGCATGGAGAAGGCATCCAAGAGGATGAAGAAATGGGCAAACAAAAGCGATGACACGTGGAGTTTGACGTAGGGGATCAGGTGTAAATGAAATTGCATTGGGTTCTACATCATAAGAACGTGCATAAGGCGTTAGTTCGGTGACACGAAGGCCCATTTCGGATCATCAAATGGTTTGGGAAGGTCGCATACAAAGTGGAGCTACCACCGAAACTAAAGTTGCATCCGGTGTTCCATATAAGCTATGAAGCATCGACACTCTCCAAAACCCTTCATGACATGTCTGACACCCTTCATGTTGTGTTCGACACTCCGACACTCTCCAGAGTTTCTCTCTCTAAAACACTTTCTCTCTCTAGAAGTTCTGCAAGTCATGGGAAAAGGCTACTCAGGATGAGGTCCTAAGGCCGCACGAATCGTCTAAGGGAACACTAGATCGATCAGTCCGTGTCACTGGTGTAATGACCCAAAACCCCTATAAATTACTCAAAGATAAAACCAATATAAAAATATATGCCTTTAGGCCGGACTCAACATGCACACGGGTCATCATCGCCTAAGAAAGAATAGAACTCCACATTTGAAAGATCTCGCAAGTCATATAATCAGAGAAGCGGAAGTAAGAACATTTAGCGCTTCTCACGACATTATCCCAACCCGTACTTACCCTTGGAGCTGTACACAAAAATGTTAAAAACAAGAACACAAGGAAGGCTTTTATTATTCTCCGTAGAAGGTTTTAAAGACATAAAAGTCAAGATTACAAAACTTCCTTCTTTAAGGCCAAACTACAACTGTCTAGCGAAACACATCAAGCTCGAACGACAACATCATTCTACCATCAACATAACCACCCTCCTGGCCTAGACCATAACCCGAACTAGCTTTCCATGACGATACTCCCGTTACCTTCTAAGTCATCAAAAACAAGGGGGGATAATGGTCCAAACCATTCAGTCCCTGTCCAAAGATAATCGGCTCAAAAGTTATAACGAGAAAGGCCATGAAAGGCTCCTGAATAAAAGATAATCACGGTCTTCACACGTTTGAATCTAACACCAAGGTATCTTGTATGAAGAAACTCGCACTCTTTGGTGTACATCTCGACGAACTCGCCATAGTAATGGGGTGGTCGAAGTGACATGCTTAATCTGGAAAACATGTTAATCCATGGAGTAAGCCAAAGCTTAGCGAAGCAACACTCCAGCACATAAATCAAGATCATCACACGGCCCATGCAATGCAAGCATCATGTCATGTATCATCATCACTGCACACGCAAGCAATTTTATCATCAAAAACTTGCAAAAACGTATAATGTGTCAAACTCATATTTTCAAATAATCATGCTCATCATAATACTCCTTCCCTCCGAAGGCTTCTAGATTGCAATCCAGGTTAACTGTCTAGAGGCATCGCGTACACTCTCTCCAAAAGGTCCGACCTCATTCATCCGAGGCATCCCCTAACTCCAAGGAGGCACCCTCCACACCATCCAGCGTATGCTATCGAAAGCTAACCCATTCCTTTCATTTCTAGGCAACGACAATTAGTCTGATCTGTCACGAGGGAGCTACTAGATCTTATTATCCAAGCATCTTGACTCCGAAGGCGTTGCGACTTACTCTGCACGGCAATCCGTCTGGCTAGCATTGGCAACACTTCACTGTCCCAACCTACCATCATCCAAAGCATCCCAACTCCAGGGCATTTATAACAGTAACATGCATTACATTCACAATCTCAAGAACACTAGCGAGATCAAATGTCCGGCCTTACTGCACACGTCCCATACCATGCCAACGCGGCTAAGTACAAGATCAATGCGACCTAGATATTTTGAAATCTAGTGCATATTCATGTCTAAATCATACACGTCCCATACCATGTATGATCGAGGCATGCATATCAACATATGCAACACTTAGGCTTTTCAAAAGTTCTACACAGGCCTAGGAATGCATGATATCACACCACTTAGAATGCATGCGCCTCTAGATCAAAGTATGGATCTTTAGTCACGTTTCAAACCAAACGGAAAAGAAAACCCTAAGAGATGTGGACTTCTCCCAACTTATGGACTGCAGGTTACTTGCCTAAATCGGTAAGGATAACACGAGAAGATAATGGCTCGGCTTGATGGTAAGGTCTCGATCCAAGAGTTCCTAACAAACCACAAACTAAAGATTAGATAAAGAACCAAGAAAGGTTGATGAAGAGAGAGAGACGATGGCTTGAGGGAGATGAACTACAAACGGCAAGCGGAGGAGGAGGAGGACGGCTCGGCTCACGAACGACGGCAAGCGGCGAACGAATGGCAAGGCGTGTGCTAGAGGCGGACGAACGGCATGGCATGAAAGGAGGCTTCTTGGCTAGAACTCTTTCAAATTCTCTCAAGACTTGTGAGTTCAAGAACCAAGTGAAGAAGAGAAAGAGAAGTATGAGAGAAATGGCTTCTTGTAAGCCATGGTGCCGCCCAAATGGAGATGACAAGTGGCGGTAGAGGCTCTCCATGCATGGCTCTTAATTGGAGGAGGTTAGAGGCAAGAGAGATTGGTGGTGGTGTAGGTGGTTCAGCCATCTAAGCCTTTCAAGCTTCAAAAAGAGATCTTCAAGCTTATCTTGTAAATGATGACCCAAAAAAGACTTTCATTGGTGGGTTTGTGAGGCAAGATGATGATAAGAGATGAAGAACAAGTAAGAGAAGACATGGAGAAGAGAGAAAGAGAGTGAGAGGCGTGCGGCTTGGTGCTTTGGGGAGGATGAATTTGATCTCCCAAGGTGAAATCATGGCCATCTTTGTTTGCATCAAGGCCAAGTGTCAAGAGTGATCTTTACAAGATGAAGAAGAGTTCAAGAATGGAGATAGTGAAGAGGAGTTTGGCGTGGGGAAGGAGGAGTGCTCGGTGGGAGAGAAAGAGAGAGACATGCAATGGTCTTGGATTTCCTCCATGAAAGATCAACAAGAAAGGACAAAAGAAGAGGACAAAGAGAAGAGAGGAAGAGAGAAGAGTGGATTCGACTATGTGGCTTGGGGAAGGAGGAAATGTCTTCACAAGGCATGCAATGATGTTATTCTTGTGATGATGGCTTAGGTAAATGACATGAGAAAGAGACAAAACCAAATGAGATAAGGGAGAGGGAAGTTCGGCCATGCTTCTCATTTTTCAAGGAATAGAATCATGACATTCTCAAGCAAAGAAGACAAGAGGAAAAGACAAAGAGGATAAGATAAGGGCGGAAAGTGTGTGGTTCAAGCTTCCATTTCTCAAGACATGTAATCATGCTCTTGTGGATAATGAATTGAATAGAAATAACTTAGAAAATAAAGAGAAGAGGATAAGAGAGCAAGAGGAGGGGGCGTGTGTTTGGCTAAGGGAAAGGAGAAGAGTAATCTTCAAGCTTTCATTTCCAAGAAATGCAATCATGATTATTCTTATAATGATGGCAAGAATAAAACCAAACATAAAGAACAAGAGGAAGAGATGAAAGAGAGAATGAAGAGAGGGAGAGTGGCGTTCGGTCTTGGGGAAGAAGAGATGTGAGCTCCAAGTTTCATCAATCTCCATGGAAGGCAATCATGTCATCAATTTCTTGAGGTGGCCGAAAATAAAGAAGGAGGGGGAGAAAGAAGTGAGTGTTCGGTGCATGAGGGGGAGAGAAAAGCTTGATAGAAGTCAACATTATCTTATTCAAGAAGGAATCTAATGATAGTTTTAGGATAAAGTGAAATGATGGCTAAGATTCTCATATAGGACAAGACTATAGGACAAAAGGAATAGGACAAGATATCATGATTACAAAGATTAAAGAATGATTCTTCTCAAATGAAATGTTTTCTTCCCTTTGCATGTGTGACAAGTGTCACAAAACTTCTAAAGTTTATTCTTTCTTTTATTGACTTTCAAAAGAAGACAAGAATCAAGAGATTAAGAAGAGATGGAGAGTTGGGCACACGACGTGGGTAACGTGTGGTTGGTCAATCGGTCTAGGTGTCGTTTCAACTTGTCTCTTTCTATCGATTAAAAATTCAATTTGGTGGTCTTGGGGTCAATATGTGAAAAATTGGACTTCTAAAGTACTAACCGAAGAATCAATTCTAAGAAATTTGAACTAAAAACGTCACTAATAAAATATCGTACTCACCCATAAAAATTATATTTTTCCAAGAAAATAGTTTAGAAAAATTTCACCGCAGTTTTTAGGAATTTCTAATTCCTTAGGAGATGGATAGACAGAGCTCAGGGCGGTGGCGGATCATGACGGGTTCTTCTAGTCTTCCATAATCACAATTTCTCCCAATCCATCCCTTCGGTTTGTTCCAACTGTCTATTTCATGGCTTGCTCAAACTGACTAATTTCTCCAGTCTTAAGCGTCATGTGCATCATGTGAGTCTTTCAAAATTCAGGATGTTACATTGGTGTCCATGATGTTCTTTAACATCTCCTTCAACTCAATAGTTTGGTCCTTAACAATCTCGTTGTAGTGATCAACGCAAAATAACCCCGATCTTAGAGGTAGGATAATATGAAGTACGCGACATTGAGGGATTATCCTTAGAGGGCATTAGGAAGTGGATCTTGTTAGTCTCAATAAAGGAAGCAGGTGGTCGAATTCGTTAGCAAGACATACTTCTTGAGATCCTATACAACGAGCATGCCATTTGATTTAATTTGGAGTGATCTTCTTTAGGAAGTTGCACTAGCAACGACCAATACATGAAGACACTTTCTTTATCACAACATTGTATGATAGGGTGAAGTGCTTGGCAAACTTAACGGTTTTTACATATGCAAGCTGAATTCTTTTAGCTGGGAGATAAACCATAGTTGAAGTGAACTTGGAAGGGTTCTAAGGGTACTTTTCCTTTTTCCTTTGAACCAGTTGAGTGACACAAATGTTTCACCTAAGGTCATATTTGTAAATTTTTTGTACAAGCAAACATGCTTGACAATGTATGTGACTAAAGGGTCCATAATCTTCCTGGTGAAAGGTTATATCATGAAACCAAAGAATGCCAAGAGAAAACCTTAGAGATACATATGCCGGCCTCTTTGGGTAGGCTAGAGAAATGCTGCACTAGGAATGTCAAAGGGAGTGCATTGGAGTTTGCCTTGAGAATTAATGTGATATGAGACACATCAATCCTCAGATATTTTCTCAAAAGGGGAATAAGATTAATCCCGATAGGAGGTTTGACTAACCTAAGAGAATGAACCTTACCACTAGCAATATCATCCTTTTCAATGATCGAAGTTAGCTTGCAGGAACCAAACATAAATGTGGATGTTTTAGGATTCCAGAAATGAGATAGTCTTAACCATCGCAACTTGTGCCTTTATGTTCAAAAGGGAGATGAGGAGTCCAATGATTTTCTGGATGTATTTCTTGTTTTATGGCTCAAGCCCTTCCCGTATGCTCTCGAGCATCTTTGGTATCGGAATGATTCAAAGTTCGAGGAGATTCATTTTCCTAAAGACTTAAAGAAAATTATGATCATTCACCACGTGTTATAAGAAAATCGATTCTTGAAATCAAAAGTGCATTAAGTAAAAGGGCGAACAATGAAAGATTTCAACGACACTTACAAACCAATTGAGGGAGAAATATAGCACTCGCAAGAACACGTCACATGTGAATTAGTGAAAGTTTGATGCCTAAAGGTGGGAGTTCTACAAGGCTTAAGATCCATACTTGATTAGATAAAAAGAGTTTACTTTCTTTCATTATCATCAGTCAAGTGCACTTTTTACTAATCATAACTAGCGGGATTGGAAAAATGGATTATTATGGGTTTTCCCCTTACGTGAGTCTATTCTCTAACACATCATAATGGCTTCCTAATGTGTTCATGATTTTTGAGTGCATGTGGTGTGTGTAAAGTATAGTGATGCAATGATATAACATAATAAAGCCCACATATATTCTATATATCCTCATACCACCTGCAAGGCAAGTAATTAACACAAACGCACCATCCCATATAATTCCCAATCTACAAGAACATTTAACACATGGTTAGTGGACTAACATTGTTTTCTACGTGACTTTGACATACACACTAACTACAAAATGTGGAACAAGTTAGATAACAACCGACAAGTTCATTACGACGTACGTCCACTAAGGTTTGTAACTAATTCTCTGGTGGAGTCGCCAAGTTGTCGCGACCAACCTGAACCTCTTGAGGAGGGGGAAGGTAGGTATTATGTATGTTTAGAGGCATCCTTCAGATAGGACTCAAGTTGATGTCCCTAAAAGACAGTTTGAACACATCATCTAATCGTAATCCAACTCGGTTCAATCTATTATGAACACGAACTCTCTTAAGCTTATAACTCGTGTGACATTTGACCGTTATGATTTTAAATTGTTTTAACAATGTAAATATGTCTAGGAGTCGCCACTAGCCTGTTGGGGCCAGCTAGAAACTAAGCAAAATGTGAGAGCATTATCTCGATTCTTACAAAACTAGAGATTCTAAGATTCAAGGACTTGATTACTCTAACATTTTTGTTAGCGCTCTTTTAGTACCTAACTAGCTGGTTGTTTAATCTAAAGTGGTCATGCATTATTGCTCATCATTTAAGGCCTTAAAAAATCATTCAAGTTACTAAATGTTCATGCAATTATTTTTGTGGGATCATTTTCATGCAAATCTAAGTTAAAACTAAACTAATCTAAAATGGAATTACACAATTTATTGAAAGATAGTGTGAAAAAATAAACACTCAAAGTATTGAAATGCGATGCGGTATAAATACTCTGATAATTGAATGTAAAACTTAATGATAAGAATGTAAAACCTACAACTCGTTGTATAATTATTAATAATACACAGCATTGTTATAAGTCTTGAGATATGATCCTCGGAAGCTAGCTATTGAAAATTAAAGTGAGTCTAAATCTAATAAATTGATTCAAGTGGATCCTAAGTTAGACTACACTAACATTCATTAAAGAAAATGATGCGAAGTCTAGATAGATTTTATTAGACAAAGCATATGGATATTAACTTGAATATAGTTTCACTAGCATAGTCCTTAATCAATTGATGCATTACAATATTAGGACTGGAATGGATATAGTTCTAACACCACCAACTTCATGTGTACCACCTCCTCAATTGCTATCACAAGCTGTAACTTAATGGGCACTGGTTTTGATATTTCAACATTCATCACATGCATTCATATTATACATTTTAATTTAAATGAATCACACACCCAACCTAATTACATATTTAAACATCCGCATATGAAGCCAAAGTAATACATGTGATTAAACTAAGAAGCGTTCGGAAACAAAAAAAAACAGTGGACAACTTCTTTAATTTTTTCAAGAATCGATATTAATTAACTTCACTAGGCCTGTTCCTAAACAAGACTTTATTTTTCTTTAATTTTTGAAATTTTGATAAAAATATTATTTTTATTAGTAAAATACTATATTATATTTACATAATTCGGGTTAGGTACTTGGCTGGATTAACTTAATTTCTTAATTTTAGAAATCTTTTTAATTTTTTAAGAATTTTTATTATTTTTATTAGTAAAATGTTATATATTACAATATTAGGAATGATTCACATTGGGCTTCGAACCAGGTTAGGTTAGGCTTGATCAGACAAGGGGAATAGGTCAGTAACATGGGCCTGTGAAAAGGAACTCACCTGGCCTAACTCAATGAATGGGCCCTTAGCCCAGCTTCCCATTTTTCTTTCATCTTTTTTCATTGACCCAAACCTTGTGGCCAGTCCAACATGTCCCAAAACCCTACCTCTAATCAGCCCAACACATTAGCCTAGATCTAAAATCGAGCCCCCATAGACGGCCTAATTAGACCTCAACCCACTGCCTCCCTACTTCTGCCAGCCCAAGCCTACTACTAGCCTCAACCAACTCAACTCATGGATGAATTCAAATGGCCCCTTCTATATGCAACAACTAGCAGCCCCAGCCGAGATGGGCGACGCGGCCCATCTTAACCTACCTTTGCACCTCACTTGGCAGCCACACGACTCAATTTCAAACCATAACACACCAAAGCAACAATCATATGTTCGGGAAAAAAAATCATGAATCAACGCAAGTTGGCTAGATCGGAGATGCAGATTACTTAGGGAGCTAAAGTTACGCCTAGACTCAAATGGAGACAACAAGCGATGAGAAAAAGATCATCAAAAGATCCATCATGTGCTATCAATAGACGCAATAAATAGAGATCGACATGTCTCGACCTCGGCAAGGGTAAAGATAGAGCATGATGTGTTAGAACATTAGTCGTGAGCAATGACCCTACCCGGCTCGGCGATAATGGATAGGTGGTAAACTAAATATTTGTTAGACTTAACCTGGTTGGCCCTAGTTAGACTTAATTTGATGGCCCCACAACGTCTCTAATGCCAGGATCTTCGAGGAGGGAGGTCAAAACTCACAATGAAAAGACTCACCGAGATTGCTAAGAACCAAAAGGGAAAGCCGTAAGGTGAATGTTGGTCTTGGCATAGGCCATCAATAGTGGTGGTGGGTCAAGAGTCCATTCTCCACTTCTTCTCCAGCTAAAGAATACCTTTTTGTCACCCCACCCCGAATGCTCTTCATTTTCTTTTCAAGTTTTTTCTTCTTTCCCTTTTTCACATCCTTTTCTTTCTTTCTTTTTTCTTCTTCCCTTTGTGTGTGTCAGCTTCTTTCTGTTCCTTTTTGCTTTTTCTCTCTCTCTGCTCGAAGGCCTCTCCATTTTTTATGTGCCCTTTTTTCTCTTTCCTTGAAGCCCCCTCTCTCATTTATGTCCCATCTATCATGTCTCTCTTTCCTCTTTTCTCTTTTCGACTTTCTTCTTATTTTCCTCCTTTTACTCTTTCCTCCCTTTGATTTTTTTCTTTCTCAAGGTCTTGTCTTTTCACCCATGCCCTATCATTTCACATGCTTCTTCCCTCTTTTATTTTTATTTTTAATTTTTTAAAAATTCTTTCAGTTTTTGCCCACCAAGTCCTCTAGTCAGCCCCTTTTTCTTTTCTTTACTCTCTTTTTAATTTTTAATTTAATTTAAAAAATCAATAAATAATTTATTTAGTTGTTTTTAAAAGAGATTAAGAAAATTAAAAGAATTTTTTAATTTTTAACTAGTATAATACTTTCTTAAAAATTAACTGAAAAACAATTTACTAGACCGGAAAAATTAGATGTCAACATTAATGGAGGAAAACAATCTCTATCCTCTAATAAGAAAGGCCAGGAAGCCACAGGCAGGAAGGCAAGCTACCTCGGATGGCGTTTGACGAACGTGTGGAAGGAAGCATGAAAATATTTCATGTTGGGCAACTAGGTCCAGAGTATGCTTCGCATGTGGCCAACAAGGGCATTTAATTAGAAATTGCCCTATGATGATCTAATAGGGTTAGCTACAAACCTACGAAGGAGATAACCCAAAAAGGGGAGAAGGACACTACAAGTGCCATAATTTGTGTACAACACTCACTTTGGTGCCAAAAGTTTTTGTCGGATCACTTAAGTGCCAAATCGGAGATAAAATGATCACCTAAGTGCCAATAGCGAAATATTATGGCCAAAAAAATGATGTAGCATTTTATTTAATTTTTTTATTCCATGTGGCTTTATTTATTAAAAATATATTCCACATGTCTTTTTAATATTATATTTGTGTGACATGGCTTTCTAATTTATTAAAACTAAATTAAAAATTAGTTAATTTAAAAAATGGGACAAAGGGCAGGCTGTCAAGCCCTCGCCACTGCCGCCATACCTTAGCCGGTGGGGTCACCGGCCACACCGGCCATGGGTTGTCAACCTTCCTCGACAACCGGCGAGGGACCCTGCAGAGGAAGTGTCCATTTGGGGAATTCCCCTCCCGACGGACGAAACGAGCAATGTCGTCCTACTCAAGTTCTTAAGGGCAAGCGACTTCACTTTAAGCTGATGCAACAGGCCTCGAAGGTATGTCATGCAAGGTGTGTGATATGACTTACCAAAATCATATTGATTGAATATGCTGAGCACAGAGCAAGAACTATGGTTGGATCCAATAAATTTGAGCACCGACCTAGGCCAAAGTCAGTTAAAAATGATACACTTTAATATCCCTAAACCAGAAAGACTTGATATAATGTGCTACCACGCACATTCAAACCCTGGATTTCTTTTCAGAACTCAAGGCATGTTCTCAAGCTTAGATGAGCAAACCATGTCAACAACCAAAAAGATCACTTCACTAGCACAACATGCACTACTCGACTCATTTCCGAACCTTGTGCACAAGCAACAATATGATCAAATCATACATATCAACACCAAGCAAGCAAAACTCCTACAAGCACGACTGAAATTGAATCCACATTCGTATTATGCGACGCAATGCCATATCCAAGGATTGTGAGATCTACTTTCCAACTAAATAACCTATGGCTGAGGAATGTATGAAGGTAGACGAACAATGGCCGAGAGAATGAGCACGGAGGGGAAGGAAGAGGGGTGGCGTGTAAGGAGAGAGAAGAGAAAAGAAAATGAGACTTTTGGAGTGGCTTGTGTAAGAAGTGCGCTCTCCTATTTATAAACTCCATTTATTGGCCATCAAGTTTAACTTCATTAATTAGAGAATCATCTTCACTAATTAGAGAATCTAGATTGGTCAATGACATTCTTCCAACATCGCCACCTAATATTTACTTGGCGCACCATAGGTTAGCTTATGTGTCCTCTTAGGCCTCATGATGATCTCAAGCCACAAATTTCATTGGTCTATTTGTCTTGGCTCATTTAAGAGCCTAAGATTTGGGCTAAGATTTGCCTAAGATTCACCAAGATTATCTTAGGCACAAATGGCCCGATCATCTTCCACTGCTTGGCCACCAAGTAGAATAAAGGGATTCTAGACATTTAATACTTTAGATATGGTTATCATTGCATAAGATTGCTTCTTATCCTATAAGCATTTAATACTTAGATCTTACTAAAATTCATACTTATCTCATAAGCTTTTAATGGCTAGATTTGGTTATCATGGGGTTTATATTACGCTAATTAATGTCCATGCTTAAGTGGCTATAATATGGGCAAGACAAGCTAGCCCTTCCACCATAAGTCATGTTTGCTCCTAAGTCTAACTTTAAAGTCATGAGCTGGCCTAGTGCAATTACTAATTCAATTAATATAATTTAATGCACTAAGGTCACTTGGCATCTTCTTTTTGGACATTGGATTCACCCTTGCCAATTCAAAAACAAGTGTCATTTAAGCTAGGAAAGTCAATAGTCAAGGTGAGTCGGTAGCCTCGTGGCCATACGGTGGCCAGTGAGGTAATTGGGCATGGCCGAACACCATCAAGTGCAAGGCCAACATCACCGATCCATAACCAATCCCTACCAATCCAGGATTGGTTTAGCCTTTCCTGGCACCATGTGTGGCCCATCGACAATCGAGCATGGGCAATTCGTGGCCAAGCAATGTCCGAGCATAGGGCTGGGGTGATTGGGCGTGATTGGTTCATGGCCCATCCATAGCCATTGCATGGCATGTTCATAAATCATGGATCGACACAAGCCATTTACAACCCTCGGATGGATCGGTAAATTGTGCCCTATAACCTTCGGACAGATTGTGCATAATCGCCTATTGATATTCAAATGGATGAATGGACGGATGCATGGAATGGTCCAGGATTGATCCCTACCGATCCCTAGATGATATCCATTTTTTAGTATCTCTTTGTGTGTGTCCTGGATCTTTCTTTCTAATCTTTGAGGCCTCAAGGTATATATCTCAAATAATGAATTTGCCCTAGTAGATTTGCTGAATATACTGCTAGCTTATGCATATCAATCCAGCAGAGTGAGACAATCTACTAGCTGACTATCAAATAACAATAGTTCCAAGTATGGCGTTTGCTTTCATTTCTACTTTTCAGGGGGAGAATTTTGCAGGATATCTTATATTGGTCACAAGAAAATGCGCGTTGTATGCAACCAAAAGAAAAAAAAACTGAGAAAATGTCGACATATACTTAACTCATCTTCTTAGTAACGGACACCAATTTATTTTGTCTTTAGTTTAATTTTCCAGTTACAAAGCACGCCACGACACTCATCGATTCCTCCGTAATTGTATTGGCCCTTTTCCAAAAGCCACTTAACCTCTCTCGCTTGCACCGCCCCTAAAATTCCTAGCATCCGTGACCTCTCTCTTTCGAACTGGTTTAACCTTTCATGTTTTACATCTACTCCCCTTTCTTCCCCTCTCTCTGTTTTCTTTATGGTCGTACATCCATGTCTCTCTGGTCGTAAAAGCATTCTGTCCTCAAAATTAATATCCCTTCCTGGCCCCGGAAAGAGATACATCATGGACAGACATGGAAACCGATGGAGAGAACGCGACAGGTATCCCGCGAGAGGAGCGAGAAACCAGAATAGGGATCGTCATCATTGCCATCGCCACTATGAACAAGAGCACCAACGTGCAAGGAGAGGTCATGGAGAGGAAAGGAACACTTCCCGAGAATCTCATCATAGAGATAGGAGTAGGTCACCTATCGATACCGACGCTAATCATCCAGGATATGATGCCTCACTATATCCAGAGCCCAAGCCTATAGCTGGTAAGTATAAATTCGCCTCATCTCCGTTGCCCTTGTGGTGCCATACCTGATTGAATATCTATTGATTTGCTTTGGAAAAAGAAGTCATCCAAATGGCCTGAAACTTGGGTTATTTCAACCGCATTTTCGGAGTGACAATGCTTTCTTTCTGCATTCTCTGTGCATATGAATCATGCCATTTTCCATTCGATTCACATATTGCTTATAACGTTTCAACATGCACTATATTGAGTTTAGTTTCTTCTCCCGAGCAGGTGCATAATCGCTGCATTTAAATTGCTGGGGCTTTGCAATAAAAAAAGCAACAAGTTTCATCTTTACTTCTGGATGATAATCTGCAAAACGGAGTCACAGCTGCTGATATTTTATGTTCGCATCTCATCAGTCTTACAACCATAAATAATAAAAATAAAAAAGGTGTAAACATATGATAAGTGAACCCCACCTAAGGCACCTCGGACGAAGTGACTGAAGCTGACGTATCCCATCAATCTATAGGGTTTATATTCTCTTGACAGATCTTCGTAATATTGCTGTCCAACCGGAGTTTAATCTGGTTTCTCTAGGAAATGGAGATAAGATATATCCCGCCAGACGCCCCGACAAAGGTGGCTCATTGGCTGCTCGGCACATCAAGATTCTTGTCAACAACTTTCCCATCACCTTCAATGCCGAAACGATCATAAGGCACTATGATATAGACATCAAGCCTGAGGCGCCTGCGAGATTCGGCCATCCTGTAAGGCTGTCAAAAGCCACTTTGTCTCAGATCAAGGAGAAGTTATTCTCCGACAACCGCATGCGGTTTCCTTTATCCATGACTGCTTACGATGGCGAGAAGAACATTTTTAGTGCCATCCCGCTACCATGCGGGACGTACAACGTGAAGACATTTTCCAAGGAAGATGGCGAGGACTCCGCGTTCCGATGCACCATCATGCTCGTGAACGAGCTCAAGCTTCGTAAGTTGAAGGAGTACTTGGCTGGGAACTTGCTGTCGATCCCACGTGACATATTGCAGGGGATGGACCTGGTGATGAAGGAGAACCCTGCGAGGCACATGATCTCGGTTGGCCGGCACTTCTATCCCCTCGAGTATCATGAGGCAGACGACCTAAAGTGCGGCATTGCGGCATTCAGGGGATTCCAACATAGCTTGAAGCCAACTTCCCAAGGCCTCGCACTGTCTCTTGATTACTCAGTCATTGCCTTCCGAAAGAGGATGTTGGTCATCGATTTCCTCAAGGAGCACATACGTGGATTTAACATCGGCCAGTTTGCAATGTACAGGAGGGAAGTCGAACAAGCGTTGAAGGGGGTGAAGGTCACAATGACCCACCGTAGGACTAAGCAGAACTATACGGTCTTGAGGCTGACCAAAGACACCGCACGCTCGATATTTTTCAGCTGCGAGAGCTCCGAGGGCAAGATGAAGAAGATCAACTTGATGAACTACTTCGCGGAGAAGTACAAAATCGAGATCAAGTACAAGGACATTCCTTGCTTGGATTTTAGCAAGAACAGCAAGAAAAATTATGTGCCCATGGAGCTCTGCATATTGGTCGAGGGGCAAAATTACCCGAAGGAGAACCTGGATAGAGATGCCGCCTTTTTGCTGAAGAAACTCTCCTTGCCTCCCCCGCATATCAGAAAGAAGTTCATTTGCGATATGATAAGGTCGAACAACGGACCTTACGGGTATGTAGCACAAGTTCTTTGCTCTAGTTGCGTATCCCTATCATTGCTTCTGTCCAAACTTTACTTGCGGATCAAACCAATTAATGCGGTTATGCACATGAACTTTCATCATCCTCTTGTAATATAGTCAATTTATTATTCGTTCTATGTATGCTGGTCATTTTTTTCCTGGTATAATGGTGCTGCTGTATAGTCACGTCTACAACAAATAATAGTGGATTCTTTATTTTTTTGGTGAAATAGTTGCATAAAAAGGTATATACTTACCCAATAATGGATAGCTATGTTAATTAAGAGCTTATCCCTTATTGCCGAAGTTAAGAGTTCGAAATCCGCAATTACTAGAGTCTTAAGTACCGTGTTAGTCTCCCTTGAGGTATAGGAGCCCGGCCCTTTAGTGTCGTCCGGGCATAGAGGCCCGTGGTAGAGTCTTCGGTTACAAAAAAAAAAAGGTATATACTTTAGAACATAGGTAGCATTTGGTCAACAAAGAAGGTATAAACGTATATCCCAAGAAGCACCAGAGTATTATGACTATCTTTTTTGGTTCTTGAATTTGTCTTGTTTATCTAAAATGTTTCTTACGTTGTTGCAGAGACGTCAGCCAAAACTTTGGAATCGAAGTTGACATGAACATGACGAAAGTGGTGGGACGAGTCATCAAACCTCCTGAGTTGAAGCTGGCGACTCCGAATGGCAAGATGATCAAGATAGAAGTTGATAAAGAGAAATGCCACTGGAATCTAGTTGGGAAATCAGTTGTCGATGGGAAGCGGATTGAAAGATGGGTCATCATTGATTTTAGCTCATCGGACCGCAACCGGCTTAACAGTAGGCTTTTCATCCAAAAGCTTATCAGCCGATGCAGAAACTTGGGGATTCACTTGGAAGAACCGCTCTTTTACCAAGATGCGACGATGAGCATGTTCGCCAATGTGGCTAGATTGACTGAGCTGCTAGAGGATGTCAACGACCGTGCTTGTAGAGTCGGGAGGTGGCGTCCTCAATTTCTTCTTTGCGTCATGTCCAGGAGGGACACCGGCTACAAGCACCTCAAATGGATATGTGAGACTCGAGTTGGTTTAGTTACTCAGTGTTGCCTTTCTGTGCATGCCAATAAAGCAAACGATCAGTGTCTTACTAATCTGGCCCTCAAGATCAATGCCAAGCTTGGGGGTAGCAATGTAGAGCTATTCAGTCGATTTCCGCACATTGGCGGCGAGGGGCATATGATGTTCCTTGGTGCCGATGTCAACCATCCCGCATCCAGTGACATGATCAGTCCGTCGTTTGCTGCTGTTGTCGGTACTGTCAATTGGCCTGCTGCTAACCGCTATGCTGCGAGAGTGCGACCTCAACTCCATCGGCAAGAGAAAATCATCAACATCGGGGAGATATGTCTTGAGCTCGTTGAGACATACACCCGTCTGAATCAAGTAAGGCCTAGGAAACTCGTATTGTTTCGTGATGGTGTGAGCGAAAGCCAATTCGATATGGTTCTGAATGAAGAATTGCAGGATCTGAAGGAGGCTTTCTTCGGGAAAGATTACAAGCCAACCATCACAATCATAGTAGCTCAGAAGCGCCACCAAACTCGTCTTTTCCCAGAGAGAGACGTCGATGGGGGTCCCACAGGCAATGTGCCACCAGGGACAGTTGTGGACACAATAGTTGTGCATCCTTTGGAATTCGATTTCTATCTGTGCAGCCACTATGGTGGCCTTGGGACGAGCAAGCCGACCCATTACCATGTCCTTTGGGATGAACACAGGTTTAGCTCTGACCACTTGGAGAAGTTGATTTACAGCTTATGCTTTACCTTTGCTCGATGCACTAAATCGGTGTCTCTGGTCACACCCGTGTACTACGCTGATCTTGCCGCCTACAGAGGAAGGTTGTATCACGAAGCAGTGATGGAACAGTCTCCCAGTTCAATGGCATCTTCATTCTCCTCTATGGCATCCTCATCATCCTCATCGATTGGCCCAAATGAAGAGCGATTTTGCAAGCTGCATGCTGATGTGGAGAACATGATGTTCTTCATTTGAAGGCCATAGGCACCGACGTCTAGAAGAAGTCTGAGGACATTCCATCTTCTTTATCTAAGACTTTCTTGGATGTTGCCATTGCTTCTCCTCCAGAAAAAAAATGTTCAATAAATTGAAAGCTAATGGAGCAACGTCAGCAAAACTGAGGAATCGATAATGTCTCCATCAGGCTGACCTTGCTTGATTGCTCCATCAGGCTTTCATTCGTTGAAAGAAGGCCGGCACTTAGTGAACTTCTTTTCTAGAGTAGAAGCAGTGGCATCGTCCAGAAAGTCTCCTATACATTCTTTAAAATGAAAAAGGTAGAACATTCTCAGGACTACTAGACACTGGTGCCTGAACCTTCGAGTGAAGACAGAATGTCCTCAAGACTTCTTCCCATTTATTCAAGATTCTTAGCGCTTAATTAGGAAGGTTTTCTATTTATTTATGTTTCTGGTAGGTTAATGCTCATCATGTGCATTGGAGGAATTGTGTATCTAGTCATTATCTTTTTTATTTATTTTTGGTATCAAATCTGGGTTCCTAGGCTATTTGTCTCTGGTTACCATGCAAGTGTTTTTCTATGCCAAAATGAAATCTTCTATATGGTTGGGAAAAATTATATAGCAATTTCATCAATTTTTTTACTATTATGTGGGAATGCCTTCTTGTTGACACCTAAATTTTTGACAAATCATATAGATTTAATTGCATAAAAAATTGGAGTTTATTTTAATTCCTAAAAAAATGTATATTCATTGCATCTTACATTTTAGAAAAATTGTCGACGGATAATAGATTTTTTGGAAAGGAAATATTGGGCATATCTTGAGTCAAATTGATTTGTTTTCAAATAAAAATAAGATGGAGTCTATCTTTACAGGAGATAAGGGCAAATAAAGAGAAAACTCGGTCAAATCTTTTCTTCCCCTTTAAAAAAAGCACCCAAACAGTGAGTGATTGGGGGCTTTTATTCGGCTAAAAAAAATAGAGACTGAGAGAGGGGAAGAGAGAGCAAGTGTGACAGAGAGAGAGAAAGTGCGAGCAGAGGGGGAGAAAGAGCAGGACCCTCGCCTGAAACCGGAAATTCCAGAGACTCAACCACGACATCTCCTTCATTCGAAGTGGTCTCCTCCGGCGATTAGTTTTCTTGGTTTTTCTCCTGTTCGTTTCTTTGGGTGAGTTTTGGTCACAATCATCTCACTCACAGCTTCCCGAGGATCGTGGTCGGGTAAATTACACGGGCGAGCGCCGTTTTGCCTCGAGGTTACTCGAACGCGCGTTTTCCCCGTCGTACCTGAGCCATGTAGGGGAGTTTGTTGTTTTTTTTTTTCGTAGCTTTTGTTCGATTTTATCAAGTTCCTTGGACTGAGATGGGTGTGGCCAGTTCGTTTGATTTTCAAGTTTCCGAAGCTTTGGATTTAGCTTTTGCGTTCATTTTGGTTTGTTCTTGGTGCATGGTAGGCCAAAGTCTTCATTTTTTTTTTGTCCCTCGCACTTGTCAATTAGCTTCTGCACTGCATGTTTTTGATAATTTGCTTGAATAATTGTTGTGTTGCTTTGAGTTGTTTCTGCGGTGTTCGAATTGCTTGTCTATTGATGGTGTCGACATCGAGAGTTGCTGGTGGAACGGCCGAATTCTGAATTCCACGCCGTCTGCCGTGGCCCCGAGGTAGTGTGTCGTTTGTGAGCTGGAGGTTGATCGCTGGCTTAGCTCTGTCCGTTGCGCGAAGAAGGAGACCTCGGATGGACGCCTAAGCCGTGGGAGCTTGGCTGGATGTTTGGGCCAATCGGCTTGTGCGCGGTTTGCTTGGTTGGACGTATGGGTCGTATGAAGTTGAGAAGCTGTGTTTTCTTTCCTTTTTATTATTATTATTATTCGTTTATAATATTTTAATAAAAAAAATTGTCAGGTTGATTTAGTTATTTCATTGTTATTTCCTATCTAACTTATTTGCTTTGCTGATAGGTTTATCAATTGGAATTAATTTTTCAATTCGCAACCATAATATCAATTATTTATTCTGTCTATAAGGCTTTAGACAGAATAATTAATTGCGTGAGAATCTATAAGATTGATATCTTGATCTTTAAAGCTTAAGATCAATTTACTAATTTTATTCACGAACTTTCGTTGGTGAATTTTGGGTAGAAGTATTTGGTTGATTTAGTTTGATTTTCTTTCTTATTAAAAAATATCAAAAAAATTGCATTCCATGTTTATATAAATTTGCATGTGTCGTGACCATTTCAAAGGTGCACCACCTAGGGTTTGGCTAATGGATTGTTAAGTCTAGCCTAGCTTGAGCTCTCCCAAGCTCATACCAACTTGCGACTTAGGTTTCACTTTTTAAATATGTTAAATAAATTTCAAAATGAGTCGTCACTAATCTATTCATAGTGAGTTGATTAGAAACCCATGTAAAGCACTGGGAGTCGTACTTTACTCGTACGAACCATAAATTTTGAATTCAGGGACTTGAGTACCTATTTCTCCTATTTCAAAAATAATTTGCAAGCAGCTTGAATTGATTTTTTAATTTTATTCCCTAACATGCACGGTGATCATGCGGATGTGCAAACAATTATTTAAAAGCTCAAAGAAACAAAAAAATAAGCAAAGCAATAAACAAAGATGAAACAAATCAACAAAAAGATCTTTTTTGGGGGTTTTTTTTTTTATGTATATGCGATGCATGTAATGGAAAACCAATCCTATATGCAATTATTCTAACGCAACCCTAAATGTAATTTTTATGAATTTTGAAATTATTAAATGAGACTAATTATCTATAGTTAAATAAAATCTAATCTAAACTAGGAACTAAACCACGCTAATCCTTGATTTAAACTAAAATCTCATCTTAACAACATATAATATCCAAAAATGTAAAGACTATTTTAGTATATGATGTATGTAATTTCTAACTCTAAATGTGACACGACCTATCATGCTTTGAAATATGCAAATCCTAAGTTAACCTAGCCTACATAACATGCTATTTAACTAAAGTAATTAAATGACATGCAAAAAGGCATGCATGTGACTTTTTTTAAACGATAAATAAAGCCTAATAATGCAAACTAATATGGAAAGGCATGCATGTCACCTTTTTTTAGATTTTTTTGTTGAATTTTGAGAATAAAACATAAGGACCAAATTTTGGCATGCAATAATACCTAACAATGCAATCTAATCATGTAATATGATACTATCTAATGTGAATCTAACCGAATATATTATGCGATTCTAAGTTAAATAACTAAATGTGACAAGTGATTCAACTAACTATTCGAAAACATGCAATTATCTAAATGCCATGCGAATGACATTTTTTGATATTTTTCCATTTACAAAAATTCGAAATTAAATAAATGCCTAAATTGAACACGCTACTAACTTAATGTAAGAACATTTTTCCTAATAAAATTTAAAATTAAAATGATCTAGTATGAATTTTAACCAAATATGACATGCATTGAATAATCTTAGACTTCTATATGATTTATTCTAACATGATATGAAGCTTTTATGACCTAAACATGCAATTTCTAGATGACGTGGCATGAGATATATGCACCTAATCTTTATATGACATACACTTTCTAATGTGCACATGACATGACCTACATGAAATGCATGATCTTTATAATTTCAAGAAAAATTCAAAATTAAAAATAATATCCTAAATTAAATATGCGATCCTAAGAAAAACTATCGAATCCTATTTTTTGTGTTTTCAGATTTAAAAAAAAAAGATCTCAAAATTCGCACAAAAAACTCGAAGAGATTGCGATATCCGAAAAAATAATCCGTCGTCTCACGTCATAAATTAATGGATATCGCAATCCAAAAAAAAAAAAAACTTACCCAACTAGATTTCAAACAATCTAAAGAATTTAAAATAATTAAGCAAAATAGTCCATCGTCTCACGGACCAAATTTATAATTATTTTAAATGAAACCTTATTGAATATGCCTAAAACAACCAAAAAGATGCGTTAGTCCGAATTAAAAAAACGATATCAAATTCAAAGTTGGAATAGATGCTTACCTAATTTGCAGATGCTCCGAAATTTGAATCGACGGATGTGGATCACGAACGGCAAAAGACGATGGCAATTCTTGAATAATCCTCAGACATTTGTGGAGGAATCGGCTCATTACGGATCTATCGGCAGTGTGGGGGCTTTGCGTGCAATACGTGGCCGAATGTCCACACAAACTATTGACTTAGCTGCTGGATCTTCGTACCAATTGACTGTGGCAGAAGAATTTGAACGTGATGAAATGCAAAGGTGTAGTAATGTATCGGCAAAAACAAGCTGAGATGGAGCAATCTTCAAGAAAAAAAATAGAAAAAAAGAAAATTTTTTCTTCCCTTTTTGACTTTTCTCACCTTGGCCCACCTTTGTACCCTAACTCCTTTTGTGTGCCCGGACTCCTTTTATACCCAGAATCCTCTTTCTTCAATCTCCTTCTCTCTTTCTTATTTTGTAGCTTTGCAGATCGTCCCACTCTCTTTTTTTTTTTTGCCGATGGTCTCTCACACACTCTTCCTCTCTCTTTTTTATATACAAAAACCCCAAAAAGAAAAAAAAATATTGGAAGAGTGTCCCCAAAAGAATTTTGACCAACAAGAGTTCCCCCCTAAAATTTAACTCGTAAGAAACAACCCCTTACTCACACGTACCACACTCTCAAAAAAGAACCCCTAGGAGAGAAACCCTTAAAAAAATAATTGCAAAAAAGAGTGCCCCAAAAGAACTTTGACTTGCAAGAGTTCTCCCAAAAAAGAAGACAACTTTTTCTCATGCACCACACTATACCACGCTCTCTTTTGTGCCCAGGCCCTTTTTTTGACTTTTTAGCTCTCTCCCCACGCTCTCTTTTCTCTCTTTTGTTTCTGCTGCACCTACAATTTTTTTAGCCTCCCTAGCCTTTTCTGTTCTCTCGTTCACCTTGATTTATAGGAGGAGAACTCGCCCAAATTTTTTGAAAACAACACAAGTTGGGCCCAGATAATATTCTTCTAGATAAGATTTTCTGATTTAACAATTTTAACAAACAAAATCTTAAACAAACTTAATCTCCAAGCGGATGTCTATCCATTTGTTATCCATAGCACAACCATTCTTATCTCTCTATCAAAATTTGAACCTTGCACCTTCTAGAAGCTCTTTAAATCACACGTGCGATGGTACATAATAAGATTATGCCGATGCAAATAATTATTTTAATTTTTTAGGGGTCGGACTAAACCCCTGATTTTCTTATGCACTTAATTCAGGCCAAAATTTGGGTGTCAACAGCTGCCCCTCTTTGATGGTGAGCTCACAGAGGCTGCATTCAAAGACTAATTGATACCTAAATTTTGCCCATGCAAATGCTATGAATGATATTTTTGTTGAGATTAGCTCTCATTTTCAAATGAAAATATGACATGATGCATGCCAATGAAAATGAATAGAAAAACATACCTGGAGTTACTTACCTATTTGGATTGATAGAGTAGATCAAGGTATGAGCCACTTTCTTAAGCCTGAATACTCACTTCAGTCACAAAAGAAAGACAGTGAAATTACCTGATTGAAGCCCGAACATCTTTAATCGGTCACAACAAAAAGGTAATATATGATTTGTTTGCTTGAGGCCCAAACTTTTAATTGGTCACAACAGAGGCAAACGGTGAAATAGTTTCTAGTTGAGGTCTGAATTCTTGTACATCGCCACAGGGACTCAGGTTCAGATACCGATACATCGCCATCGGCACTCGAGGTTAGATGTTTGTACGTTGCCACATACACTTTAATTGAGATATTGATACATCACCATCAATATCGAGGTAAATACCTGCATATCACCACAAGTTTTCCAAATGAGATACTTATACATCACTATCAATACTTAGGATACTGGCAAATATATGTCAAGCACATATATTACATCATCAATCTCTGGCTTGGAAAAAATGGCCAATCAATGCACTTCATGTTCATGAGATGATTGATTTTTTTAAAATGCCAAATGAGAGACCTTTGGTCAGAAAGGACTTTTCTACTCACTCTCATTTGTAAGGGCTTTTATCTCGACCATTGACGTGGGAAGAAGCTAAATTATTCAATCTCACTATCATCATGTCAACCAAGCTTTTGAATTTCCTTGCAAGTAGTACGACCCTACCAATCAGAGAGGTCTTTATCAGGACTGTAACGTGGGCTTGGTCAATGGCTAAGCAAATGGGACTCTTTGAGTCAAAGGCCATGGAATAAATATCTTCATCATCCACCTCAGGTTTACAAGTCAAGAACCTCGCATAATGAGATACAAACAATCTTGCCCGCACTTCCTTAAGCAATTTTATAAACACATGAATTCCAACATTAGTATAAGTGCCATAATCTGAAGAGACTTTGTAAGGGATGTAACGCAAGGCTGGATTCATGGGTTAAGAAACAAAAGGATTCATAAGGCTCAAAATGTGTATATAAGGCTGAAGAGTTGGTGACCATTCTAGCACTTCATTGGTCTTCTTCTCCATCGAGGAATTGCCTTTACATGGATGTTTCAATCAACATTCGATTCAACACTTAATCGCTAAAAATAATCATCTTGCAAAATTTTCTCAATTGTACTTCACAATTTTTCAGCATGTTTGGCTTTTCACCAAGTTTTGCTCTTTTTTTTTTTTGGCTTGGCCTTGCTTTTACCAGGCACACTGCTTTTTCATGCCTTTCAAATTTGACTCTTAGACAATATTGGAACTTCTTCACGTACCAATCATTTGTCTTTACCCCGGTGTGAGGAACGATCACTAACTGGGTTTATGTGAAATGAATTGCAGGCTCAAAATGGCTATACAAAGGATAAAGTATTTAGGGTAGAGAAATGAATGCTCTTCATCATCTTAGGGCACTTAAACTCACGTATGGTTTCAAATGCAATAAAATACTCAAAGATTGATGCAAGTGAGGGCAAGAAAGATCCATTCACTTTTTCACCTCGTAACTCTTACCTCTGATTTGCCCTAGTGCGGGGTGGTTCTTGACAGGGGTAATATGAAAAAATACTTCCAAGTGTTTAGGCCCAAAGGAGTTATGCAATGGATCACATGTAATAGTTGGGGTAACGAAATGAATTGCCTCTCATCATTTTGACTATCGTACTTTTTGCGAGAATACTCTTTATCCCCGTAAACATGGAATTTTTCACTCAACTCACTTGGTGTATAAGGACTGTGTATGGAACATGGTTTGCCTTTCATCATTCTGACATGTCTCGTTTAACATTCTCAATCAATTCATTGAATCAACTAATTAACAAATGCAACATTTAATATCAACTCATCACTGAATCAAATTATTGACCCCAAAGAAGGCAACATGCTATCAGAAGCTAGCAGATCATCATGGATAGCATTTCTTGAAAGCATCTACATTAACAGGATTAGTGAACTCTCAGCCGTCCATTTTTGTGAGGATCAAAGCACCTCTTGGTAGTACTTTCTTCACGATGTAAGGACTACTACAATTCGACACGAATTTGCCCCTAGGATCTGGAATGAATGGCAAGACTTTTCTCTGTTGGTAACATTGACCATGGCACAGGGCCTACAATCACCTCCCGTCGATCTAGTTCAACTGGTCGCACCTTTGTTGTATCCACTTAGCCTCGGACAGCTTCATTTGGGATAGCACTCGCAACGAGGGAATTTCTACCTCAATAGACATAACCGCTTCCATGCCATACACCAAGGAGAAAGGTGTCGCCCCGGTAGAGGTCCGGATTGATGTTTGATATGCCATTAGTGCAAAAAGCAGCCTTTCATGCCAATCACAATAATTTTCAGCCGTCTTAGCCAAAATCCTTTTAATGTTTTTATTGGCCGCCTCCCCTGCTTCGTTCATTTGAGGACGGTAAGGGGATGAATTTAAATGTCGAGTCCTGAATTCACTAAACAACCCATTGACAAGCTTATTGTTTAGATTAGTACCATTATCACTGATGATAGTTTCAAGAACTCCATACCGAGCGATAATGTAACGTCGAATAAATTTCACCACATTTTGCGCGGTAACATTTACATAGGAAGCGGCCTCAATCTATTTAGAAAAATAATCAATTGCGACTAAGATGAATCGATGGCCATTTGACGCCTTTGGATTAATTGGGCCAATTACATCGATTCCCCACATTGAAAATGGCCAAGGCTCAAATAATTGATGCAACTCATTCGGAGGAATGTTTATCTTATCCCCATGAATCTGACACCGACGACAATTCCGAACGTGTTGGATACAATCATTCTCCAATGCGAGCCAATAATAACCCAGTCTCATGATTTTCTTGACTAACATGTGACCATTCATGTGTGGACCACATACCCCTTCATGTAATTCTTACATTATTCGTGTAGCTTCGGGAGCATCAACTCATCTCAAAAGAACATAATCATACGATCTCTTATACAACTCATCACCATTGAGGAAGAATTTAGAAGCCATCTTCATTTTATATTTGCGATCGCCTGGACTACTTCCTTGAGGGAACTCTTGCTTCTGGATATAATTCATGATGTTGAGATACCAAGATTTCTGGTCAGGTTCATCAAACACAACCATGCAATAGGCTGGTTTTGACAAAACCTCGATTTTCAACGGTTCTACCTCCAAGCCATCAGTTACCTGTAACATGGATGATAGGGTTGCGAAGGCATCTGCAAATTGATTATTAGATCTTGGCAAATATTCGAAAGAGATGCCATCAAATTCCCTTATAATTTCCTCCAGATATTCATGATATGGCACAAGCTTAGCATCTCTCGTCTTCCATTCTCCTACAGTTTGGAGGATGATTAACGTAGAATCTCCTAACACTTTCAATCTATCCACCCTCATGTCGACTGCAGCTTGGAGGCCCAAGATGCACACCTCATACTCAGCTATGTTGTTAGTACATGGGAATATTAGCTTTGCCGCAACAGGGAAATGTTGCCCATCCGGAGATATCAAAACTACCCCAGTTCCAGACCTCGATGAATTTACAGCACCATCAAAGAACATGGTCCATGCATCTGCTTCCATTATCAAGATACAATCATCCATGGGAATATCTTCATGTGTCTCACTAGGACTATCCGCTAATATATCAGCAATCACGCGGCCTTTAACAGATTTTTGTGGCATGGTTTGAATGTCAAACTCAGAGATCAGAATTTGCCACTTGGCCATTTTTCCTACCAAAGCCAGTCGATCAAGCAAATACCTGATAGGATCGTTTTCAGTAATGAGAAACGTCTGATGATGCAGCGTATATTGTCGAAGTCTATGCAAAACCCATACCAAAGTGGCACATGTCTTTTCTACATCATAGTACTTTAGCTCTGACGTGGTAAACTTCTTACTCAAATAATAGATGGCACGTTCCTTTCCATCATCAGGTCCCTTCTAAGCTAGCATCGTGCCGAGAGACTCACTATTGATTGTGAGGTAAAGAGTCAAAGGATGCACTAGAACTGGGGGAACCAGGACTGGGGGTTTCATCAAATATTGCTTCAATTTCTCGAATGCCATTTGGCAATCCTCATCCCACTTGACTTGCACGTCCTTCTTGAGGAGTTTGAAGAAGGGTCTTGCAGTCTCAGAGAGTTACAAAATAAACCATGCAATGTAATTTAACCTGCCCAAAAGACCTCAAACTTCTTTTACGGTGGAAGGAGGCCGTAGCTCACATATTGCTTTGGCTTTGGCTGGATCCACCTCGATCCCTCTGCTGCTCACAATAAACCCAAGAAGTTTACCAGAGGTTGCCCCGAACACACACTTTGCAGGATATAGGTGTAGCTTGAACTCACGGAGTCGCTCGAACAACTTTCTCAACATCTTCACATGGCTCTCTCCATGTCGCGTTTTGGCAATCATGTCATCGACATATACTTCAATTTCCTTGTGCATCATGTCATGAAAAAGAGTTACCATTGCATGTTGATACGTTGCCCCAGCATTCTTCAGGCCAAAAGGCATAACTTTATAATGGAAAGTCCCTCACGGAGTGATAAATGCCATTTTTTCTTTATCTTCATCCTTCATCCTTATCTGATTGTACCCAGAAAAACCATCCAAAAAAGAAAAAAGCTCAAATCCAGCAGTGCTATCCACGAGAACATCTATGTGTGGTAACGGGAAATCATCTTTTGGACTAGCTTTATTCAAGTCACGATAGTCAACACAAACTCTAACCCGACCATCTTTCTTCATTACTGGTATGATGTTTGCTACCCAAGCAGGGTACGGCGAGACTTCGATAAAATCAACCTTCAAAAGCTTTATTATCTCTTCTTTGATTTTCTTTGACAATTCTGGTTTAGTTCTTCTCAGCCTTTGCTTTTTAGGAGCTATGCCAGGGTCTGTAGGCAAGTTGTGCTCCACAATCTTTGGATTGAGACCTGGCATATCTACGTAAGTCCACGGGAATATGTCTTCATACTCCTTCAATAGGGCGATTAGGCACTTGGCTTTACTTTCAGGAAGATTAGCCCCGATCTTAACTTCTTTAATGATCTATGTATTGCTTAAATTAACAGAAATCGTGCCTTCCGCAGCAAAGGATTTTGGCTTTTCATGCTGCTTCAAACTTTGATGAATTTTAGTGGACTCCTTACTTAAATCATTGGTGTCACCATCATCGAAAGCATCTTTGACAACATGTAACTCATTAGGTTGGACCATTCCCATACCCTTGCATGTGACGAAATTATCCCTGAAACATAATGTAGATAAATTAGTAAAAACAAACAAGACTAAAAAAATGTATCTATAAAGAAACTCTATAAAATGTATTTTTTTTTTTCAAACTTTCCAAAAAAACAAGAAAGCATGAAGAAGTCTAGGCGTCATAATTCTCCTTCGATGATATTTTTCATTTGTTGGATATCATCACCGGGTTGATTTGGTGTACCTCATCATGCCCTCAAAACAAATATCGTAATTTCATTGAATAACTTCAATTGAATTACATTTTATTGAAATTGAAATTGCATAATTGAAGTCCTAAAATAAAAACAAGAAATCAAGAATCATAAGAAAGCGATAGAAATTCCCACGCAGGGGAGTAAATTAAATGAGTTACTCTTGCGAGCTTGCACCCATTTCCTCTAAAGGTCCATCCTGGATAGCACATACAAAGAATTCTTTGAACAAACTGGTAACTCCCTCCAACTCTTCCTCCTGATTTGCAGAAGTTTGATCAATCATATCATCCCTTCCATTTGGAACAATGCCCCGCGAAGTCGAATACTCAACATGCGGCTCCCTCATGGTATCGACCTCTTCTGCTTCTTGATGCATCATTCTTGCAGGGCTAGGAAAAGTGCTTCGGATATGTAGAATGACAAGGTTGGTTCTCCCGCGTCCCTTATGACTCCGTCCACACCTTCCACAATATCCTATTCTAGCAATATAGGATCTTTGGGGAGCTTCAATGGGTCTTCGAATATCATGACCTTCTTTTCCCATTCCATGGTCGGGAGTGTAACCATTTCCGACCATAAATTTGCCTTGGACACTTCAAGCACACGCAGTGGTGATCCTTGGAAAGCATGTATGGTTGACACAAGTTCGAAGGACTGATAGCTAGATTCCACTTTGCACTCCGGCTCGACATAGGGAACAGCTGTCTCGTGATAAATTTGGTGATCTTCCTCACGATGAACGGTAACTAATTTCCCATCAACGACAAACTTCACACTTTGATGAAGACTCGACGGTACAGCTTCGGCGGTATGGATCCAAGGGTGACCCAGCAAGAAGTTAAATGCAGTAGGGATGTCCACCACCTGGAATACAACATTAAACAATATCGGTCCTATTTGCAAGTTGAGCTCAATCTCCCCAACTGCTTCCTTTCTCGTTTCATCAAACGCTTGTACTGATGTTCTTGTAGCTCGTATTTTGGATGTGTCTATTCCAAGGCGATGAAGGGTCACTAGTAGACAAATATTCAGGGCAAAGCTGTTGTCAATAAGGACACGGGCCACGTGAGACCACTTGGATTTGATAGAAATATATAACGCCTTATTATGCTCTTTCCCTTCAGTAGGGAATTCTTCATTCGAGAATGCAATGAGGTCCTTGAGGAGGATCGATCCCACAAATTCTTCCAACCTGTCATGGTCAATTGTTTCAGGAACATGGACTTCACTTAATACTTTCATTAGGGATTTCTGATGCTTGACAGTTGTTTGCATCAATTCAAGCAAAGAAATTTACGTCGGCAATTTACGCAATTGGTCCACCACATTGTATTCACTCACCTTTATCATAGCCAAGAATTCTTTAGCTTCATCAGAGACCTGTTTTGGCGGTTGAGAATTGGCCTACGCATTGGTTCTGCCTGACCTCGTGACTAGGTCAACATCATAAGACCAAGGAACTTCCTTGTTGCTAACATAATCATAAGGTTGCGGGATTTCGATAACTACACCTTCACCTTCATCAACGGTCACATCCTCAAGCGGAGGCAAGTCGTTTGGTAGGGGATCATTTTCAAATCCAACCTTTAAGGCAGCAAATTCCTCATCCCAGTTGATAACAATCTGGGAGATAGTTGAGACCATACTAGTATGATTAACAAACACAATCATCCCAGCTTCAAGAACTTCTCGAATTCTTTCCTTCATGAGAGAGAGGGATGGGATATCATTGGTCGGATAGTATCCAGCCCTCATCAATCCACCATAGACGTCCATCACATGAACTCGAAAATTCTTCCTTTCACCCACATGGGAATCAAATATAGCATACACCCTGTCTGCATGGTATGGGAGCAGGTTGTTCTGGACATTTGGCTGAGCGGTCTTGAAGCTAAAGGCTTTGGTATCCAAGAGATTTTGGACATGATGCTTGAGAGTAAAACAATCGTCGGTGGAATGCCCAATTTCGCCGATGTGATAATCACATTTCTTGGATGGATCATAATTGAAATACTTCTCAGGATCAGGATGCTTTGGTTCACTAGTGAGCAACCCCTTCTTTCGAAGAATCGTCAATATTTGGGAGAGAGATCCTGGGAGAGGAGTAAATTACCTCTTGTTACATCGTGGGAATTGCTGCTGGCTAGGTTGTTGTTGCCCTCCTGTTACTTGAATTGCTGGGGAACGACTCTGGTGACTGTTTTGAGTATAGGCTGCATTAACTTCCGGCACATGCTCTTTCTCCTTTCTTGTGGTGAATCTTCTACCCATGCAGTTCGGCTCGTTGAACCATCCCTCTCTCAACCCAATCTCGATTTGCTCCCCCACAGGAATGAGTTGATTGAATGTATCCGTAATAGTAGTCACCATGCGAATACGATATTCATACGGAAGGGTCTTGATGAAGATTTTTCTCAGTTCCTGATCTGTCGGCTCAAGACTAATTTGGGCTGCTAGATTCCTCCACCTTATGCAATATTCTTTGAACGATTCTATCTTCCTCTTCTCAGCACGTTCGAGATCCTCACAGGATGAAGTAATGTCCATGATAAACTTGTACTGCTTGAGAAACGCCTCATTTACCTAATCCCAAGTGTTAAAGAGGTTGATACTTTTCGTAATGTACCATCTTAAGGCGGGGCCTGTTAAGCTTGCTTGGAATGACTGGATCATCAAAGGAGCATTGTTGACATACTGGGTCATCCGCACTAAGTACATTTGCAAGTGAGCTTTAGGACAAGTCGTGCCGTCATACTTCTCGAACTCAGGCATTTTGAATTTTTTTGGCACTTTGACTTTAGCATAGACGGAGAGGTTTGTGGGAGATGAGTCTCGGATTCCCTGCAACTGTCTCAGTCTTTCCTCAAGCTTTTCAAAACATTTCTCATGCTCATTTTTGAGCTTGTCATCAGCAATTGTGATAAGATCATCCAAATGGGCACATCGTCATCAATCTCAACAGCAGTGTTTCTGTCATCTTTGTGATTTGGTGCCGTGGTTTGAGGATGTACGGACGCCGAAGCTGCATTCGTTCGAGACGCCCTGAATTCGGCCATCATTTCTTCCATGGTGGTGAGAAACTGTTTCATTTGGTCTTCGATATTAGTAATACACTCACGCAGTTCGGTTTGATCGGCCATTTTTGCCCTCAACTGTGTGACAATGGGTGAATGAAAATGATCCGTAATCACCTAATTTGAAAGAAAGAGAAAAAGTAGGCATCGAGATTTTTAGAGGTCAACCCATGGCAAATAGTCAAACCATTCACATTATTTATTCATGAAGTTGTGTTCATATAAAATGACAACCTAAACATGAACTAAAAATATGAATTAAATGATAAATACTAGCTTATTTAGCTTGATATATATACAATCGGGAGGTGACAGTTCGACAAAGTCGCTTATTCTCTCGAGTTAACTCAAAGACATAATCATTACTCATTTCCAGCTCCCTTTCCAGATGCTCAATTTGGGCTTTACGAGTGTGTTTCTCGATCACATCAGGCACTAGTGGACGTAGAGCAATCGAAATCTTGTGTTGGCGGATATAGTGCATCGAAGCATGATAAATCTTTTCTTCTTGTTTCAGCTTCTTAGGCACTAGAATCCTCTCGAGACAACACTCGTTCCATGCAGCATCAATCTGGCAAACCTCTTCAAAGTAATTGTAGCCCGAACAATTGAAACAAACTTGGAATAACTCTGTTTGGAGAGGAAACGGGATGTCCTGGAGAACTCGATACTATCAGACCACCCTTGAGGGATAGTAAGAAGTAGCGCGGGAGAGACCCAATAGAGGAATAGGACCATTACCTTTGTATGAGAGACGAGTCTCACAAACATGGAACCATTTTGCATGCCATATGAATGTCTTAGGATCTGGATCTCTTAAAGAGTTTATCCAATTTGAATATGATTTATCTGGACAAACTTTTTCTAAGGCCTCAAACTTACTAATTGGGTTAAAGGAATCATCAATGTTAGGCAAACACATTAGGTGACCAAATCCTTTTATTTGTGAAAGAAACCAAATTTGTAAAAGTTCAGGGCAAGCACGAAGAATTTTCTCACCATTTTGCTTATATTGATTGAGAGACAAGAAAGTTTATGCTAGTATCATATTGACATAATTCAACCTAGCACAAACTTGTCTAGTCACCCACGCAATTGAAGGATTAAAAGCATTTTTACGATGAGGAAAGATGATAAATCCAAAAAAAGCTAGAATGAAAATTCTACTTCTTTGCACGGTGGTTTGATTTGAAAAACATTCGGTTAAAAATGAAAGTGGACATGCAAGACAATTTGCTTTAACAACTTTCCTAACCGTTTTGATTTTGATTTTCAAAAATTGTGCTAACTCAGAGATGGAATCTAAACCAATGGGTGGCCTAACAATTTCAGTCCCAAGAGGCATTCCGATGGCAATGCTATATTCTTCCAAGGTTGTTGTTAACTCATGCTCACCAAAGATAAAGGTAGATGTCTCGGGGCACCAAAAATGCGATATTGCTTGCATGAGACCGGAGTGAATGTTGATATTCAATAAGGGAAGAAGGTAGCATATCTTCGACTTCACGTAACTTTGAGCCTCTCGATCCAAACTGTCCCACCACTCCTTGAGTTCTTTCTTGGGAGTGGAAATGAACTGAACGTCAATCCTCCCCATTGTATATAGACCAAGAATGAAGATTGACTAATTTGCCATGGACCAATGAGAAAAATGAGTTAAAAAAGGAAAAGAGATAGGAAACTTACTTTACCAGGAAAATGAAACAATCACAAAGACATGCGCATGAGTCGTGAGGCTCGATTTTTATCTAATTGGCACAAAAGTGAAGCTAAAAGGATGATTTGACCAGTTGTAGTCTCGCATACTTGTATCAGGTCCTTTTAGATTCGGCTCAGTAAAAAAGAATGCCCTATAATCACGCGATCTCGCGGATAAGGACAAACCATTCCGACATCAAGAAGAAAAGTTCGGGGTTGAGCTAGGCAACCTCTATATTGCGGTCTCACGTTCGAGGTTGTGACTTTCTCAACACCATCCTAGATTATCCTATCGCAACCCAGGTCCGGCAGTAGGTTGTGTGTGCAATAGTGTAGTGCTAAAGCAATAAAAGCATGCACATCAATTAAAGCCAAGCAACACTTCTAATAAAGCATTCAGACATTCATCCAAACACCTTCCTGCAAGACAAATGGGTTAGCAAACACTCCACCCCTTATAACTCCTTGCTGCAATAACATTTAACACATGTGTTAGGGGCTTACCTGGTATCCTCACTGCCAAAAAAATATATTCTTTTTTAAAAAAAATTGAAAATTGACCTAAGTCCACTAAAGTTCTTTAAAACAAGTCCCGAGTGGAGTCGCCAAGCTGTCATGACCATTCCAAAGGTGCACCACCTAGGGTTTGGCTAATGGATTGCTAAGTATAGCCTAGCTCGAGCTCTCCCAAGCTCATACCAATTCGCGACTTAGGTTTCATTTTTTAAACATGCTAAATAAATTTCAAAGGGAGTCGCCACTAATCTATTGATGGTGGGTCGATTAGAAACCCATGTAAAGCACTGGGAGTCGTACTTTACTCCTACGTACTGGAGATTTTGAATTCAGGGACTTGAGTACCTATTTCTCCTATTTTAAAAATAATTTGCAAGCAGCTTGAATTGATTTTTTAACTTTATTCTCTAACATGCACGGTGATCACACGGATGCGCAAACAATTATTAAAAAGCTCAAAGAAACAGAAAAATAAGCAAAGCAATAAACAAAGATGAAACAAATCAACAAAAAGATCTTTTTTGAGTTTTTTTTTTGTATGTGTGATGCATGTAATGGAAAATCAATCCTATATGCAATTATTCTAACGCAACCCTAAATGTAACTTTTATGAATTTCGAAATTATTAAATGAGACTAATTATCTATAGTTAAATAAAATCTAATCTAAACTAGGAACTAAACCACGTTAATCCCTAATTTAAACTAAAATCTCATCTTAACTACATATAATATCCTAAAATGCAAAGACTATTTTAGTATATGATGCATGGAAAATCTAACTCTAAATGTGACACGACCTATCATGCTTTGAAATATGCAAATCCTAAGTTAACCTAGCCTACATGACATGCTATTTAACTAAAGTAATTGAATGACATGCAAAAGAATCTGAACGGCAAACGACGATGGCAATTCTTGAATAATCCTTGGACGTTTGTGGAGGAATCGGCTCAGTACGGATCTCTCGGCAGTGTGGGGGCTTTGCGTGCAATACGTGGCCGAATGTCCACACAAACTATTGACTTAGCTGCTGGATCCTTTGTACCAATTGACTATGGCAGAAGAATCTGAATGTGATGAAATGCAAAGGTGTAGTAATATATTGGCAAAAACGAGCTGAGATGGAGCAATCTTCAAGAAAAAAAGAAAATGTTTTTCTTCCCTTTTTGACTTTTCTCACCCTGGCCCACCTTTGTACCGTAACTCCTTTTGTGCGCCCACACTCCTTTTACACCCAAAATCCTCTCTCTTCAATCTCCTTCTTTCTTTCTTCTTTTCTATCTTGCAGATCATCCCCCTCTTTTTTTTTGCCGATGGTCTCTCTCGCACTCTTCCTCTTTTTTTTTTTTACGAAAACCTCAAAAAGAAAAAATAAATGTTGGAAGAGTGTCCCTAAAAGAATTTTGACCAACAAGAGTTCCCCCCCCCCTAAAATTTAACTCGTAAGAAACAACCCCTTACTCACACGTACAACACTCTCAAAAAAGAACCCCCAGGAGAGAAACCCTTAAAAAAATGATTGCAAAAAAGAGTGCCCCAAAAGAACTTTGACCTACAAGAGTTCCCCCCAAAAAAAGAAGACAACTTTTTCTCATGCACCACACTATACCATGCTCTCTTTTGTGCCCAGCCCCCTTTTTTGACTTTTCAACTCTCTCCCCACGCTCTCTTTTCTCTCTTTTGTTTCTGCTGCACCTACAATTTTTTTAGCCTCCCTAGCCTTTTTTGCTCTCTCGTCCACCTTGATTTATAGGAGGAGAACTAGCCCAAATTTTTTGAAAACAGCACAGGTTGGGTCTGGATAATATTCTTCCAGATAAGATTTTATGATTTGACAATTTTAACAAACAAAATCTTAAACAAACTTAATCTCCAAGCGGATGTCTATCCATTTGTTATCCATAGCACAACCACTCTTATCTCTCTATCAAAATTTGAACCTCGCACCTTCTAGAAGCTCTTTAAATCACACGTGCGATGGTATGTAATAAGATTATGTCGAGATCATGCGATGCAAATAATAATTTGAATTTTTTAGGGGTCGGACTAAACCCCTGATTTTCTTATGCACTTAATTTAGGCCAAAATTTAGGTGTCAATAGCATGTTAGATGAAATTGCATTTCCATATTTAGATTAGATCGCATGCTAGATAATATTGTATTGCATGATTAGATTGCATATTAGGTATCATTGCATGTTTAAATTAGGTTATATATTTTATTTCAAGTTCAATAAAATCCATAAAAGTTTCAGATCCATGTTAAATAGGAATTGCATATCTAGGTCATAAAATTCCATATCATGTTAATGCATTTAGAAATCTAGGAATCATGCTAGTTTAGGACTCATATTTTATTAGTTTATTTAATTTCAAAATTTCATTAAATAAATAATAAAATACCTAAAAAAAAATACCTTTTTGCATGTCATTTAATTAATTTAGTTAAGTAGCATACCATGTAGTCTAAATTATTTTGGAATTGCATTAAGATGGTTGCATATAGGATTAATTTTCCATTACATGCATTGCATACACATAAAAAATCCAAAAAAATGTTTGTGTTAATTTGCTTCATTAGATCATCTTTGTTTATTGCTTTGTTTCATTAAGCATTTAAATAATCATTTGCGCACCCGCGTGATCACCATGCATGGTAAGGAATAAAGTTAAAATCAATTCAAGCTGCCTGCAAAATGTTTTTTTTTAAATAGAAAGAAAAAGGTACCCAAGTCTCCAAATTCAAAATCTCTGGTTCGTAGGGGTAAAATACTTCTCCCAGTATTTTACATGGGTTTCTAATCGACCCACCATAAATAGATTAGTGGTGACTCTATTTGAAATTGATCTTACATGTTAAAAATTGAAATATAAGTCATGAATTGATATGAGCTTCGGAGAGCTCGAGCAAAGTTAATTTTAGCAATCCATTAGCCTAACCTTAGGTGGTGCACCTTCGGAAAGGTTGCGACACTTCTCAATACTCGAGCATCTTCCACCCTCTTTGTTTAATTGCCCATATGCTAGTTTTCGTATATAGAAATTATTATGTTACCTATATAATTTACTCTTTTTCTAAAAGTCTCTCCTGAATAGTCAAACTGGAAAAGCTACAATGTTTATCTAGCTACAACACATAATTATTAAGAAGATGGTATATATGCAGGGTCGTCGGTTACTTTCAATGGGATGTCTTTCTATACTCTAGCATTTCCTAACCTGTTCGTTCAGTTCGCAGGGCTATTAAATTTTGCAATCCTATTAAAGATTCTCTTACTAGTTAAAGCCTGATAGTCACAAGTTAATTTTTTTTTTTCAACTTTTTCTCAATGACCAAAAATAAGCTCCTATTTATATGAAAATGAGGAATATGCTTATCATTAATATCAATGTATCGAATAGGGAGATAAACTTATAATGTATTCTATAAATGTAGCATAATAGATACATTAGATAGAATGAATATTTATACATGTATTTCCATTCATTTAAGTATTTTATAACACTCACCCTTGAATATTCATTGTATTCAATATATTACAAATGTGCATTGAATGATACCGCATCATTAAAAACCTTAAACCGAAAAAACTTAATAGGACAAAAAACTAGATCACATCTAAAAAGAGTAAAGACCACAAATTTTATGATTTCTCCCTTTTATGGATGCATTAATTGCTTTGTTTAAAACCTTAAGCCAAAAAAACCCTATGAGGAAAAAGGGTAGAGAGAAAGAAAAAGAGTGCAATGCATACTTCATATTATCCCCCCTTCAATTTAACCATATAGCCACGACTAGGGCTTGTCAATCTTTCATCTTGTGAATTCGCCGCAGACCAATATCATATACTAATTTCTCGAAAGTTGACATTGAAAATGATTCGGTAATTTCTCAAAAGATCTGCAAGATAATTTATAGAATGAATATATTTAACATCAATTTGTCGACCTTCTTAGAGTTCATGAGTATAGAAAAAAATTTCGACAAGATATATTTGGTCCTTTTATGTGACATCCTGATTTTCGAACCCCGTCCGAAGTAAAATGAATGGGCTTTTCACCAGTGTGCCTGTGGTCCTTTTTCTGGGAGTTGATCACTCACGAGTTAACAACCTATTTGGTGAAGCCGCTAAGGGATATAATCTCTAAAAGCTACCCGGTAAGTTGGATTGGATTAAAATCATGCTTGGTTGATTTTACCCACGAAATTGAACTTGGATTTGGGAATCGAATGTTTGAGCAAGTCCCGACTTATTTTTAGGATCATGTTTCATCTTTTGGGAGAATTACGTCAAGATGGGAATTTTGTGGAAAAGATTCCAGCCTAACTTGAATTGATGAGGATTTGAATGTAACATAAGGTGAATGGGTGCAAATTCGTAGGTATGAAGGGTTGCTGCATTACTGTCTTCATCCTTGGCTTGTTGGAGAAGTTTGGGAAGAGAAATGGCTGCTGGATAAGAGTTGAAGACTTGTGGGGCATGCACTTAAGTGTTTTGGATATTTTGTATTGACTTTGATGTCTTCTTGTTCCCCTTTTACCAGCTGAACGTTGGAGCTTACAACTTCATCTTCTTCAGCCTCTTCTAGATATTTTTCACCTCCATTCCTCCAGCTGAGATACATAGCTCTCAAACCAGCAACTCATGAAGCGACTTACAAGGTTTTTTCATCATCTTCTGAGCTTCTTTTGGAATCGACATAGACTTGAGTTTTAGTCGCCTTCACATCACTGTCGTTGTGGACTTGTCAGCTTGTTTATCAGGTTAGTTTACTTTATAATCCTTTCTTAGGTTGTGATTATACTTAGAGGGTTAGATGGGTGTTAGTTAGCTTGATAAGATGAATGTTAGACTAGATTAGTACAAGTGACATTGGTTTAGTTCAGTTTAGAGGATTTCTCTGGAATATGTTTATGAACTATTGTTGTTTGATGGTTTTGTGGATCGAGATGTTATAAGATTGTGAAGTCAGTTCCTCCGTAAAAAGTATTTTATACATCTTCAGCTATGACATATATCTTACACAATATTTTATGGATTTAAAAGGGGATTATGTCAACTTCGTTTTGAACAAAACAAAACTTCTATTTTTGTTGGAACTTGTGACCTTTTGGAGTTCATGGATTTTTATCAACTCTTGGAGTTTGAATTTCGAAAGAGTTCTTTCACAAAAGTTGTTTGTCACATCTTTTAGTGTAACATAGTCGAATTTCATATCAAACATCCGGGTTTTGGATTTCGAACCAAGCTGGTTTTTGAGAACATGATTTCTGAAATTGGATGCATTTTTTGTAGCAATTTGCGCAATTAACTGCTCTCTTTTTAGAAGGATTTGGGTCAAGGTGTCTTCTTGAAAAAAGTTTATTTATGTGTCATTTTATGAACTTGTTTGATTATGTTTCCGGTTTTAAACTTGGAGATATGTAAGTGACTTGGTTTTACTAGTTAGGGTGATTTTACGTTTAGCCGCGTTGGTGCAGTATGGGACGTGTGCAGCAAGGCTGGATGTTCGACCTCCTTAATGTTTGCTAGATGGTGTGTGATTGTGTGATGAGTAGCGTTGTTATGTAGACCACCCTGAGGCGAGAACTTTTCGCGGGGTATGAACTAAGCTTAAGGCTTTGTTACACAAATCACCCTAAGGCGAGAACTTTTCACGGGGTAAGAACTAACCCTAAGATGAGAACTTTTCGTGGGGTTTACTTAAGCTTGACGAGGTAGACCATCGCATACCTGAGGCAAAAATCTTCGTGGGTTGTGGCAAGGACTTGAGGCGTGTTTACACGAGTCGAGAAATGCAAATCGTCACATACCTGAGGTGAGAACCTTTGCGGATTGTGACAAGGACCTGAGGCGAGAACTTTTCGTGGGTCAAGAAACATCTGAATGTTTGATTGAATCATTGATATGATGTGCCTTATAATGAGATGAAATTGTATGACATGATATGGGACGTGTCATAACGATTTGGCCTCATAATCAGGACCTTTGTGAATTTATGATGATTGATGTGAAGTGGTCTAGTGGTTAAAGATGTTGATGTATGCTTATGTACATGAATTGTGGAGTTTTTACATCACGAGACGCCGTAGAGTTTCAGTCTTGAGATAGTCTCAGACCCGAGAGAGTCTTAGACCCAGACAGTTTAGCAGTTTCCAGACCTTGATTTGTTGGTTGTGTGTAGGTTACCTATAACACCCCCAAACACCAATACATAAAATATAATGAACTCAATTATTTAATTGGAATTCAAGGGCCCGCCACAAGCCACAAATGGATTTATCATGTCCCGATCTGTTGGCCACGTGACAAACCCCTACTTGGCAACTTTTTTTTTTTTAATTTTCACATGCAACAATCTTATCCCAAGATCCCTGTAACATCCTCGATTTAGGACCTTGATTAATAAAATGATTAAGGTGTCAAGACCTAAATAGTGAAGTAGGGTAATTAGCCCGCTAAAGCCTTTGGTGAGGACAATCAGGGGTTGACACGCCTGATCATCTAGAGTACTCGGCCTTGAGCAATTACTTGACCATAAGGATCGAGCAAGGAGGTCTTGTCCTAACACAGATTTTCACATGATAACTCAAAGAAGAGTTCAGTGGATGATTATTGCCAATTCATGAGTGGCAATAATTAATCTTGAGCCAACTTTGAAATTATCCGTAAAATTACGTGATTAGAAAGACATCTTACCGATTACATGACAATCGAGGAATACTCTAAGGATCGGCGAGGCTCAACGTGAAATGACTGCGGGACTTGTGAGGCGACGCCTTATTGATCATCATTTAGGAGGGACTATTTGAGGTCACTGAAAGGCGACACTTAATCACAGAATTATTAGATTAATTTTGGGCATTAAATTGAGAGAGATGGACTCCAACCCAAATTAAGGAATTAGTAGGGGATCAAGAAGCATACTCAAGGGCCATTTGGCCAAGGGAAGGCTGAATAGGGAAATAGAGAAAAAGAAAAGAAAAAAGAGAAAGAGAAAGAGAAAGAGAAGGAAAATAGAATAATAAGATTTGGTGGTGTCTTGACAATTATTAAAGTCAAAGAAAGACAAGAAAATCTAGAGTAGTTTTGACCTAGAGAATTATTAATTCAAGGGGTAGAAGTGTAGGTTGATTCAAGATGACATAAGCCTGGATTAAAGTACCTATAATCTATTAGAAGAAGATCACACGTGGGAGAGTGGCCGGCGGCAATCCAAGGACAAAAAAGGAAGAAAAACAGAATTATTTAGTCATTAATAAGGCCATCTTAAGGTTATAATTAGGCTTGTGGCCTAATGAGCTTAGGGTGATGTCATGTGGGTGATGTAATGCACCTAGTTATAGGATTATGTCATCCTAGAAGGCTATTAGAGGAATAGGTAATTAAGAGTCTAATATAGTGTCATCATGAGAGTTAAATATAGCCATGTGAGCTATTAATTATAGGATGATGTAATCTTGATGACATAATGCACCTAGATATAGCATGAAGTCATCCTATGAAGCTATTAGAATGATAGACAATTAAAGGGCTAATATAAGATATAAAATTAGGCACATGGGCTAACATTTAAATAATACTATAGCCTTAGTACCTAGATGGATAGATAGGATAATTAATGATCACATGGACAAAAGAAACAATAAGAAATAGGGGAGAAATTCGTCCAAGGCAAGAGGGGGAGGAAGAATGAAGTAAAATAATGGAGAAAGGACAAAGACATTAATGGTTGAATAGTGGTCCTATAGTTACTTTATGAAATTAGACCTTAGGCAACTAATATGTGAGATAGCACTAGCCTTGGGCCCCAATTTTTCTTGCCTATAAATAGAGAAAATCTCACTTCATTTGGACACACACCACAACCAAGAACACACAAACCTCTTCTGCCTGCTTCTGAAAATTCGTAGCTCTGCTAACCCAGCCACTGTTCTGCCTTCAACCACCCACCAGCAGCCATTTGCTTCACCAAAACCCTCCACCACCTTCTTATATACTTCCATACCGTCCTTCCTGCAAAATTTCAGCACCAACGGAGCTCCGGTTCCTCCCGAACCAACTCTGGAAGCTACAGACCCCTGGACCGAAATTCTGCACCGTCAACCTTTCTGTTTGGCCCTGGTTGACCGACCAAACGACCTCCGAATCGAGCAAAACTAGTGCCATTCTCTTCGTAACATCCAGAGCTTTCTAACACAACCAACCACGCTCCGAAATGTTGAGTATTTGCCACTGTAGAGCCTCGGGAATCCGTCCGTACAACCATCGAGCTGAACGACGGGTTGCTGTTCGCCTGCTCCGATTAGCTCCTTCTTCTGTTTCTTCGACTCTTCTCTGTGTTTTTGAGTAACACCTGCCTGTAAGTGGACTTTCTAACCCTCGGGTAGGGCGTGACGTTACGTAGTTAACTTGTGAAGTGGTTTTCTAAATTTATTGCCCGCTTTGGTCTTACTAATCTTTATAGAAAATGTTTATGTTCTTGTTATGATTTCTAGTCCGTTTCTTGAGTTCAAAATCTATCTTTTGGCAAAGTGACATCTTATTTGAGCTTCTAAAATTATCTTTGATCTTTGGTCTTACCAGTCTTGTTTAAAAGGTTTGTCTTTTGCTTTCAAAGTTGTATCCTATTTATTGAGTCAAAATCTCTCTCTTTTGCAAAGAAGATGCTGGTTATAATCTCAAAGATAAAATGAAAGAAATGATTTTTGGGAATGGGTGATTGTGTGTGATGCATGCTATAAGACAAGACTTGCCACTCGACCGAGGTCGTGTTGGCGATGATGACGAACTCGGAAGAGTTCCGGATGATAAGCCTCCTCGTCGGATGGACTTCGGGGGAGACGCGCTCTGCGGGGTCTGCCCGGCTTTTGAGTCGGTTGGTGCCGTCTAGATGGGGCTAGGCGATGCTTGGGCTGCGGTCCAAAGGGCCGGATCATTATGGAACCGGCGGCCGGGGAGGGCCAAAAGATTATAAAAATGCATGCAATGATATGTGGAGTCTTTGTTGATTTTTGGGATTCATGGGTGATTTTTGGAAGTCCTGGATATGTGATATTTTCAAAAGAAATTGCAAGGTTTTTAGAAATGATTTAATAACTCTTAAAATGTGGTTTTCAAACCTTTGCTTGTTGATTGCGAGGCCACCTCCTAGACCAGGTTTAGAATTTCTACTTATTGAGTTATCTCACCCCGTGGTTATTAACATTTTCAGGATCATACCATGGTTAGTCCGTGATTCATTTTGGTGTGCCATCGAGATGATCACTGAAGTAGGAGAAATTGATGGTGAATGTCTCCTCGCTCCCTTTTGTTGAAAAGGTTAGGTTAGAGGAGTTAGGGATAACCAACCCCCGATCTTATTCCACTCATGTTTAAAAGTGCTTCTGGCACGTCATGTTGTAATCACGTTGCATTTTGTTGGAGTTGTATTTGATGGTTACTTGCTATAGATAATGGTGGTTTGTGTTGATATGTAAATGATATATGAAGTAGATATTTATGTCACATGTTGCTTAGTTTGCCTAGTTAACTACCAAGTAATGTACGGGGATTGCTTCCGCTTGATGATTAAGTCGACAATGGGTCCTGGGATAATATTGTCGCAAGTGATAAATGAATTAATGGCCATGTGGGGATTTGTCACGTGCCCAACGGACCGGGGCGTGATAAATCCGGGTGTGGCGAGCCCTTGAGCTTAATTAAAATAATTAAGTTCGTTTTATCTATTAATTGGTGTTCGGGGCGTCACAATCCCATTGTCGACTTTAACCATTATAATTATGCAGAAGCAATCTCGTACATAACAAGATAGTTGATTTACTAAGATGAATAGTAGGCATTGTCACAAATAATTAACACCAAGCAATATGTCATACCAACATATATTTTACATAACCTCTAAAATACTTGCATAACATAAGAGGTACCCATCCATCACAACCATTACATCCACCACCAAAACACACGTACAACCATAACAACCCCAACAAAACGTGATTATATTTACAAGACGCACCTAAGCACGTTCCATCATGACTGAGCAAAATCGGGGGTTGGCTATCCTAGCTCCGCTACCTAGTACATACACCAAAAGGGACCAGATCGTGGTTAGCCAGTCTTACCCCTCGGAATCCATCCCATCCTCTTAGTCCAATTCCTCCTCCAATTCCTCTAATTTCGTAATCATGATGGGTCCTTCCAGGTAGCTTCCAACCATGTGTGGAGGAATGAAATCACTCGGATAGGGCCCGGTCACGAAGTCGTCGAACCGAATGAACCAAGCCTCGTAGAGGTGAGGGACGGCATAACCATGACCCTCGTTTACCCAAATAGTGGTCATGTGCTTCTTAAGGGTCGCAACCGGATAGTAGTCGATGATAATCTCAACTTTGGTGGTAATGGTGGTAGTACTCCAAACAAGGCCACGGGATTAGCCATGAGATGTCCTGAAAATGTTAATAACCACGGGGTGAGATAAACTCAATAAGTAGAAATTCTAAACCACGCCTAGGAGGCGGACAATCAACAAGTAAAGGTTTGAAAACATATAAGAATGTCATCACATTATTTTAAAACCTTGCCCCTTTTTTGAGAAGATCACACTTCCACACATCATTGCATGTGTTTTTCTTTTCTAATCTTTTGGCCATCCTCGCCGCCGGTCCCATAATGATCCGGCCCTTTGGACCGTAGCCCAAGCAACGCCTAGCCTCATCTAGACGGACCATCCGGCTCTAAAACCAGGAACACCCTGCAAGGTCTACTGCCTTGAAGTCCATTCTACGAGGAGGCTAATAATCAACCGGAACTCTTCCAGGCTTATCATCGCCCACATAAACTTCATAATCACCAGGTCCTGAAGGAAGGGTCAACATTGGAGCGGTGGTTAATCTCCTATTTAGTTCCTAAAAGCCCTCTTCGCACTTATCGGTCCAATCAAACTTTAACTCCTTCTTTAGTAGCTTCGTTAACGGCATTGATATGCTCGAGAACTTCTGCAAGAAGCGATGATAATAACCTGCCAAACCCAGAAAACTACTAACTTCCGTCATGGTTGTGGGTCTTGGCCAACCCAGCACCGCCTCAATCTTAGCGGGGTCTACGACAATTCCCTCACCCGAGATCACGTGACCTAGAAACGCCACACGGTCCAACCAGAACTCGCACTTGCTAAGCTTTGCATAGAGTGCGTGTTCTCGAAGTGTCGCCAATACCACCTTTAGGTGTTTGTTCATGTTCCACATGACTCTTCGAGTAAACTAAGATATCGTCAATAAACACAATGACGAATCTGTCCAAGTACTCCATAAAAACTCTATTCATTAGATCCATGAATGCCGTTGAGGCATTCGTCAAACCAAAAGACATTACCGAAAACTTGTAGTGGCCATAACAAGTATGGAAAGCGCTCTTAGGGATATCTTCCTTTTTAATCCTTAGTTGGTGATACTTAGTCCTCAAGTCGATTTTTGAGAAAACTGACGCCCCTTACAATTGATCGAACAAGTTGTCGATCCTAGGTAATGGGTACTTATTTTTGACGGACACTTTATTCAGTTGCCTATAATCAATACACAACCTCAGGGATTTATCCTTTTTCTTCATGAAGAGTACCGGCACATCCCATGGTGACACACTAGGACGAATAAATCCTTTGTCAAGTAACTCTTGCATTTGAACCTTTAACTCCTTTAACTCAGAGAGTGACATTCAGTAAGGCGGCTTCGAGATCAGTTCTGTCCCAAGGAGTACCTCAATCGCGAACTCAACTTGCCACTCAGGGGGTAATTCAGGCAACTCCTTTGGAAAAATAGCTGAGAACTCCCGCACCACAACAATCCCCTCCAACCTCGGCTCTTCAGCCGAAGCGTCCATTATACAGGCTAAAAAGCCTTGACATCCATCCTCCAATAATTGGGTTGCCTTTAAGGGCGAAATCATTAAAGTGGAAGGCCCTCCTCGACTCCCTACAAACTCATAACTCGGACCTTTCAGTGGGCAAAACTGTGTTGTTTTCCTGAAATAGTCTACTGTGGCTCTCTGCTTCATCAACCAGTCCATTCCAATTATTAATCATAATCGTACATAGCTAGTACAACCAGGTCGATCAATCCATTCACCCCACTAATCGCTATTTTGCACTCCTCATACCCACTAACTGATAACATACTAACGTGCATAAGGGTCAGACATTAAGAACCACTGTTAACGGCTTGACAATTAGTCCTACTGACTTCATGAATCGCTCCGCGACAAATGAATAGGTAGCTATCGTATCAAATAAAGCATAAGCAGGACATTGGTCCAGGTAAACGGTACCTGTTATAACTCCACTAGCATTCTGGGTTTCATTCCGTGTCACCGTATAAACTCTTCCTTGAGCTGGGGGTCGGTCTAATAAGAGAGAAAGTGCCATCCCTGCTAGTTGTCCTACTTTTTGCTGCGGTTGCCCCCTAAACGTGCAATGCGGGCAGTCTTTAATCATGTAACCCCGCTGGCTGCAGCCAAAGCATCCTCTAATCCTCGTGGGGCAAGGACCTGTCTTATGGAATTTTCCGCACTGTCGACACCACGCCTCTTGACAGAATGGTGGCTTCTTGATTCTGCCATTCTTAATCGGAGGGAAGGATTTCTTCGGTCTCGTCATTGGCCTCTTCCCTCGCCAGTTAATATTCTTATTTGCAAAGGACCGCGATCCAAACGCGGCCGCCCAGTCATTCATATTCTTCCCACCATCAGTGCCTTAGTGTACACCTCCTTATAGTCCCGAAGATTGAATGGCGCCAGTTGCAACTTAATCTCAGGTTTCAGTCCTTCCCGAAACTTCTTCGCTCAATCGACTGGGTCCTCGACCAGTCTTTTTCCATACTTTTCCAAAGCAACAAATTTTGCCTCATACTTCACCACAGATAGATTATTCTGGTGAAGTCTTTGAAACTCTGCTAGTTTTGCATCTCTAGCAGCTTCCGAAAAGTACTGCTCGTTAAATGCCTCTACAAAAGCATCCCAGGTTGGTGATACACCTTCTGGGAAGATAATGCCCTTGGTGGCCCTCCACCAATGATTTGCGTTACCCTGCAGTTGGTATGTCGCCAAAGTTACCCGGTCCGCTTCGTTACAATCCATTACTTCGAAGTTATTTTCCAATTCCATCAGCCATTCAGTAGCTGCTTCCGGGTCTCCCATCCCAGAGAACGTTGGGGGTTTCAGCTTTAAGAATTGTCCCACTTGTCTCTGCTTCTTCCTTTCCCCATTTTCGCCCCTACAGCTAGGGTAGGGACAGGGACTTCTACGTTGTCTCTCACAATACCCTCGCCGGGACCTTGTGCTACAGGGGCATTCCCATCCCTCAAGGCTGCCAATATGGTATTTGCTGCAGCTGCTATAACGGCCTCCTGGTTTTTGGCCTACTGTCGAACTTCTTCTCAGAGATCCTCAAGAGACTTTGTAAGTCCCTCGACTCTGGGATCTCCCTGGGTATTGGCTTCTCCAACCCCAAAACGACTAGTAGTCGCCCTCCTCCTCGGAGGCCTTTCGTTTCTATCCATTCTCACAACCTACCTAGTTCCAATATTGCAATACTTTTATCAATCGCAAGATATCATGACAAGCATCCCGACACGTGATTCATAACTAGGATATCATTACGAAATAATAACTATACACAATAAAGGACAACATGCGGTGCACAGTCATGCTATTAACAATGTGTCATGCTCATCAGTAATCCATCACATGTGATATTCAATAATTAATCATGCAAACTCAACACTAAATAAAGCATAACAACACCCGACCCCACTGGTCCTCTATCGATACCTCGTCAGGTCATCGACTACAGTGCATCACTGGCTACCCTTCTTGGTACCACGTACTTTTTCCAATCTAGCAATGACATGGCCTCCTCACAACACTTCAGAAAAGGCATAGTCACAAATCCATGCTACACCTTGGTCACGTGTCAATTGAGGTGCGAGCACACCGCCCCTGTGACGTTCCGGCAACATACCTCATCGAGGCGCTATCACACCGCCCTATGATGTTCCGGCAACGTGCCTCACTACTCCTTAAAGTCACAGTTTGACTTCGCTGCACATGTCCTAAACCGTGCCAACTTGGCTAAACTAGACTATCAAGTCACCCGTCTAATGTCCGGCCTTGCTTCACACGTCCCATACCGTGCCAACGCGGCTAAACATAGACTCAATCCTAGTGGTGTCTAGTCAGATATCCAACCTTGTTGCACACGTCCCATACCATGCCAACGTGGCTCAACAAAAGACATCAATCTTATGGGTCAAGTGTAGGTCTTGAGCTAATCTCGGTCTTGCTTTTCTATCCTCAAGATCAAATTCAGCCTTATCCCTTCATGACCTTAGCCCTTCCCAAGTCCTAACCTCACTTTACTCTTATGATTCTACCTAGTTGTCTTAAAAAAGTCAAATCCTCCTTGTCACTCCATGACCCTAACTCGCTCGGGTCCTAACCTCTCTCTAATACCACTTTCACTGAGGATTGTCATGCCCTGCCTCTGGGCAGGCAGCAATCCCCGTTCTTAACTTCAGCGTCCACTTAAATCCCAAAAAACCAAATTTTCCTTCCTTCTTATCACATCGCTACATGACAACTATAAAGCGAGGGGTCTAACTAACAACACCAAAGCCTCAGATTATAGAAACATCAATATCCATAAATAGATTAACATGATCCACAATTACAAAATCCGACCTGGAAGAATCAAAAGCCTAGGGGTGTCGCATCCCGCGAACTGTACAACCAAAAGCGGCAGGAAGGAAGAAAGGGAATACTATCCTATGGGGTAGGGAGCTGATCTAAGTAGTCGGCTTAGGCCCAACGGGGTGGCGGATCAAAGACGGTTCCATCCTCTGAGTCGTCTGCTCCATCTGGGTCTTCGTGTGCAGACTTGTATCCTCCCCAAGGCATACCGCGCTGCTCCGAGTGGTGGTTCATCTGACCTCCTGGGTACTCTTGTACTCTACCGTATGCTGATGGGGTACCCAAACCCATTAATCGAAATTCTAGATCTACTCCGTATGCTCATGCCTCTCTACAATCAGACCGCTCTTCCAAACCTCCCTATCTACCACACACCCTTCATCAACGAGATGCTTAGGGATCATCCTTACCTCCTCCAGGTCTTCTGCTTCCTCGTCTGAGCTAAAGGGAGCCTCCGGCTTCGAGTCCTCCTCCAGCTGGTCCTCCTCCTCCAGCGGTTCCTCCTACTGCAGGTCCTCTTCCTCTATGGGGTCCTTCAAGTCTGATGGTACCTTCGTCAGGTCTATAGTTAGTCTTGGGATGGTTGGGGTGGTGGGGTGAGATACTGAGTATCTTAGTGAAAGAACCCTAACCCAAAACTAGGATCAAGTACCACCCTAGGGTCCCTAATAGCGTCTCACCGGTCGGGTACCCCTAATAGACTCAGGTTGCCTACTAAATTCTTACTAAAGGTCTAACCAACTCTAATCGTCTCTCATTTGACTAGCTTCTACTCAGGATTCAATCACCTCAGAAACTAGACTAAGATGTGACAATACCACTGTCAAAACTTAATGCTAAACCCTAATTCGACTATTGAGCTAAGTAAGACCTCTACCTAAATCCACAGTTGAGAGCCAGCTAGGCATATTAATGAGTTGCGTACTTAAATAATAGAAGTACAAAATTAAATAATCGAAATGCAAAATTAAGTATTTAAATGTAGAATTAAGCAGTAAATTCATGATTGAATGCATAAAGCTGTCCACAACCAGCCTAAGACCTTAATCATCTCCTGAAGGTCAACTACACAGCTCTTTAAATATCATCTTTGTATCGTACGAGGTAAGTCATGCCTTGCTTAAACGACCGATCCCGATTTCCAAATCCACCTCTCCATCGTCCAAATGTTGAGTTACCCACGAATTTCTAAATTCCCGTTTGCACACCTTAATCGTACAAATTCCCTAACCACCTAGGCTAATTTGACTATTGACTAATTTTCCACCTAATTCCAAATAAATCAAATAATTTTCCTCCTAATTTCTACTAAAGCAGTAAAAGTGCCTAATTAAGCATTAGAGCCCATTCACTGGTGACGGGCGCGAAAAACGACGTCGGCGGTGAATTTTTTGGCGAGCCTCTAATGACGGCGACGGCGATGGCGAGACTCGAGCAAACCCGGTTCAGGCACTCGGGTCGCGAATCGGGTTAATGGGGCTCTCGGGTTTCGGCACCGTTCTCCGTCCTCTAGCCAAACCGAAGCTCATGGCTGGTCAGAAATGAAAGCTGGCTTGATGGCCAGTCGAACGATGGTGGTGGCGAGGGCTGAGGTGGTTGGAGCTGTGAGGAATCTGGCCGTGAAGTCGACGGCTCGAAGCTAGGGTTTCCAAAAAAAAAGGTTAGGGTTTTCGAGCTTCAACCCATGGATTTTAGATGAAATCGATTGAAGTGAAGTAGTTAAACTCACTCACGAGGTGATTGCGAGTCCAATGGCACCAACTGTGAGGAGCGGCGATGGCTGGAATGGCGGTGGCGACGAGCTAGGGCGCCGGCAAGCTCGGGTTTGAGCCTGTCTCAAACCAAGTCAAAGGAATGTAAGCTAAATCGAACCAAGCAAGAGTCAAACCTAAGGTTTAGAGGCCCTTAAGAATCAATTGGAAGCATCGGTTTAATAAATTATAAAAATTTAGGAAAATTACTAAAAGTTCAGAAAAACTTCCCAAAACCAGAATTAAGCATTTTTGAGCCCCAAACATGATTTAAAGTCCAAAATGACTTTTGTAAAAATTCTCGAACTAAAAGGAAATTATAGAAATTTTCGAAAAAATTTCCAAGGCCTTTAAATTGCAAACGCAGTCCATCCATTCACACGATGGATTCCCGGGAAGCCCGAAACACGACTATTACATTTGCATCTATCCATCCACTCAAAGTTGACATCTTTTTTAGTTAGGTATGTCAAGGGTGCGGCAACATTTACAAACTTTTCCATGAATCTTCGATATTAATCGACTAGTCCGAGGAACTTCAAACTCCATCATCATATTGGTTGGCCAATTTACCATTGCTTCCACTTTGGCCTAGTCAACTGAAATTTTAGGTCCCAACGCAATGTGACCCAGGAATACCACACTGTCTAACCAAAACTCAAACTTCTTGATTTTAGCATAAAGCTTATGCTCTCGAAGGATTTGAAGCACCAACCTCAAGTATTGTTTGTGCTTGTCAAAGTCCTTGAATTGCAATAGGATATCGTCGATAAAGACAATAACAAAGTGATCTAAATAGGTCTTGAGGACTTCGTTCATCAAGTCCATAAAGGCTATTGATGCATTAGTCAACCCGAACGGCATCACTAGAACTTCATAGTGACCATAACGGGTCCAAAAAGCTATTTTCGAGATATCCTCCTTCTTAATTCAGAGTTGATGATAACCCGATTGGAGGTCTACTTTGGTGAATACTGATACACCCTAATATTGATAAAAAGGACTGTCGGTCCCTGGCAACATGTTATCATTCTTCACAGTGACCTAATTTAGTTTCCAATAGTTTATGTATAATCGTAGGAATCCATCCTTCTTTTTGACAAAGAGGATTGTGGCTACCCATGGCAAAGCACTAGGCCGAATAAAGCCTTTATCAAGCTACTCTTGGAGTTGAAACTTGAACTTCTTAAATTTCGCCAATGACATAATGTCATATAGTACGGGGTTTTAGAAGTAGGCTCTGTCCCACATATCAACAGTGAATTTGATTTGTTGTTCTAGAGGTAACCCACATAAATCTTTAGGGATATCTTTCAGCTTCAATCCCTCTTTGGATTTATCTTCCTCCACAACTAAATATTATTGACGGTCATCTTCAAGGAGTTGCCCAGCCTTAAGTGTTGATATAAGCGTCGTAAAAGGATTTCCATTGTTTCCTAGAAAGAAGTAGCTAGGATGATTAAGGGGATTGAATCAGACCACCTTCCAATGACAACCTAGGCTAGCATGTTGCTTGCCTAGGAAATCCATCTCAATAATTACATTGAAGTTGTCCATAGCTAAGAAGACTAGGTCAGCAAGACAACGAGGTCAATTTGCTGCTCATGACCACTAATGGAAATCTTACAGCCTAGGCACATAGACATGGATAATATAGTATCCCTCAAGGGCATGCTAATGCTAATACATACTTCCAATAGTCTAGGATTGAGCCTAACCAAACGTACGAATCTCTCGGAGATAAAACAATGAATGGCACCAGCATCAAATGAGGCATAAGCACTAGTGTCACACATCGAGATCATACCTGAAATTACTGAGTATCAGTATCAACCTCTTCCTAAGTAAGCGCATAAACCTTCCCCTAAGTTGGGGGTCACTGTAAGCTTCCTTGGGATTGCCTTCTATCGAAGGTTTGTGATTGGCCTTTTCGGACCATCACTAGGTAATTCCAAATTATATGTCCTTGTTGGCCACATCTGAAGCATTCTTTGATCCTACTAACGCAACATGGATAATTTCCGTGATTTCTCTTGCATCTCCGGCAATTCCCATTTGAGTTAGCCAACTTCTTTGTCTTTGTGTTTGGTACTCCCTTACCTCTTTTATTGTAGGGAGAGAATTGTTTCCCTCTACTGGCTGGCCTCTTAGTGAGAAGGAAGGTACTCTTTTGTTCCTCTAGCCTGCTCCATGAGGTCTTTTTTTATCAACTGAGCACGCGTGTACAACTTGTTATAATCTTTAAGGTTCAACAATACTATTTGACTTCAAATTTATAGTTTCAAACCATCACAAAATTTCTTCGCTCGGTCTACTAGATACTTAATCAATCTTGGGGAAAATCGGGATAGTTCCACGAATCTTGCCTCACATCAATCGACGGTTAATCCATTCTTCTTTAGCTGAACAAATACGCAATCTTTCTATCACGAGCACATTACGAGAAATACTTCTTGAAAATGGCATCAACAAACCATTTCCAGGTTACCACTACACCTTCAAGTAATATAACTCCCTTGGTTGCTTTCCACCAGTGGTTAGCGTTTTTCAAGAGTTGGTACTCGGCCAAGGCCACTTGGTTGCCATCGCAACAACCTAGGAGCGGGAAGATCTATTCTATCTTTTCATCCAAGTCTCCGCCCCCTTGGGTTTACCCATCCCCGTGAATTTTGGAGACCTCAATCTCAAGACCTGTTCGATCAATCCCTTGAGACAATGCTCTCCATGATTATTCGGGGTAGAAGCAATTGGGTGTTGTGACTACCTTTCTATCTGCCTTTCCATTATTTGGCTAATATTTGAAAGAGCTTACGGAATGCTATCCGGTCAAGGATACTGAACTAACTTTCCCTTGGAACTTATCTTGAAACACAACAAAAAGTTAGAGACCAAACACTATGGTTAACAAACAGTCACATACGTTTGTGTTTTCTACTCTTAAATGCCACGACTCTAGTGCTTCAAAGGTCTATAACTCAATAAACCCTACTTTGATACCACACATGGGGCTAGCAAACTCTAACTTGATCCCTCCTTATATGAGGACTTGAGAGCCATTCCTTGTGAGGTCATGACACCCCAAGCGTATCACCAGCCCGTATCTGACCTCACTCTTTTTTATTTTACTCTTTGTTTTAGCACAAGCGGTAGCATGAACACACACATATCACACCTGACAATCCACATAATAGGAAATACTACTTCATTTACATCACTACTTCTTCATTACATAAGTAATTTGTACATCGCCATGAAAACACATGCCAAACCTATCCTGGGTTACGGCGAGGGCCCTAGGTTTCTACTCCAAAAATTTGACCCTTAAGTGGAGTTTCCTTAGCACAACCGATCATGATTGGCATCGTCCTTTCATTGGAACCTCAGTGGGATGTGGAAACCTTGGAGATGACCCACTAAATCTTTATCAAAGAGCATCTACCAACATCGGTATTCATGAGGGGCCCAATCGTCAAGACTACGTTTAGCCACACCATCGTGTCGTAGTATCTATAAGACACGTTCTCCTCGACGTCAACGACATCATGGCTAATCATCTCTGTGGTTGACGACATTTCGAACCTAACCTGAACTTCCTGGTCCATCACATCCTTGAAAGGAGAAGAAAAAAGTAGTGAGCTTGTGCTTAGTGAATAAATACTCTCGTGCCAAGTCAAGAGAACCACTTAGGAACTTTGCATGATATGGGAAAACATGCTAACAACCGCACAATAACAATGCAAGTACAAGTATAGTTGGCGATTCCTAGTATTCCCCCTAACACTTTCCTGGTGGACTTTTTTTCAAATGGGATTCTTGTATGATACACAATGAGGACTTTGCAACTCCACGGCAACCCTACACCACAGCGTAGGGACATCCCCATATGACCAAGGGGATATCACTGATCCCTAGCGGTTTCCTTACATCACTCAAAGGGACAGTTGTTATCTCCTCAAATAGGAATGCCTCTCGATCCTCTCGTTAGTAGCCGTCGCTAAATCACTTTTGGATTTGTGACCCAATGCAATGTAACATGTCATCTATCACACACAAGGACAACACCATTGGTGACCATCACATGGCTCCTCACCATGCCGAGCAATAAGAGGATTCACCCTCCTTAATATCTAGGATAGCTTACTCACCTTAAGGAGTGGCAAGAGACAATTGAGAGAGTAAGAGGAAGTGAAGAGGATAGGTGGCAAGTGATGAGGAAAAGAGAGGAGAGTGGAGGAAATGAGGTCGTGTCTTTCTAAGGACGAATACCCCTATTTATAACCTCCACTTCCTAGACCATCAAGCAAGTCCCATAAATTAAAGAATCACCTAATTAATAGAGGATCTTGCTTTGCCCAATTACTTTCTCCTAAGTTCATGGTCTAGGTTTAATATTTAGGCGACACTTAGGTAGGCTTAAGTGTCCTCTTAGACCTCATTATGGTTTCAAGCCACTAATCGAATTGGTTCACTTGTCTTAGTTCATTAAGAGCCTAAGATTAGACTAGGATTGTGCCTAAGATTAACTAAGATCTCTTAGGTACATATGACTCCATACCATTCATTTAGTTGGCCATCAAGGAAGATGAGGTGTACATGGCATTACTTGGCTAATTTAATCATTATGATTCTTGGATTACACTAATAAATGTTAGTGTCCAAGTGGCTCTTTAATTTAGCCAAGAGAAGTTAGCACCTCCTACCATTAGCCATTTGTCCCATTAGACCCAACCTTAGAGCCATGACTTGGCTTAGTGCAATTAATAATGCAATTAATGCCATTAAATGTACTAAGACCACTTGGCTTCATATGATTGGCTATTAGATTCACTCATGCCATATGAAGACCAAGTGATCGTTTGAGCTAGAAAAATGGGTGGTCGAAGTCCAGTGCATGGCTTAATGGTGGCCGTCGTGGCATCCATGCGTGGCTGGGGTGTGGTCAAGCTATTGTCGAATACTTGGCCGAGTCTACCAATCCATGGTCAGTTCCGGCCATTCCATGATCGATTCAGCTGTTTCCTTTATTGTACGTGGCTAAACGGCAACTGAGTATCGTCGGTCAGTGGCTGGGTGCATGGCCAAGAGTAGCCAACACAACTGGTCCTTGGCCCATTCAAAGTCAGTGCATGGCCTATGCATGATCGATGTATCAGTGCATGATCGATCCTTGGATCACGAATCGTGCACAGATCATCCACCAACCCTTAGACAGATTGTGCTTGAATCGATACATGTATCATTTTCTAACTTTCGAATGACTATGCTTGGATCAAGGAATGGATTGTCCACCGATCCTTGAATGGATTGGTGAGTCAATCCCTAGAACTATGCATGGACCAATTCACCTTATCCATGATCAATCCGTAGACTAATTCACACGATCTCTAGATTGGTCCCTCGATCCACGGTCGATATTTGGATTAATCCAGCTGATTCAGGATCGATGCAAGGTTCGATGTCACTAATCCCTGCCTGACCCTTGGATTGATCCACCCAATTCACTATCGATCTCGATCGATCCTTCTTGATCGATGGTTGATTCATGATCAGCCCCGATCGATCCATGATTGATTCACGATCAGTCCATGTCAATCCATGACCAATTCACGATCAGTCCATGGTCCTTGATTGATTCACAATCAATCCTCTCTAATTCTTGATCGACTCTCGATCGGTCCAAAGCATCCCCTCACCAATTCTCATAATCAATTCAAGTGATTCCATGACCAATCCACACTATACAAGCATTCATCTGGACAGTCCAATGGTCCATCCACTCAATCGACCCACGTGATACCATGACCACACCCTTTGGCCATCGAAGACTCTTGTACACCTCATTGACATGGTCAACTCGACAGTTTTTATGGCCAAGCCTCGCACTTTGGGTGAGCAGTCCATGGCCAAATCGCTGAATGATCAGAGTCGGGATATTGGGATGTTATTGGCACTCACCATAGTAGTTCTCTTGCCGACTTCACCACACCCAAATCTTCTAAGTTTAAAGGAAATGGCTAGATGATGAACCACCACCACTACAAATATAAGGAAGGCGAAGTTACCCATGGTTGAAATGATTGACTAAAGAGATTATAGGGAATATGGCCTTCCAAACAACCCAATCAAAGTGCAACCAAACCCATGGTGACTCCTACAAAGAAAAGGAGAAGAAGGCACCGACATCCCCATGTTTCATTTTTCATGGTCCATATTAGACCCGAAATTGTACAAACAAAAACAAGCTCATGGCATTGCCAGCCATAGAAGATGAGGAACCCAAGCAAAGATTTTCATTTCCACAAAAACTCAATCATCACCAAGAAGCCTCCAAGGACAAGTTTGCCATTCATGGAAGTCAAGGCAAATAACACAAAATCTTATCCCTTAGTTGATACGAGTATGTCAAACTATGTTCTTGTCAAGTGAAGCAATGGAGAGTTTGAAACTTTGAGTAGAACCAATCAATTCAAGACAGTCCACTTCAAATCAGCCATTGGCATAACTTGGAATGTGGAACTACGCATTGGTAATAAGAAAGGAAAATTCTCAGTTGAGGTGATTCAGTTTGATGAATATGATCTTTGTTAGAGGAAACTCTACTGTTATTTTGAAGATGACAAAACTCAGTGATAAAAAGTGAACTCAGATACAAGTGTACTTTGAAGATGACAAAAGTCGTGGCCAGTCATCGTATTGTCTGGAGATGCAAGACAGAGTAATGTCTGGAGATGCCAGACACCACAACGTCTGGAGTGGCAGACTTCGTAAAGTCTGGGAAGTCATATTGTGATGACTGGTTGTGTAAGATGGTATTCTTACGACTTTGATACTCGTTGATGTCATACAGTGTATTGGTGAATTAACAGGATTGACTATTATCATTAAGATTATTATGGATATACTGGATTCTCTGAAGATCGAGTAAATGTGGCAAGTATTCATTTATGGAAACCAAGATCCTGATTGTATGGACGACCAGGATTGACGGGCTCTTATCATGATCTAAAGATTGCTTGAGATCTCCCTGATTGATTCTGTCCAACGTGTTGATAGGAAGAATTACTTTGGAAAGTGCCTACGATCAAGTAGGCATGAAGGAGTATATAAGGGAGATGTTTCAAGTCTTTTAGGAAGACATGTACGAGAGTATAATTCTAAAGTTTAGAGTTGCTCATTTACTTTACGCTTACATTGTAAACAAAAGAGTGCGACACATACTTGCTTTGAGAGAGTAGAAGACTCTGTGAAGTCTTGATCCTGAACTATAACTCTTTTGATTCATAGTGTAATCCGAGAGAGTGGACGTAGGCTTGAGCTAAGCCGAACCACTATAAACTTTGTGGCTTGATCTCTTCTCTTAACTGTTTGATTGTGCTTGTTGCTCTTATTAATTTACTCGTACGACACGCTTCATACGCTTTGTATTTCATACTTCCGCAAAAGATTTCAAAATCACCTATTGACCTCCCTCTAGGTGATTGCACTAGATCTTTCAATTGGTATTAGAGCCAAGTTGCTTGTTTTTGAAGTGTTCTACTTATGAGCTAAAGATCTATGTCGAGTGCTTTTGTTTCAGGTGTGATGGAGGGATAAAGCTGCGCTAGAGTACCTTACTTTGATGGAAAGGAATATAGTGTCTGGAAAAACAAAATAAGAGCATTCATAAGATCAAAAGATCCAATGGAATGAGACGTTGTTGACAGAGGAATAAATCCGAAGGCTGCTTCAAATCCAAAGAGAAATGATGTAGAAGTTGGAGAAATGACACAAGCTGAACCTACTAGAATACAAAATATTGACGCTAAAGTTATTTATTCTTTATACCGTGCCTTATCTCCTATATAATATAATCATATTTTTTCTTATCAAACAGCTAAGGAGACATGGGAAAAGGCTAAATGTCACCTTTGAAGGAACAGACTGTGTCAAAGAAACAAGATTCAACATTCTACTCGGTCATATGAAGCCTTCAAAATGAACCCTTGAGAGACTATCTCTAACATGTTCAGTCAGTTTACTGAAATTGTAAATGGTCTTGTATATCAAGATCAACCTATTTCTGTACCCATGAAAGTCAACAAATTACTTCGTGGACTTTGAAGTGAATGGGATCATGTGAAGAATTCTATTATAGAAACACAGAGGACCCAACCTCTCTCTATTGATGAGCTTATTGGAACCCTTCAATCCTACGAAATGGAAAGATATGATGAACAATCAGATTCGAAAGGTAAGAAATCTATAGCTTTAAGATATACCGAAGATCTTAATGATGCAAGATCGAACGAAACTTTGGATGATGAAGAACTGGCTCTTCTAATGAAAAAGTTCAAGAAATTGAACAACAAAGGAAGAAAGTTTAATTTGAAAAATTATAGTTCTTAGAACTTTTAGAGAAGACAACCAAAGTAAAACTTCCAGAGAAGACAGCCAAAGCAGAACTTCCAGAGAAGACAATCATGGGAAAACAAAGTCAACAATGAGGTAATATGTTACAATTGTAGGACAAAAGGACATATCAAACCCAACTGTCTTTTACTGAAGCAAAGCAAAGGAAGAAACGAAAAATGCAAGAAAGCACTCAAAGCTGACACTTGGATGAATTATGCTTGATGGCACTAAAAGTGATGACAAATATGCAAATATATGCTTGATGGCACGTTCTAATTCAGAATCAGAAGCAAGCTTAGATTTGAATTCAGATCAAGATGACCAGGTTAGTAATTTCAAAATTCCTGTTAAAGTCTACAAGTACATTGATGAATTATGCTGTAGTTTGAAGTCGTCTCTTAAAAGGATCTCCGAGCTTAAGAATGAGAACTTGAGACTTCAAAAGCAGGAAAATGTTTGGATAGAAAAATTTGAAAGCTTGAACAATAGTTTGGTTATTTCAAAAGAAAAGTCTAACTCTCTTGAGAAGGAAGTTGTTTGTCTCAAAGTAGATATTTCAAATCTCTAAAAAAGGTTTTCAAATGGTTCTGAAAAGTTGGAGAAACTTTTATCAGTTCAAAGACCTTATTTTAACAAAGCTAGTTTAGGTATGACTCCTGAAACTGTTCCTTTGATTGATTTTCCCAAGGTAAAGGAAAGACTTAAACGAAAACCTTCAAAGGCTATTTACAAAAATCACTTTCAAAAAGTTTTTTTAAAACATGTTGGAAGAAGTTCTCTAAAGTGCTCCAACTGTGATTGCTTAAAACATCTTGAGAGAGATTGTCATTTGATGAGGAGATCAGTAGAGAAAAGCTGGTCAAATTTTATTTCCACTAGCTATATTGGACCCAAGAAAGTTTGGGTACCAAAGAAAACATGAGTATTTTGCTTGTCAACAGGTTACCACCAAGAGTAAGACAAAATGGTACCTGAAAAGTGGGTGCTCAAGGCACATGACAGGAGATTCAAGCTGTTTTGTAGAACTCGTTAGAACAAAAGGAGGGAAGATTTCTTTTGGTGGACAACGCAAAGGAAAGATTGTTGGTCACGGAACAGTGCAAATTGGAAATCTGACTATCAAGAATGTTTTTTTGGTGAAAGGTTTGAATTACAATCTACTTAGTATTAGTCAGTTATGCGATACTGATTATGGAATTCAATTCCAAGAGGGCGCATGCTTGCAGTATCTTATTTCTATTCAGGATGAAATAAATCTTTGGCATAGAAGACTTGGACATGCCAACATGAAGCAAATTGCCAAGATTTCCACAAAGAAGATTGTTCATGGTCTTCCCAACTTAGCATTTCCAAAGAATGACTCTTGCACATCTTGTGTGTTGAGAAAACATGTCAGAAACTCCTACAATTCGATAAACAAGTATCTACTGATCGTGTTTTACAGCTTCTTCACATGGACTTGTTCGGACCAACTCGAACTCAAAGCATTAGTGGCAAAAAATACTGTCTAGTAATTGTTGATGATTACTCTCGTTTCACATGGATATACTTCTTATCAGGAACTTATTATATCAAATTTTCCCACCATTCACTCATAATATAACAAGTATCTATTTATTTTACTTTTAGCATGTTAAGGTACGTCTATTACAATCTAAATATTTACTTGCTTTGAGTCGTTGCTTCCAATATGAATCTTTGATTGATTGATTGAATTGTTGCTTTTTGGAAATTTTATTTTCCAAATTAGTTTCTTTTTGAAAATTTGAAAGGCAACTTCCCTCTTAAAACCGTTTGGGATTCTGCTTCTTCACTTCAAAGCATTCCATTCTGAAACCCTAGAGCTTCGTTCTTTCTCTCAAGTATTCTCTTGAAAGTTTTCAACTTTTTTACTCGAACAACAAAGAAATCTCCTTCGACTGCAATAATGTCTCCTCCCAGGAAATCCTCGAGACTTGCTTCGAAAAGGTTTGAATAAGGAAGTGCTGGTCCTACACATTTTGATCTTATAGAAGAAGACTCTCCTACAACGGGAAGTCAACAAGGGGCTTCAACAACACTTACTGTGCTTGGTGAAATGGAATAGATTCATGAAGTTGTTCTACTAAAGAGGAAAAATCCTGAAGTTATTTTTCCCTATTATTAGAGACTCAAGGAAAGAAAATGTTCCTTAGGAGTACTTCGTGAGTTTCTAATGATGAGTGGTTTCACCAATGAACAACACTTTCTGAGGCACATGGAAAGTATGGGTGTTGCACCATCAGGTACTGCTGATCATGCTAGGAAGAATTTCTTTGTAAATATTAGATTTCATACCTCATTTGACTTTGAATCCAGAGATGAGAATGAAAAGTTATTTCTTAACTTCCAGTTACGAAAGGGTATTGCGGCCGATTTTCCTAGCAAGGCAAACAAGCTTTTTCGGTCTAAGGACCACAAACTAGTTTATACACAACTCTTGGAGAGAGGGGTTATGAGCCCTCGGACAGTTGATTTCAAATACCTTGATTTGGTTAAGGTAAAATTACGGTTGCATCTTTTGTACAACAGACGTGATCAATGTTGTTCTGAAGCAACCCCCGCCTATCCTGAACTCACTGCCTATTTTTGCTTTAATCTTTCCATTCCGAATTGGCATAGTCTTCAATTCACTGTTGCAGATAGGAATGTTACCATTGATGTGGATGATTTGGCTAACATTCTAGGAGTCATCAAGACCAGTTTCATACCCATTGAGGTTACTAACAAAGAGGCACGCAAATTCTTGATTATGGATCAGTCTTTTGTTGGGCCAATTACTTACTCTAGATGCTGGCCTCCAATGTCATTCTTCACAAAATCATCATCAACTGTTTAAAGGCCAAGGCGACATCGAGGATAGATGTATCAAAGTCTGAAGCACGATTGATGTTTGCGATTATGAATAATCGCAGAATTTCTTTCCCATTCCTAATTCTTTATCAAAACTATCAAGCTTCACAAAAAGATAAGGGTCAGTAACTATATGCATCTTTGGTGAAAGATCTAGTGCGATCACCTAGAGGGGGGTGAATAGGTGATTTTAAAAACTTTTGCGGAAGTATGTAAAACACAACTTGTGAAGCGTGATATGTGGGTGATATACGAAAAACTATAAGCACAACCAGAGAGTTGAGAGAGTAGAAAACAAGACAAAAGGCTTATAGTGGTTCGGCTTAGCTCAAGCCTATGTCAACTCTCTCGAGCTGACAGCCTATCGGCTGGATTCCACTATGAATCAAAAGAGTTACAAATCATTTATAAGACTTCATAGAGTCTTTTGCTCTCACAGCAAGTATGTGTAACACTCTTTTGTTTACAATGTAAGTGCGCAGTAAATGAGTAGCTCTAAACTTTGGAATTAAACTCTTGTCAGCGTTCTTAAAAAAGACTTGAAATACCTCCCTTAACTCCTTCATGCCAATACGACTGTTGGCACTTTCCAAAGGAATTCTTCCAATCAACCCGTTGGACAAAATCAGGAATATCTCAAGCAATCTTTAGATTGTGTTAAGAGCCCGTTAATCCTGGTCGCCCATACAATTAGGATATTGGTTTCTATAAGTGACTACTTACCACATTTACCCGATCTTCAGAGAATCCAATATGCCAATAATAAACTTCAAACTTGAGAATAATCAATCATGTTGATCCACATATATGCTGTCTGAAATCCACGAGTATCAGAGTCGTAAGAATATCCTCTTACTCAAACAGTCATTATAATTCCGACTTCCCAGATTTTACCAAATTTGACTTCCAGACGATACATGTCTAACATCTCCAAATGTTAAAGATCTGGCTACCTTCAAACGATACAAGTCTGGCATCTCCCAGATGTTAAAGATCTAGTAACCTCCAGATGATACAATATCTACCATCTCTCCAGATGATATAATATCTAACATCTCCTCAGATTATACACATACTAGCCACAACTTTGTATTTGACTTTAAGTCAAATCACGGAGTTTTATCTTCTTGTCATAGAGTTTGACATAGAGTTTTGTCATCTTCAGAATCATCAATTGATCTTCCTCTAACATTTGGTAACTTGCATTTTTCAGCATTTCCAAATTTAGATACCCTTTTATCTTTTGTGTCACGATGCTTGCGCCTGTTATTATGGGACAAAAGATGGTGGCTAAAATAAAACTGGCTAACTTGCTTCCTGTTTCAAGTACAAAGACTACTACAGCTAGTCAGGTGAAGGCTGAATCATCTACAGGAAAAAGGAAAGGAAAAGAACTAATGGCGGAGGTGTTTGCTTCACAAAGATGCAAATTGATCATCCATGAGGAGGATGAAGATGATACCCGTAGGGGGAGGAATTGATACTACAACCCATAGCCTTTCTATTAGTACTTCGGATAGTTCCTGGAATGAGGAACTTGTGGAAAAAGTTTCTACCAAGGAGGTAGAAGAGGAGCAATATGAGGAAAAGAGAGAGTCTGAGAAAGGAGACTTTGAAAATGAGAAAACAAAGGAGAGTGAGAGGGATGAACATACTGCCATTGCTCAGACACTAGGTATTGGGGACTTGGCTGCTACTTCAGGAGACAGTCCATCTATCCTACCACAGGATATTCCATTCAAGCCAGAAATTGAGACAGGGGGAGTTAGCAAAGAAAGTTGACCTTCTGATTTAAGCCCACCTCTTGTTGTCATACCGACAACTGCCACTGTTGGGACAAGTGCTCAGACAGTTCAACCTGCACAACTGCAATCAATAATTGATATTCTGGCATCTTTAACGACCAAAGTCGATCATATGCAATATGTGCAGAATCAGCAGGACAGTCTACTCCAGCAGATCTCTTAGAAACTTGGACAAATTGCTACATTGGATAATCTTGAAGAAATAAAGCAATCTATCAAGCAGTTGGAGCATACAGTGCAGTCGTTGGATCATCTCCACCTTGTTTGAGTTCCCCCTTCTTCCTAAACTTTTTTATTATGACAAAATGGGGGAGAAAATGCAGATTTTGTTTCCTATCTCCTATCTCTTTGTTTTATCAACTTTGATGAGATTAAGTTTGGTTAGTTAGTTTGTTTAATAGTTTGTTTGAGTTATTGAATGGATGATATGAATTGAATGACTGATTGAGATGTTGATTCGTGATATAAATGATTGATTGAATGATTGACTGAGATGTTGATTTTCTAAAAGTTTAATCATAATTTGTCGAGACTAACCTTTGTCTTGTGGATGCAGATTGCAGATTTGTTTGAGTATTTTTATATACTACTAATGTGATATGCTGCAGGAAATATAATCTAAAAATCTGCATGATGGTTTTGTCATCATAAAAAATGAGGAGATTGTTAGAGGAAACTCTGTTGTGATTTTGAAGATGACAAAGAGCAGATTTTAGACGATTAAATGTTATATACTGCTAAAGTATTATGTTGCATGAGATACAATCCTAAATCTGTAGGATAGTTTTTTCATCATAAAAAATGGGGAGATTGTTATAGGAAACTCTCTTGTTATTTTGAAGATGAAAAAACTCAGTGATAAAAAGTGAAGTCAAATACAAGTGGATTTTGAAGATGACAAAAGTCGTGGCCAGACATTGCATTGTCTGGAGATGCCATATAGAGTAATGTCTGGAGATGCCAGACACCGCAACATTTGGAGTGGTAGACTTTGTAAAGTCTGAGAAGTCGGATTGCGACGACTAGTTGTGTAAGATGGTATTCTTACGACTTTGATACTTGTGGATGTCAGACAACGTATTGGTGAATTAATAGGATAGATTATTATCATCAAGATTATTATGGATAAACTGGATTATCTGAAGACCGAGTAAATGTGGCAAGTATTCACTTGTGAAAACCAAGGTCCTGATTGTATGGGCGACCAGGATTGATGAGCTCTTATCATGATTTGAAGATTGCTCGAGATCTCCCTAATTGATTCTGTCTAATGGGTTGATTGGAAGAATTCCTTTGAAAAGTGCCAACGGTCAAGTAGGCATGAAGGAGTATATAAAGGAGATATTTCAAGTCTTTTAGGAAAACGTGTACGAGAGTATAATTCCAAAGTTTAGAGCTATTCATTTACTATGCACTTACATTGTAAAGAAAAGAGTGCGACACATACTTGCTTTTAGAGAGCATAAGACTCTGTGGAATCCAGCCAATAGGCTGTCAGTCTGAGAGAGTGGACGTAGGCTTGAGCTAAGCCAAACCACTATAAACTATATGTGTTGATCTCTTCTCTTAACTCTCTGATTATGCTTGTTGCTCTTATTAATTTACTCGTACAACATGCTTCATACGCTTTGTATTTCATACTTCCGCAAAAGATTTTGAAATCACCTATTCACCCCTTTCTAAGTGATCTCACTAGATCTTTCAAACATATCTTGGGTTCAGAATTCTTTGATAATGCGATTGCCATGATCAATATGAGAACCAAGTCAATTGTTATCAATAATAACAAGCCCATCGATGGCCTTAGGGGTCCCAGTTATTTTATAGGTTGATGGAGATCCAGAGCATCTCCACAACAAAACTTGTGGATGAAGACCAAGAGTTGAGGAACTCGCTGTCGAGTTGAGAGTAAAACGACCACCTTCGGAAGAGCTCAAGGTAGAATTGTGGTGACCTACACCAATTCAAAGCAACATGCCTGTCCATGTACTTTTTCCGAAAATGAAAACTTGCTGAACAACATGGAAATGGCCGAATGGAAGAAAGGGTTGCTTGTGGGATGAGTTGAAATTTCAAGAGCCGTATAGCCGACAAGTCTAGAAGGAAAAGAGCAAGCGACATTGGAGACGGCAGAATCGACAACATTTGGAAAAATTGATCATTCAAGCAAAAGACATCGAGTTGAGAGCATTAAGGATGTCATAGTTATGAGGTTCTCAAGACTCGATGTACCAAGAAATAATCCAACAGAGCTGAACAAGCCTTGATCTACTTCTTGAAAATATATATTTGCATTTGAGATATTTAATGAGTAGTTGGTAGTCTTATATTTAATATGATAGGTGGTAATAAATAGAGTAGAAGGTAATTGACACTACAAAAAAATTATTTTTTAGCTATAGATTTTGCGACGAAAATATAGCACAAAGTCGTCGCTAAAATTGTTTGCAACGAAATTAGCAACAAAAATATTTTTGTTGCTAATAATTCGTCGCTAAAATTAGAGACGAATATTTTGATATTTTGTTGCTAATTTGTGATGGAAAATAGTCCATCGCTAAATATATTCGTCGCTAATTTTTGTGAAAGAAAATAGTCCGTCGCTAAACATTCGTCACAAAAGTCGTCGCCAAATTAGTGACGACTTTAAGTACCTCAAATTCGTGGCTAATTAGCGACGACTTTAAGTTCGTCGCTAAATTAGTTGCTAATATGCGACGGAACATTTCTGCCACTAAAGCCGTCGCTAAACATGAGTCACAAAAGTTGTTGCAAATTTTGTCGCTTAAACATTGTCGTCAATTCAGTCACAAATTTGCCACGACCTTATGCCGTCGCAAATTGTTCATCGCAAAATTCGTCACCAAATTTGTCGATTCCCATTAAGTGGAGTGCGTGAATACCTGTCACTAGTTAGCGACGGATATGATGGACCGTCGCTAATTAGCCACGAAATTACTAACATCCGTCGCTAATTAGCCATGAAATTACTAACATCCATTACTAATTGCGACGGTATGTGTACTAAAATTCGTCGGAAATTATCGACGGATTAGTATTTTCCCGTCACTAATTAGCGATAAATTGAATGTGTTCATCGCTGATTTGCGACGTATATGTTGTTCCGTCGCTAGTTAGCGGTGGCGAGGCATAGTCCGTCGCTAATTAGCAACGGAGAAGATAAATACGTCGGGAAATTCGCCGCTAATAAATAATCGTTCGTGGCAAAATTCGTCCCTAATTTGCCTCGATTTTTGGGGTTTTTGACGTGTAATTTATAATGAAATTTATTGATATTTTACCATAATGAAATTTAATTTTTATTATGAACATTGTTTCGAAACAATTGTAATGATACCCATATTGTTCAATTTTGTTTTGTGACAATTTATTTAGCGATAATTTTGCATTTTATACATAATTAACTAGAGATATGTATTTCTACCATTAATTCTGAAGCACTAAATAAAATCAAAATATCATAATGATTTGCAAATGAAATACATTGTGCTCATGAAGAAAAATCCACGCTAACAAGATAAATATTGATAATTACAAGCTACAAGCACTAAATAGATAGGACTACAAGAAAGCTACCATCAAGCACTCAATAGGACTTTCATGGTTTGATTCCCACAAATAAAATCAATGGATTGTAACCAATCCATAAAAAAAATAAAAACATACAACCGCCTGACTACAAAACCGATGTCAATCATAGTCATCATCCATGCTGCAATCATACTTCAATTTACTCAGCTGAACAGCCAGTCATTGTCTCTCCAACTGATTGAATACGACAAATTATTAACAAATCATATATGTATCATGCCATAGTCATCAATTAATGAGAACAAATTAAAACCCAAAAGCAAAACATACCAGGGAAGTCATCGATAGCCAGAGACGAAGTCGGATTGGCCATCATGAGGAAAACTCATTATACAATCCCATCCTCATTATATGTATGGTTCAATTCCCAAACATGGTCCTATAACAAGAAAAACAAACTGGTTTAGGGTATGATTGAGGTAATACTCTACAATCTGAAGTTACTAATAGCACAAGCTATATAACATTTGCATGAGAACCAATTAATACGTAGATTGGTACTTGGAAAGTCATTGATAACGAGAGACTGCATGGGAGCGGCCCTCATGACTTCTATATAATCTTTGCATGGTTTAGTTCCCAAACATGCAAATAAAAAAATTCCATCAGATAACATTAATAATACTATACAACTTGGAGGTTACTCATAGCTTCTTACTATATAATAAGATATTGACTAAGATTAACCAAATAGGGAATAAAGCCTTTGACATTGAAGGTAAACAACCAGCGATCGCCCTGAAGCTCAATGCATCAAATAACACAAGCATAAATTACATTTACATACATAATAATAATGCAATTATTAGTTGTTACCTCATTGTGCTGGACTCTGTGGTGTAGCAATCCCATCTCCCGAATCATCTTCACCATCAGCTATCTCATCATCTGCATACTTATCACCGTTGGGATTAGCATGAGGTACATCAAGATCCTCATCATCCTCCATGTCGAGGTGTTGCAATATACATTGCATTTTTCTTTCTAGAGACATAATTTTTTCATCTTTTTGTACAAGTAAATCTTTCAAATGTCTCACTTCTTGGGCCACAGCCGAATCTTGTCAACTCCTCCTTGTACTAGATACACTAAAGGATGACGTGGCAACAACCTTTCTTGCGCATTCCCTTGACAAGGACCCCATCCCAAAAAAATTTCCCTTTTTTACCCCACCCGATGCCTCCACCCATAATGCCGTCTGATCAACTAACCCATCAGACGCTAAAGCACCATTACCACCACTAGCATTACCCATGGAAAGTTCATCAAATTTTTCCTACATTAGCAATATAAATGAAATAAAATAACCGTAATGAACTATAATCAGCACTCAAAATTTTTATCATTCTAGTTTACATAAAGTCTAAATAGCTAAAGTTAACAAACCTTAACAGCTCTTGCTTGATCGCTAACAAATGTCTCATCTTTTCTTAGGAAGGTGCATTCAAATGTTTGAGAATATGTGGGTTCCCTCCCCAATTCCTTGGCCTACAAAATATTAACATAAATGAGTAATGGTCTTACTCTTAACTTCCTACATGTTTAAAATACTTACCATTCTTCGACTGTGCTCCCCAATGTCAATAGATCCACCAGCATATGTGGCTACCCCATCACTAGAACTGGAAGCTCAATTTTGCTTATTCAGTTTACTCGCTTGCTTATGCTCCTCAGTTCCCCAAATTCTCATCATCTCTATCCATACGTCACTTGGAATATACTGCGGCTTGGCTTGGATTGTTTTTGCTTTATTCATCACATTTCTCATGTGATCCCCGGCCTTTTTGTTGAAAATTCTTCTAACTTCCTTCTCATCCGTGTCATCCCACCGAAAACGCCGTTGCAAGTAATAGAAAAACAACTAACTTAACTAACCATTCTTTTTTGCTTGAAAATAAATAATTAAATAAGGTCACTTACCTTGAACTCATTCCACCACAAGTTCTTTACGTCTTCTAGAGCGTTGCTATAAGTAGTATATGGCCCCCTCCAATGATCATTGACTATTTTATTGAGAGCCCTCACAACCTGCGTAGCATCTGTAAAGCTACAAAAATTTAACCTATGTGTTAACTTGACATTGCATATATACAACTCTAAAGTAATTTACATATAACAAAATAGTAGGGTACTTACGAATCTCCATATGGTCCTATCAGTCTCCTCCCATCTGAAAATTGAGCTTCCACTCACTCATTGTTACTTTGTTCCATTGAAGAAGTTGTTCATACTACATTTGGCGCTTCTGTTCGCCTGTGATAAACTTGCCCAGACATATGAAGTATAGGGTCGACCGACATGCCAATATCTTATGGTGGTTGAGTGTCGTAGGAGGATGTGCTGATGTGTCCATGTTGTCCAACATCATGGACATCTCATTCAAGGTTAAATGTAATCGTGGGGGAAGTCCAAAGCGTCGAAGACGGGCACGAGGCCGAGGAAGGGGATGGGGAGTCTACTATCTTACTCCACCACTGACTTGACAACCTCCACGACCTCTACCTTTATACTGTCAAGCACAAATGTTATTAGATAAAATTATTCACTTAAAAATCCAAAAAACCATGTATTAGCGATACATAATGACATATATCAATGAAACTTACCATTTTTTGTTGCAAAGTAAGCTACTGGAGGCTCGACAAACCAAGTAATCAGTTGCTGGAAAGATTCACCAAACTGTGCTACACCAAAAGAGATTTAAGGTCACTCAGCTACACCTAAACAACCTACTCAATGTATATCCTAGTCATTTATACCAACATCAGCTACACCAAGTGCCTACCGCGATCAAATCTACCTCAAACACTTCAACCAAGCACCTCAACCAAACCCCATCCGAACCCCAATAGCTATAGGGGGCTATTAGAACTTCCAATAGTGCAACTGACGTTCCAACCGAACCCCAATAGCTACTTTGATCTCGGCTAACCTCCAACTAAACCCCAATCGATTAGCAAAACCATCGAATAGCCCACTAATACACCCCATAAATTCTGACCAACTCCCTATGCTCGATTCTCTTCGACAATTGCATACAATATACCACAACATCAATTGTAGAAGGCCCTAATTTGCAAATTACCAAAAAAAAAATAAACAAATGATTACGACTTACCGAGAGCCTGACTTGAGGAACGAAGGATGATCGTTGGATGAGCTTTGTCCTCAATGGACACTTCGAGCCGAGGGAGGGTTTGGTTGAACCCTAGTGGACTTGAGACGCGAGAGATGGGAGGACGATCGGCTAGAGACTCAAGATATGAGAGAGAAGGGAGGAGTGGCGGAGTGGTGAGTGTGGGGAAGATGATCGACGGAATGATGGAGGTGGAAAGAATGAGCTTTGTCCTCGATGGACACTTCGAGCCGAGGGAGGGTTCGGTTGAACCCTAGTGGACTCGAGACACGAGAGACGGGAGAGATGGGAGGACAATCGGCGAGAGACTCGAGATATGGGAGACAGGGAATGAGCGGCGGAGCCGTGCAGATGGGGAGGACGATTGGCTGAACGATGGAGGTGGGGAGGAAGATTGTGGAACGGTCGAGGTAGGGAGGACGATTGGCGTCAAAACCCTAGCGACAGAATTGGAAGTACGCGAGAGAGAGAGAGAGAGAGAGAGAGAGAGAGAGAGAGAGGAGATAGAATGGAGAATTAAAAAGTCGCAAATTAGCGACGGACAAACAGTACCCATCGCTAATTAGCAACGACAAGGCACTATCTGTCGCTAATTAGCGACGACATGACACCGTTTGTCGCAAATTAGTGATGAAAAATCCGTTCCATCACTAATTAGCGAGGACATGGTACGGTCCGTCGCTAATTAGCGACCACTCAATTATCCGTCGCAAATTTGCGACAACATGTAGATTGTCCGTTGCAAATTAGTGACGATAAAGCACCCGTATGTCACTAAATAGCAACGGACAAGTTTTTACGTCGCTAATTACAATAGATAACCTTAACCCGTCGCTAATTAGCGACGCCTTGGTTGTCGTCGCTAATTTGCGACGACTTGATGGACCGCTGCTAATTTGCAACGACAAGGCAATGGTCTGTTGCTAATTAGCAACCACTTAATTTATCTGTCGCTAATTTGTGACGACACATAGACGATCCATCGCTATATAGCGATGGATTACTTTTCCATTGTAAATTTGCGACAAACAATTTTTGCTATCGCAAATTTGCGTTGGATAAGCTTTATCCATCGCTAAGGCACTTGAATTGTCGCAAGTTTGCGACGGACAAAGATCGGTCTGTCGCTAATGTGTGACAAATAAGGCTTATCTGTCGCTAATTTGCGATGCATAAGCCTTATCCGTTGCTAATTAGCGACGTTAATTCCTGCTAATAAATAGCTCATCTTCAACAAAATTGCTTGTAATAATAATAATAACAATAACAAACATGACCAAACTGAATATTTATGACAAAACAATGACTACACGTAAAGTTCATACAAGTCTCAAATATGTTCATCTCCGTCTTTGTCTTGCGCATCATCTTCATATTCATCTTTATCTCCTGATTCATATTCATCTTGATAATCATCTTCATCCTCTATCTCAAATTATTCTTCTTCAACACTTTCTAAATTTGTTTTCTCAAGTTCAGTTGCATCCACATCTGTCATTGCTCCATATAGATCTCGTAAAGTTGGAATATTATATTCTTCAGTGTCAATGGGGTTACTAACTTCCTATTGTTGATATGTTGTATCGTTCCAGTGTTTCTCAATTTTTCTTTGTGCTTTGATTTACATATAGCCTACCAATCAGTTTTGTCCCATTTCAAACTAGTATATGATGCATAATATACTTGAATTGCTTATTGAGCCAAGACAAATGATTTATATTTCATATACTTTTTCTCGTGATTTATTTCAATCAAATTAAACTTCTGATGCACCCTCATTCCGTTGACGGGGTCGAACCACGTGCACTTAAATAACATAACGTGCAATGTTGGTCCAAGATACTCTATCTCTAGGATTTTATCCAACAAGCCATAAACATCAGTGCTCAAACTAGAACCATTGGATGATTGCACACACAGACCACTATTCATGGTGGCTTTTCCCATTCTATAGTCTTGAATGTGAAACTTATACCCGTTTATGAAATATGTTGGCTAACTCCGTGCTCTTGATTTTGGACCCATTGACAGATGATATAGAACTTCGTGCTCTGCAACTTGATCATGATTACTATGAACCTAAAGATTTTAGCTAGCAAAGTCAATCATATATATTTGGACAATTCAATGATGTCTGTAATTTCCAAAACTTGGCAACGCTTTTAAATAAGGCAACTTACATATGTTTTGAACCAAGCTGCAAATTGTTCATTGCACAAACAATCAAACAAATTTGGTGGTAGTCCAAAAATTGAATGTTGAAAAATCCTGTTAAAAAATACCATTTACACATTAGCAAAAGTTGGCCACGGCAAATAAATGACTCAAATATATATATGTAGATATATTTGCATATTACACTTACTCGAAGTATGGCTCCACATTTGGACAATTCAATAAAATGTATGTATGCGTTGCCTGCCATTCTTCGCCTATTAAGTAACGATACTAACATACGCCACTTGGTCGACCAAGATTATTGAAAATAGAGAATGGCTTGCAATTGAGATCAATGGGGCCCTCATTGTTTCTTCCTACTCTCCGCCTCTTGCACTGCACGTGTGGCTCAGAATAATATGATGCAAATGTAGTTACTTTTTCCACAATATATGCATTACAAATTGAAACTTCAACGCATGCCTTATTCTTCACTTTCTTCTTCAAATGAAATAAGAACCTAGCAAAATATGAAGAAGTTTATCAGACAATAATATTTAATTAAAGTAAGTTACAAAACATGAATAAAAAAATATTCCACCTCTCAAATATATACATCCATCGAAATTGTATGGGACTCGCAACTTTGGCTTCATAAGGCAAGTGAACTAAGAGATGCTCCATTGAATCAAAAAATGAAAGAGGAAATATCATTTCTAAGTTGCAAAGGATAATTAGAATATCCCTATCTAGTTTCTTCATGTGTGATGCTTTTAACGTTATCGAGCAAATATAATGAAGGAAATTACTTAAATCTATAATGGCGCCCCATACAAAGCTTGGTAGAAATTTCTTTGTCGCTATGGGAAGTAGTCGCTCCATAAATATGTGACAATCATGACTCTTCAAATCCGTCAACTTATAGTCATTCAAATCAACACATCTCCCGAGATTTGAAGCATATCCATCAGGAAAGCGCACAGATTTCAACCATTGACAAACAACACATCTCTGATCTTTGTTCAATGTATAAACTGCTTTTGGTTTTGGTCCCCTGCTACAAGCATCTACATCTAGTGTTGACCAATCACAAATATCTCTCATGTCTTTCCTTACATTCACGTTATCTTTTGTTTTTCCAATGACATCTATCACCATATTGATGACATTATCGAACGCATTCTTTTCTATATGCATGACGTCAAGATTATGATGAATAATATGGGGCTTCCAAGATGGTAGATCCCAAAATATACTATGTTTATACCACTTATGCGTACTTCCATATGCATAAGTTGTACCATTATGGTTTTCAACAACAGTTGGAAAGTAATGCACTCGCTCCCAAATTTGATCACCGGTCAACCTCAATGGTGGAGGTGTTCTTTTGATCATGTTCTTGACGAACTCTTTTTTATTCCTTTTGAATGTATGATTCATCGGCAAAAATTACCTGTGACAATCAAAATAGCTCGCCTTCTTACCATGTTTTAGTCTGAATGATTTTGATCTCTCCATACATATTTGACATCCTAAGATTCCAGCTGTACTCCACCTAAATAACATTCCGTAAGCTGGGAAGTCATTTATCGTCCAAAGAAATGCAGCATTACAAATGTTTGATTAGTACAAATATCATACGTAGAGACACCTTCATTCCATAGCAGTCGTAACTTTTCAATTAGTGGTTGCATATAAATATCTGTCAACTTTTTTGGATTTTGTAGCCTAGGCACGATCAATGTCAAAAACATGTAAGGTGTCTTCATGCACATACCAGGTGGAAGATTGTACGGAGTTAAGATAACTGGCCAACATGAATAACTTTTCCCTATTTTCCCAAATGGGGCAAATCCATCGGCACAGAGACCTATTCTGATGTTTCGAGGCTTCATTGCAAACTCAGGGAATGTGTTGTCAAAATGTTTCCATGCGGCTGCATCGAAAGGATGACACATATATCCTCTTCCGTTTGATGATTTGCATGCCAAATCATGTGTTCAGCAGTGGCTTAGGACGCATAAAACCTTTGCAATCTGGGGATGAATGGCAGATAAAACATTTGTTTGCATAGCCTACGTTTTTTATTACGACCTCGCCTCCTGTTAACCTTGTACCTAGATTCGCTGTAGAATTTGCAATATTCTGCATTTTCATAATCTCTCCAATATAACATACAACCACTACTACATACATCAATCCTTACAAATGGAAGACCTAAGTTATCAACTAGCTTCTTCATATCATAAAAATCAATAGCCATGATATTATCACGAGGCAATGTTTCCCGCATTACTTCAACAAAAGAGTTGAAGCAATTCTCAGACATATTATGCTCTGCCTTGATATTTAACATTCTTGTTGTCTCTGATAACTTAGTGTGGTTCTCACAATGTGCCCATAAAATGTTCATCAGCTCCTCTCGACAATTGTCGAAATTGATTACTCACATTCTCATCAAATCTTGTTCCTCTCATATTTCCAAGTGTGATGCATGACTAAGACCCCCTTCTTCAAGTGTAGGAGTAAAACTAGTACTTCCAGGGTTCGATTCCCATCCTAAATTCTGACCAGCTGCATCAATCACCATCTTCTGGTACGAATTTGATTGGTGATCATAGGTACATATTTCCCTAACTAGAAATTGGTAACTTCTTCCATCAGGTTCATCATATATAAATGGTTTACTATGGCAAGTCAAATTATAGTAGTTCAGAGTAAACCAAAATCTAAAAAGATGCTCGCCAACTTTATTAACCACAAGAAATTTACAATTATTGCACTTTTAGCTCGGACACCTTAACTTATTTCCGTCCATGAACTTAACTTTGCTAGTGACAAAGTCCAAAAACATTTCCAACCCAGCATGAAACTCACTAGTCAATCCTCCTCGATTAGGTAAGTTTTTATTATACATCTAAATCATGTCGTTTTGCATTGTCTCTATATGAAAATTAATAAATCTCTTAAAATTGAAATGTATTTCGTAGATCTACTGTTTAATATTCTTAATGAAAATCATAAAATAAATAAGTTGTTGAATTTTGTATCTTAAGAAACAATTACTTTGTAATTGAAAAAATTAAAAAAAATTCTCAGCAAGAAATAATTACTTGTTGGTATATGACATTCAAAATTTGCAATTGAACGTTGATGAATTTTCGTGAATTGTTTGGTCACTTGGATTGCGAGACCATCAAATGGACACGTACGTACCTAAAACAAGAATCGTTGTTGCTCTAGTGATAAACCTTAATAAGAGAAAAGCTGGAGACCTATAATCTCTATACATTACCAATTAATTCTGAACATGAATACTTCAAATAGTCACACAAAAGATGAATACATTTAGTTTATCACAAAAGCAAATTATAGAATGCAGATGAATACATGAAGCTCTAGAAGAATGACTTATTTTTGTGTATATTTTTGTTGTTTTATTTTTCCCCCTTGGTAGATCTACCCAAGTTATCCAAGGCCATGGAGGCCGAACTCCACCAGATCTGGGGGAGTAGCAGCGGCCTCGCCTTGGCCGCCGCTAGAAATCGCCCAAATATGGGGGAGGTCGAGTTCCCTCGAATCCGCCGTGGCTTGTACCAAAGCTCTATGCACACAATCGAATACCAAGCCAACACGATACCATCACATATTCCCATTATGTAGTGTAGATCAAAGAACAAGAAAAGAGAAATGTACGTACCTTCGTTAGAGTTTTTGGGTTGCGACAGAGGAAGGAAAGGGGCCATTCGAGGGAGAAGAAAAAATTGTTGCGAGCGAGATGTTGTAGCAGCTTTATATTTGCTAATTAGCGACGGATTTTGTGACGAACTAATTATCCGTTGCTAATTAGCAACGGAATCTATGACGTAAATTTTTACAGTAGCTGATTAGCAACGAATTTTGCTACGACATGGTACTGTCCGTCGCAAAATGTGTCGCTAATTAGCAATGAATATTTCTGTCCTCTCAAATTTGCGATGGAATTAGCGACGGACACTAATTATCATTGCTAATTAGCGACGACACGTAGTAGTTGTCGCAAATCAGCGATGTTAAATTGTTCGCAGCAAAATTCGTGGCAAATTAGCGACGAATTTATATATTCATCGCTCCTTACCAAAAAAAAATTATATATTCATCGCTAATTGGCGAAGAATTTTGCTACGAACAACTGAATTCATCACTAATTTGCGACGAATTCTTTTCTGTCGTCGCAAATTTTGTCGGAAATAGAAAGGAAATGCTTCTTTTGTTGCTAATTCGGTCGCAATTAGCGACGGGTAGTTGTTCATAGCTAATTTTCCGTAGCTAAAAAACGGTTTTTTGTAGTGTGAAAAAGTACATCTTGACATGCATAGATAGGGATGTTCTTCCCATCATTTATATTATCTAACAATTAAGCAATAGAAGTACATTCTCTCTAAAAAATTCTCTCTCTAAACACTTTCTCTTCACAACTCGAGTGCGTTAGTGAGCAAGTGATTGAGCCTTTGGAAGAAGGCTTAACTTAAGCGATCCACCGAACTAAAGAAGCCTAAGTTGCCGCAGGATCTCGATCCATCAGCCCATGACACTCGCACAAAATTCCCAAAGTCCCCAAAATGGATAGCTTTGTGTTCTCAGTAACGTGGGAGGAAGTGACGGATGCGGTGTGCCTAAACATGGCAAGGGTCACTGGATCTTTGATGGTGGCCGCATTGTGTCGGCATCATCCATCTATCTCCTCCAATTTCGTGTCTTCCACCACTGGTATGTCTCTCTCCTCTCATACATCTGTTTCCTTTTCTCATTTTTATCTTTTCTTCATTGAGTATTTAACCTTGGAAAACGAGGTGAATCTGTTGCTGATGCGGAATTACCACATTGAAGCTGCCACTTTGGACAGAATCTTAATGAGCTCAGATTTGGAATTTAGCTGAAAATTGATGATTTTTTTAGCCCAAAACAAGCTCAGGTTTAAATGAAAACTCAACCTATAATTCGGGATTTTTTTATGGGAACTGACCCTCGGGCTTTAACCCAACGATACTATAGAAACGCCTCGAATGCACCGGCTCTACTGCAACAAAAGCCAAAATCAACAAGAACTGCCATAGCGCTAAGGTGGTCCGGGGACGGGGACGTTAAATTACAAAAGAAAAAAGAAAAAAAGACACGGCCAAATAAAGATGCCCAAACCAGAGTTTGTCCCCTTGTCTTTCCTCACCTCCTTCTGCGCATCCCAAGCTGTCATTTGTTATCTTCTTCAAAGGGTGACAGAACCGAAGCCTTAAACCTTCTCATCCTCTTCACAGCTTCATATCTGAGTGAGTGTATGCACAAAATGGCTTCTTTGCAGGAATTGCTGGCAGAAGAAGGATCCGAGGCCGGACAGCTACTCTCGACCACCCCAGTGAGGCTCCTGAATATTACCCAAAACAGCGAGCCGGAACAATTGCCTTTGCACTTCTGCCCCAATCGGAAAAGCCTCGAGTTTGCTGAGCAGAGACCTGTCAGGCCCAATAGGCGGAGGAATAGCCTGTCAGCTTTGGTGTCCGAAAGGCCCCCTTTTATGTCAGAGAGATCGAATGCTAATACGTCGCCGGTATCAGATGAGCCTGCCATCGATATGGTGGCTGTCAAAGCAGTAATCTCAATATTAAGTGGCTATGCCGGTCGTTACGTGAAGGATGAGCGCTACAGGATTGGCATCCGCGAGAAATGTGGTTCTTGCTTGGCGCCGAAGAAAGAAAATGCCGACGAGCAGATCCTCAAAAGCATGGAAATGTGTATCGATAGCATCGAGAAGTTGGTGGACGATCCAAGTATAGAAAGAAAGGAGCTTAGGATGAAGTCCCTGAGAAACTCCATTAGGCTTCTAAATGTTGTCGCATCTTTGAATTCGGAGAAAACGAGGAACGGTTTAACTTGCGGGATACCCAATTCACATCTTTCAGCTTGCGCTCAGTTGTACCTCTCCTTTAGCTACAAGCTAGAGAAGAATAATAGAATCTCAGCTAGGCACTTGCTCCAGGTTTTCTGCGATTCGCCGTTTCTGGCTAGGACTCAACTGCTTCCTGACCTGTGGGAGCATCTCTTTCTTCCTCACCTTCTTCACCTCAAGGTTTGGTACATGAGGGAAGTCGAATTCCTTTCAAGCTCGGAGGACGCTGAGGATGAGAGGAGATTGAAATGCATAAGCAAGTTGTACAATAACCAGCTGGATATGGGCACTGCTCGGTTTGCTCTGTATTACAAACAGTGGCTTAAAGTTGGGGCTGAGGCTCCTTCAGTTCCTGATGTGCCTTTGCCATTAAAACCGAGCCATGAATTTTCAAGGAACGTGAAACCACAAAGAACTCATAACCACAGATTGACTCGAAGGCAATCACTGGATTCATATGCTACACATTCCTCAATTAGCGGAAATCTGTAAGTGTGTGCAACTCATGCCTCGTAATTTTCCCCTCCAACCACTTAAGGTGATAAGATATGCTGTCTGTCTGATAAGCTATATGGTCTTCTATGTCCCTCAAGATACCAAGCAGTGTTTGGCCCCCAAATGGCTGGACGATCTATGGACCTCGAGCTTGGAAGTAGAAAATTTGGTTTGGTTGATGAAGGGAATCCCTGTACTAGTGAAGAAAATTGTAGTAGCACCAGAATCATTAATGTATGTTAAATATTGGCCTGGAATTTGTCTCCTGTTTGTAATCTTTCTTTACAAGTGACAGTTCCGTAATATATTCAATTGCCTCAATGCAGAATGAGACTCTTCGAATATCATCGAGAAAATATTGCGAGAATCAGAAAGTTGATCTGTGGCCTAAGACGAAGAAATCAAACTACTTCTCATTGCTTAGCTGCCAAAGTATGCCCATCCAATGCCTGGTTGGCATAAATGGCACCTTCAGCAATAGCCAGAATAAACTTGAAGTAATTGATCCTCATGTCTCAGATGACCTGGGTAAAGCCATCTCCACTTTATGTTGCTCGGATATTCTAAGTGAATGTGAAACTGCTGTCCATGTCATAACAAAAGCCTGGTTGAGCTCACATGGTGATCAAACCGTTAAAGCATCAATATTGAAGGCCCCAGTCATTGAGGGGATGCTTGAGGTTTTATTTGCATCACAAGATGATGAAGTTCTTGAGCTAGTGATCTCACTGTTAGCAGAAATAGTGGCGCGAAATGGTAATACCATCCAGATAGTTTTGAGCTTTGACCCACAGCTAGAGATCTTCTTAAAGCTTTTGAAATGTTCAAGTGTATTCCTAAAAGCTGCCGTTCTGCTTTATCACTTGAAACCGAAGGCAAAGCAGATGGTATCCACTGAGTGGGTCCTGCTCATTCTTCGAGTCCTTGAGTTCGGTGACCAACTGCAGACCCTTTTCACCGTTCGCTGTGCTCCTAGAGTAGCGGCCTTCTACATGCTAAACCAACTTGTTTTCGGTTTTAACGAGGACAAAAACTTGGAAAATGCTAGAGATATGGTCTCACTTGGGGGATTGAATCTTCTTATGAAGCGGATCAATGTAGGAGAATTTCACGAGAGGATAAATGCTGCAGTTCTGACATCATGTTGCATCCAAGCTGATGGAACATGTCGAAATTATGTTGCTGAAAATATAGACAAGGCTTCTTTGCTCGAACTGATTGTACTTGAATACCAAAAGACATCTACTGGCGCTTTGAATTTGCTTATTGAGTTTCTTTGCCTTGGCAGGTACATTTTTCTTGTACCTACAAACATTTTACATTAGCTATACTTGCAAGACCAGATTAGTATTCTTAGCCATGTTATTACAACAGAAGGTCACAAATAAACAAGTTCCTGTCTGGAGTAAGAAGCGGATGGGGTGGGCTGAATGCTATGCACATCTTGCTGATCTACCTCCAGAAAGCTTCACCGGGAAAACGCCCACTATTTGCCACAATTATACTGCAGCTTGATCTTCTTGTAATTCTAATTCTGTTTTTAAATACTCTAAAAATTATAATTGCTGAGCTTTTTATTTTCTGTTGCAATTCCAATTTGAAATCCTAGAACAACCTCCATAAGGAACTGCAGTTTCATGCAGGGAGACTGGGAGATGTGCAGTTTATACAGAGAAGAAGCACTTGAGGCGATCATAGCGGCTTTGGATTGTCAAGTCGTCGGTGAAAATATCCAAGAACAAGTGGCAAGAAGTCTCCTGATACTCGGAGGCCATTTTCTTTTGACAGGAGAGCCGGTGACTGAACAATGGCTTCTACAGAAGTTGGGTTTTCCAGAAGATCCAGATGTAGCACTCCACACTGAAGATAGAGTTCTTGATATTCCAACGCCCAGGGTTAGTGCATTATTTAAATTCATCACCAAAGTAGATTAGTTGAGATGTTTCCAGGGAAAGTAAGGGACTCAGGAAAGGGATTTTTAGTTTGTCTTGCAAGCGCAATTTATTTTGAAGTGGAATTATATGGTCAGAACAGGCCTGCCTAGCATAAAATTCCTCAATGGTGAATTTAAGCATAAAGGATGGTGGTATACTCAATCAAGCCTTCAATAGCCAGATAAGAATTGCATGATGTCACTGCTCCAGCTGAATACTCAACACGATAATAATCCTGAAGCTAATATGGCATAAACAAGTTGATTCTGAAACACGTTATTCAGATGCTTTTAGTTGGAAGTTGCAACAAGCCTTGTGAATTTCAAGCTCTTTCAGATTAGCAGCTCTAAATAACAAAATGTACTTATTGCCTGCGGAAAAATAAGTTGTGCTCTGACTAAAACCCAGAATATCATGGTTTGGCTAATCAATGCTGCAATTTTTAGGACGCTGAGCAAGAGGAAACCGAAAACTGGCTAAGAAAAATAGCGCTTGTCTTGCTTAGGAGTGGCAGAAGGAGGCTCTTAACTGCCCTTTCGGGTGCAATTGAATATGGTATCCCTGTATTGGTGCGAGCTGGTATTGTCACTGTCTCATGGCTGAGTGGATTTCTCTATTTGGTAGAAGACGAAGGTCTACGATTGGAGGCGTGCTCCATTTTAATGCCTCAGATGCTAAAGTCATTGAACTTTAATAGAGCCATGGAGGAGAGAGTCTTGGCATCATCTTCACTTCTAAATCTCGTCAAGGGTTCAGGTACTTGTTCCATAGAAACTAATACAGAGCTATATCTTTCCCATCTGGCATGACAAAAGTGCATGATTCTATTACCATCTTATTCTTCAGATTCGCTGGGGCTGTTTGGTGATAAGTCTGCACTAAGTCATTCGTTAAGATTAAAGCAGTACAGACTTCCAGCACTTGTGTTTTTCACTAAATTTAATGAGCTAAATCTCGTACAAAATGCTCTTAGTCATGCCATCATTTGTGTTCCATTCTAAAGACCTACAGTTTAGTCCCGCTTAAATATCTATCAATCCAATTTTCTTTTTATTGATGTTCATTTAGTTTAAGCGGGTCATTAGAAAAGTCGTCCCCATATTGTTACATTTATCAATAGGAAACACAAAATTGGTAATATTAAGAGGGGACCCAAGAAATTGCAAGGTTAGAAAAAAAGTGCATTCACAGAATCCCATAATAATGTTGAATTTGACATATTTCCCCGTCAGGTTGTTTATCGCCGCTCTCTGTGCTGAATGAGGAATCAGTGAGCCTTCTGCGCAACCTCTCCCTAGTGACGTGGACGGCTGATGAGCTCTTGTCCTTTATCACTACACACTCAAAGGCACCCCTGCTGTGAGCTTGAAATGCTGAACATGAGAAATCAGGTAGTACACATGCAGAATTGGCAATCTCAAGTCATTCGACTGACATCGTAACGTTGTCATCAGTTCCTCTTCTCTCACTTCTCTGTAACCGAGCTCTGAAGTTACTTCGATATTACTCAGTGAAATCACGATATACTTAAAGTGATGGACATTAACAGTATTAAATACTGTTCTTTCATGTGAATTCTATCCCAGGTAACACAAGAGCTACCATGACTAAGGTCACTTTTGTCGATCACTCGAGATTAAAAAAAAAAAAAAAAGGTCAATGATGAATCGCAAGGTTGCTCGAAGCATTTGCACGACCAATGTCAACCAGCTACGTAATATGGACAACCTCCAACGAGTGCAGTTTGGCAGATTAAATGGATGCAGCGTTCAAATTATGCAAAAGCAGTTGTTCTCTTGGTTTGCCTTATGAAGCTACACAGTCAGAGTGCTTTCCTACCTAATTAACTAATGACCCGTATTATAACATTTCTTAACTTTCCAATGTAGTTTGTGATGGACATATGGAATTAAAAATGATGGGTGGATGAGAAATTGTTTCTCAAAGAACACCCTTGAGTTGGAAGTGGGAAGTGGAGAAACACTAGTCCCACATTGGAAATGAATAAGGCTTTAAAGTGCTTTATATATGAGCACACTTCTTTAGAGTGGTAACATTAAAAACACAAGCACTGTGCCTTGCGTGCACGCGCAGTGGGGGTGCAAATTCAATTCCCGACGAACCTGAACTTGGGCGCAAGCATACGACCTGCGTACACGAATGCAACCCCGAAAAGTGGGCTTAGCGACAAACCACTTTTTCCTTATGGTTTAACATTTTCCAACTCAAAACTGTGGGTTAATTGTCTTGAGAACGACGAGACTTTCTACCGTCTGGGACCGTCAGACCTTTCTGCGTCTGGAAAACATCAGTTTTCATGACGAGTTTAATTTGCCTTTTTATAACTATTGGTTACAGAGTTATGTTGTAACAGCTAATTTAATCAGTGTTTAACGTTGTAACCATGGATTTAAATTGGCAATTATACCCGAAACGCTTGTAATGGTAGATTTAATATGGTAACCTTCGATTTAATTCGGTAACGGTAAAGTTGTTTCTGAATTGTTTCCCCATTTGGTTTTATAATCTCTTTCATTCCTTTTTGCCCGACTACAGATACTGATTTCGAAATCATTCAGACATTACATTGTCTTCGAAAAAGCATTGCATTGTTTTTGATAGTTTTCAGCTAACAAAGTTGTTCAAGTTCGCTGAAGCTCTAAAGTGCTATTCTTCATTGCTGCCAACCATTGTATCTTGGGAAACAAACGTCTAGCAACCTCACGTGTACTGGAAGAGACAACGCTTCATTGTGTATTGGAGGGGTCGAATCTGTTTTAAGGAAGCTGTGTTGAACATGGGCCTTGGTTTCCTTATTCTGTTTTCTTTCAATTCTGTTATTGTATCGTGTTGTGATACTTTATTGATGCCTATTGATGCCATTTTGAATTGTGTACTTCCAGTAATCTCAAAGCAGATTTGGAGAGTCATGTAAATCCTCCAACAATCTTAAAACAGGTTCGGCACTTCAAATGGCTACTGGAAAGGCTATGGTTGATGTTGCTGCTGCCTCCATCACCAAAGAAGCTGCCCCTACTGCGGTCCAATTGTATGGATCATTTGAGGCCCCTGCTGCGGTTTCTGTCCACCATGGTGAGAAGCCTAAAAAGTTTAACGGGTCAAACTTCAAAAGGTGGCAACAAAAGATGTTGTTTTACCTAACAACGTTGAATCTTGCGAGGTTCTTGACTAAGGAGGCTCTTAAAGCTCATGTGCTATCCGATGGCAAAACGGATCAGCAACCTTTCAATGCGGTTGAAGCTTGGAAGCATTCTGACTTCCTGTGTAGGGATTATGTCATGAATGGCTTGCACTATTCGTTGCACAATGTGTATTGTGCAAAACAAACAGCAAAGAGCTGTAGGAATCCTTAGACTAGAAATATAAATTAGACAATGCCGGAGCAAAGAAATTTGTTGTCGGACGGTTCCTCGTTTATAAAATGGTTGATTCCAAGACTGTGATCAGTAAAGTGCAAGAAATCCAAGTGATTTTGTGCGAGATTCAAGCTGAAGGAACAATTCTAAGTGAAACATTCCAAGTGGTTGCTGTTATTGAAAAGCCACTTCCTGCATGGAAGGATTTCAAGAACTACCTTGAGCACAAGCGATAGGAAATGAACATTGAAGAGCTTATTATTAGACTTCGAATTGAAGAAGACAACAAAAGTTCTGAACGCAATTGGTTCAATCCTACTGTAACAAAGGCAAATGTTGTGGAGCATAGGCAAGGGCCCAAGAACAAGAAGATTGCCACCAAAGCTGGGACTAAAGGGAAGTGTTTCCAAGAAGAAGTTTCAAGGAAAATGCTTCAATTGTGGGTCGTAGATCTATTGAATGCAGATTGCCCAAGAAAAGAAATCATGAGACGAATATGGTGAATGACATTGCCAAAGATGTGTCAACCATAAATCTTTCTGCAATTTTTTCTGAAGTGAACTTTGTTGGGTCCAATCCGAAAGATTGGTGGATTGACACTAGTGCCACCGGGCACGTATGCTCCAACATGGACATGTTTTGAACCAGTTCATGGAGAAAAAGTTTTCATGGGAAACTCTGCTATGTCTATGGTTGAAGGCCAAGGGACGGTGTTGTTGAAGATGACTTCAGGGAAATAGCTGACTCTGAATAATGTTTTGTATGTGCCAGAAATCCGAAAGAACCTAGTTTTTGGGTCTTTGTTGAACAAGCATGGATTTCAAATGGTGTTTGAGTCAAACAAAGTTATTTTGTCCAAATCTGGAATGTATGTGGGAAAGGGATATGTATTCGATGGGTTTTTTAAGCTCAATGTAATGGCAATTATGAATAAAGACAAGAAGTCCTTTGTTTATTTGCTTGAGTCTTCCAATTTGTGGCATGGTAGACTTGGTCGCGTCAATTATAATACATTGCGTAAACTAATGGACTTGGAACATATACCATCATTCCAAATTGATTCAAAGCACAAATGCGTAGTTTGTGTTGAGGCAAAATTAGCGAAGTTGACGTTTCAACCAATTGTAAGAAACATCGAGCCACTTGAATTAATTCATAGTAACGTTTGCGATTTGAAAATCATACAACAAGGGGTGGCAATAATTATTTTATTACCTTCATTGATGATAGCACGAAGTACTGCTATGAGTATTTGCTTAAAAGTAAAGGTGAAGCCTTAGAGAAATTTATTCTCTATAAGAATGAAGTTGAAAAACAACTCAATTGGAAAGTTAAGAGATTGAGGAGTGATAGAGGTGGTGAGTATGAAGCACCATTTGGTAAATTTTGTGCACAACACGGAATTGTACATGAAATAACTACACCTTATTCTACTCAATCAAATGGTGTTGCATAACGTACGAATCGCACATTGAAAGAAATGATGAATGCAATGTTACTATGTTCCGGTTTGCCCCAAAATATGTGTGGAGAAGCTTTTTTGATAAGTAATTACCTTTTAAATAAGGTACCTCGAAAGAACGATGGGAAACCCCTTATGAGTTATGGAAAGGTGGGAGACCATCCAACAAACACTTGCGAGTGTGGGGGTGTCTTGCAAAAGTAGTTGTTCCAACACCAAAGAAGATAAAAATAGGTCCTAAAATAGTGGACTGCATCTTTATAGGCTATGCACATAATAGTAATGCATATCGATTTCTTGTGCATGAATAAAAAATCCCTGATTTACACAATAATACGATCATGGAATCGAAGAATGCATTATTCTTCGAAGATGTATTTCTATTAAATCCAATGATGGATCAAGTTCGTCTCAACGAACGAATGAGACTATGAATAATTCGGATCATGAAAGTCATGCGGCCAGACTCAGAATGTCCAGACTAACTGAGTCTGAAGGGGTTAGACGGACTGAGTTTGAAGGGGTCAGACAGTTTGAGTCTGAAGGTGTCAGACCGTCTAAGTCTAAAGATGATGACCATGAACTAGAGCCGAGACGAAGCAAATGAGTAAGAGTGGAAAAATCCTTTGGGGATGACTTTCTAACTTATTTGTTAGAGAAGGAACCACTCAATTATGCAGAAGCTGTGACGTCTTCTGAAGGACTTCCATGGAAAGAAGCAATAAAAAGTGAAGTAGATTCTATCTTGCAGAATCACACTTGGGAGCTAGCAGATCTTCCTCCTGGTTGTAAACCTTTAAGGTCCAAATGGATCTTTAAAAGGAAGATAAATATTAATGGCTCTATTGATAAGTACAAAGCCAAACTTGTAATCAAAGGATACAAGCAACAAGAATGCTTAGACTACTTTGACACATATTTTCCTATGACGAGAATAAACTCCATAAGGATAATACTTGCAATAGTTGCATTGCGAAATCTAGAAGTACATCAAATGGATGTGAAAACAACTTTCCTAAATGGTGATTTGGATGAAGAAATCTATATGGAACAACCTAAGGGTTTTATAGTTCTAGGACAAGAGAGGAAGGTCTGTAAATTAGTGAAATCATTGTATGGCCCAAAGCAAGCGCCAAAGCAGTGGCATGAAAAGTTTGATACAATAACGATTACCAATGGTTTTAAGATCAATGGATATGATAAATGTGTCTATATCAAAGAGACAGAAGATAGTTATGTTGTTCTATGTCTTTACGTAGATGACATATTAATTGTTGGTAGTGATGATAAAATTATCAAATCTACCAAGAGTATGTTGAATTCAACATTTAGCATGAAAGATATGGGTCATGCTGATGTGATTTTGGGAATAAAAATCACAAGAACGTCAGAAGGTCTTATTTTAGACCAGTCACACTATGTGGACAAGATTTTTGGAAAATTCAACATGAATAACTCTAGTGTTGTTAGAACACATCTAGACAATAGTCTTCATCTGTCTAAGAAGAGAGAAGATGGTGTTTCTCAAGTAGAATACTCGAGAGTTATTGGAAGTCTGATGTACTTAATGGGTTGTACTAGAACAGACATTGCTTATACGGTTAGCAAATTGAGTAGACATACGAGCAATCCGAGTGCTGACCATTGGAAAACAATAGTAAGAGTACTAAGGTACCTTTGATATACTCAAAATTATGGTTTGCATTATACTAGATACCAAAGTGTTCTAGAAGAATATAGTGATGCAAATTGGATATTTGATATGAAAGACTCGAAATCTACAAATGGATATATATTCACACTAGCGGGTGCAACCGTATCTTGGAAATCCTGTATGGCTTTCCGAATTTATAGCTTTGGATAAATGTAGAAAAGAGACTGAATGGCTACGCCATTTCTTAGAGGATATTCCAAAATAGGAAAAACCTGTGCCACCAATTAGTATACATTGTGATAGCCAATCTATGATTGGTATAGCACTGAGTAACATGTACAATGGTAAGTCTAGACATATATGTCGTACACATAATACCATTAGACAATTACTCTCAACTGAAATTATTTTTATTGATTAAGTAAGGTCAAAGGATAATATTTGCGGATATGCTAACCATAGGGTTAAACAGAGAGTTAGTTGAGAAGTTGACAAGAAAGATGTGACTTAAGCCCAAAGAGGAATGAGGAGTATGGAGGAAAACCTAACCTAGTTGACTGGAGATCCCAAGATCTAGATTTTCAAAGGGACACCCTATTATACAGACTTAATGAGACCACTGTGGGGGATAACCCTAAACCATTCCTCTAATATGAAAGCGACTATGTGTAGGAAAAGGATAACAATTTTGCTTTAATGATAATGAAGTGGAGCAAATGAATTGCTCAAGACTTTAGAAATCACCTATGCGAGAGTGAAGTGAGACCGCTACAAAGGAGAATTTAGGGACTAAATTATACCAAAACTCTTGCAGAACCAGGACGATGTCCAGGGCCAAAACGAACATTACAATGAGAACTGAGCAAATGATTTGATTTCAATGTGAAGTGTATGGCTCTTCACATAAGATGGTAGGACAGTTTTCAAAGACATCATGTCTATTGGATAGCTAGTGAAGTAAGTATACTTTTACAAGGGAATGTTTACAAAGGGAGACTCCTACCTATCCTATGCAGGTTTCGGATGCTGAACACTGTCGTAGTGTCAAAATCAAAAGAATTTTAATTAATGTAGGGGATTGTTGGAAATATGGAATTAAAAGTGATGGGTGAATGATAAATTGTTTCTCAAAGAACACCCTTGAGTTGGAAGTGGGAAGTGGAGAAACACTAGTCCCACATTGGAAAGGAAGAAGGCTTTAAAGTGTTTTACATATGAGTACACTTCTTTAGAGTGGTAACATTAAAAGCACAAGCACTATGCCTCGCGCGCACGCACATGGGGGGTGTAAATTCGATTCCCGACGAACCTGAACTTGGGCGCGAGTGTATGACCTGCGTACATGAATGCAACCCCGAGAAGTGGGCTTAGCGACAAGCCACTTTTTGCCTTATGGTTTAACATTTTCCAACTCAAAGCTGTGGGTTAATTGTCTTGAGAACGACCGGACTTTCTACCGTCTGGGACAGAGCGGCGTCTGGGACCGTCAGACTTTCTACGTTTGGAAAACGTCAGTTTTAATGACGAGTTTAATCTGCCTTTTTGTAATTGCTAGTTACAGAGTTATGTTGTAATGGCTGATTTAATTAGCATTTAAGGTTGTAACCGCGAATTTAAATTAGCAATTATACCCGAAACGCTTGTAACGGTAGATTTAATACCATAACCTCCAATTTAATTCGATAACGGTAATGTTATTTCCGAATTGTTTCCCCATTTGGCTTTATAATCTCTTCCATTCCTTTTTGCACGGGGTACAAATACTGATTTAGAAATCATTCAGACATTACATTGTCTTCGAAAAAGCATTGCATTGTTTTTGATAGTATTCAGCTAACGAAGTTGTTCAAGTTCGCTGAAGCTTCAGAGTGCTGTTCTTCGTTGCTGCCAACCATTGTATCCTGGGAAATAGACGTCAAGCAACCTCACGTGTACTGGAAGAGACAAAGCTTCATTGTGTACTAGAGGGGACGAATATATTTTAAGGAAACTATGTTGAACATAAGCCTCGGTTTTCTTATTCTAGTTCTTTCAATTCTGTTATTGTATCGTGTTGTGATACTCTATTGAAGCATGTTGATGCCATTTTGAATTGTGTACTTCCAGTAGTAATCTCAAAGAAAATTTGAAGATTCGTGTAAATGCTCCAATAGTTTGATTCATAAGGAATTCTAGAAAGTTCAATGTCGAAAAGGAGCCAACTGAATTGGTAACCAAATGAACCCCACATCACAAAACATAGCAAAACAGAGAATTAAAAGACATTAGATAATGCTTGAACATCCACATTGCAAGAACTATTTGGTGTGACTTTCTGCAATATCAGTCTTAGTTTTAGAAAGGGGTGCTACACTTCTCATAAGGTATTTGGCAAATATCAAAATTATAGAATCTAAGAAGCTCCAACAGCTTATGACACTTCATAACACCTACATCACAACACAACACATTATAGCTAATAACAGTTCTTGGAATATTGTATCACTCAAATTCAAGGTGCTGCAGCTTTGAAACACATGCTTACAACACTTAGTAACACATTAGACTACAATACAATCAAGGGTGTGCAACGTAAACCACCCGAAGGGGGAACCGCCCAGATTAGACCGGCCGATTCTAGGTGGTTCCTAGGGAGTCATTCAATTTCCCGATTCCATAAAATTGGAATCAATGATGGGTAGTCCCTTTCCCAATAAAAAGGTAGTGGAGGGTTTTGGTGAAGCAAATGGCTACTGGTGGGTGTTTGAAGGCAGAACAGTGGCTGGGTTTGCTGAGCTACGAATTTTCAGAAGAAAGCAGAAGTGGTTTGTGTGTTCTTGGCTTGAGGTGTGTGTCCAAATGAAGTGAGCTGCTCTCTATTTATAGGCAAGAAAGCTTGGGCCCAACTTAAAGGAGAAACTTGGAGCCAATGCTAGAGGATAAACTTCGAGAGCAAGCTTATAGTACATTTAATGCATTAATGGCCTATGGTCACTTGCTTAGGTCAACTATTCAACATTTAATGCCCTTTTCCTTGATTCTTTATTTCTCTTCTTTCTTCCTCCCCCTCTTGGCCGAACCACCTCCTTCTTTCCTATTTTTTTCGTATCCCATGTGACTATTAAATAGACTATTCTATCTACTAGGTACTAAGCCTATATAGCATTATTTAAATGATAGCCCATGTGCCTAATTTATAACTTACATTAGCTTCTTAAATGCCTATCCATCTAATAGCTCTCTAGGATGATTTCATCCTATATCTCGGTGCATTACATCATCAATATTACATCACCCTATGTCTAATAGCCCACATGGCTATATCTAATTCTCATGATGACACTATAATTAGACTCTTAGGTTCCGTTCGTTTCGCGAAAAATATTTGTTCGGAAAATTTTCCAAAAAATATGGTGTTCAGGGGGCGGAAAGTTGAATGGGAAAGAGTTGGAATCGAGAGAGGCAGAGACTGTTGCTGAGAGTGATCAAGAATCTCGAGCGCGACGTCGAATTTGCCCGACCAGATGAACGCATCGAGGAGGAGCTTGAAGGTCCAAGAATCAGCGACAACGCCATCCTCCCTCATCAAGCGGAGCATGGGAGGGACCTCCTCGAGCTGGTCGGCTCGGCACATGACCCAAAATAGGTGGGAGTACATGCTCCCGTATGTTTGCTGAAATGCGTGAGAGAGCGAAACCACATGAAGAACTCAAGCTTTCTCGATGGGTGAAGGGACCTGTGGGAGAGGATCTGGTGGAGGAGAGAGTCGGTGATCGAGATGGTGTCCAAGTCGAGAAAGTTGAGCGTTCTTCTTTAGAAGAGCTTTATTGCAAGGGGAAAAGTTGACGAACGATTGCTGTAATGTCAAGAAATTTGTCCGGGGGGGTGGTTGGTGCAGTACGGCAGTCAAGACCAAACCATGACAGTGTCTGACGCATCGCTCTCGGCGACGGCAGCTAGGCGACGAACAACGATGGTGTGTCATGGTGGTGGTGACGACGACGACGTACGTCGGTGTTGTGCCTCGGCCCCCTTTCTAGTCTGACCTCGTGGTGCAGCAGAGTATCTTTTAGCTACTCTCGCAAGCCGAAAAAACAAGAGGCCTTGATATATCCTCCTTTGCCTTATTTCAAAAAATCCCACTGACATGCTTTTTCTCCACGGCCCTGGTGAAACCCCTGACAGTGATGCAGATTTAGGTTCTCTATGGAAAAAAAGCAAAAATATGGCAATCTGTTAGCCTAACATTGAAATTGCTCAAGAGAAGATATTACATGAAGTGATTTGCACTTATGGCGTGCATCTTTTGCTTAAAATTATGGATCTTGCCAAGTTTAAGACATATAAGAAATAAGTGGTAAAGTTTGGAAAATATTTTCTCCATCGAACAACGAAAAATATATTCCAATCCATTTTTAAGTTTCAAGCGAATATTGGAAAATATTGTCATTTTCTAGGAAAATAACTTCTTGGAAAATATTTTCCGTGAAACGAACGGAGCCTTAATTACCTATTCTTCTAATAGCCTTTTAGGATGACTTCATCCTACTTCTAGGCACCTTACATCACCCATATTGCATCACCCTAAGCTCACTAGGTCACATGCCTTATTCCAATCTCAAGATAGCCCTATTATTGACTTGTTTTTATTTTGTTTTCCCCCTTTTTGCCCTTGGATTGTCGCCGGCCACTCTTCCTCTTCCTCCTCATGTGTAGCCTTCTCCAAGTAGATATTAGGTACTACAATCTAGGATTATGTCAACTTGAATCATCCTACACTTGTACCCCTTGAATTAATAATTCTCTAGGTCAAAACTACTATAGATTTTCTTGTCTTTTTTTACTCCAGTAATTGTAAAGACACCACCAAATCTCATTATTCTATTCTATTCTTCTCTTTCTCTTTCTCTTTTTCTTTCTCTTTCTTCCCCATTTCCTTGTTCGACTCTCCCTTGGCCTAATGGTCATGGCCCACCTTGGGCCATGCTTCTTGGTCCACCTCCCTTGGGTCAAGCCTAGCCTTCTTGGGTTGGTCCACCTCTACGTCCTTGATTGGGTTGGCACCCATCTTTCTCAATTTAGTGCCCATGATTAATCTAATAAATTTGTGATTAAGTGTTGCCTTTTGGTGACCTCAAATAGTCCTTTCTAAATGATGATCAATAGAGTATCGCCTCGTGAGTCCCACGATTACTCTGCGTTGAGCCACGTTGATCCTTAGAGTATTTTCGATTGTCATGTAATCGAGCGGGATGATCGTCTCGCCCAGTCATAGGGTCGTGCCAACAATTGAAGGTTCGATTCAAGTTAATTATTGCCACTTGGAATTACCCATAAGTTGGCCATAACCGTCCAATGAATCCATTCCTAAAAGATCGCGCATCAACTCATGCTAGTGCAAGGTCATCTTGCTTCAATCCTTATGGTCGAGTAATTACTCTAAGGTCGAGTACTCTCCTTGATCACGCTCGTTGATCCCTAATTGTCTTTACCCAATGATTCAGAGGGCTAATTACCCTACTTTTAGGCCTTGACACCTTAAACCTCTTTTCAGTAATCAGGGCCTCAAATTAAGGATGTTACAATAAAAGTTAAGATTAAATCAAAATGCGACGGTTGATAGTACTAATAAAACTTTCCCTATAAATACTAGTATAATTTGACCATTCAAATTAAAAGCATAAAAGCTAAGATAAACAATAATCTAAAGGTTGATATTACAAATAAATTTGTTTTGTTTGTTTACTAATATAAATTTAAATTTATAAATATATATGCTATGAAATACATGTATAAATATTCATTATATTCATTCTATCTCATGTACCTATTATGGCACATTTGTATCATACATTTTACGTTCAAGTCCCTATCTAATGCATGTATTTATTCAATATATTGATATTAATGATAAGTGCGTTCTCGCTTTCTTATAAATAAGAGCTAGTTTTGGTCATTGAGAAAAAGTTGAAATGCAAAAATTTCTCCTGTGACTTTCTCTACTATGTTTGGTGTTTATCTATTTTTCATACTTAATATCTATTTATTCTATCTATTATATACTTGCAACGTAATATTTTATCACACATTATCAGCACAAAATTCTACCAACTAAATAAATAATTTTTGCAAGATAAATGTTTTATTTGTTTTTCTTTAATTAATGGATACTTCTTCTTCTTCTTCTTCTTCTATCAATTCTTCATTTTTGCATTTCCTTGGTCTAAAACCAATTTCAAATCTAAAAATATTCTTTTGCTCCTAAAGTGGTGGTGGATATATGGAAATCCTTCTTATTAATTTAAGGATTCATTTTGATGCAAAATTATGGTAAATATGGAAAAGTCCAAATTTCATATCCTAAAAGTGAATGGAAATAATTACTTGTCATGATACCTTAACATGGAAATGCACCTCCAATGACAAGTTATCCGTAATGCAATTATAGAAGACAAAACCTCAAATGTAAAAGATAAAGCAAATACACTAAATTTTATTCGTTATCATTTGTGTGATAGCCTACATACTCAATATTCATCCGTTCGAGACCATCAAACCCTGTGGAAGAGGTTAAACGATATGTATGATCATACTAATACTTATCGTACACCAAAGCACTTTGTTGACCAATACCAGGCATATTTTAAAAAAATACAAGTAAACATGGTGAATCTCACACTATTGAAATTAGTTTTACTGTCATAACCACTATTGAGGCCAATAATATCATTATTAGTGGGACTCCCTTTTCTCCTGAAGTACCAAGTGCATCTTTAGATGTCTCTGACTTTTTTTTAGGACCTCTCATTACTTTAATAAGGCATCAGTTTGGTGGATGACAATTTAGACTTCGAGTTTTGTGACTAATGATTTTGTTTATAGTTTCTTTCACGGAATGTATTGTCCTTTATTGTTTTCTAATATGGTTATGTAATGAAATGCTCATCAACCTTATATAATATTTATTATTTTGAAAGTTTTTTTGATCTTGTCACTAGTATGCAAATTTTATGATACTTGGCACCTGAAGTTATCAACACAAATTCAAATGTAAAATATTGTTTGCTTGATAATACATTAACACGCACCATATTTCGGAGTAGACAATTTTTCTTAAGAATGACATTGCATAAGGCACATATTCATACGAGATCTTGTTCCAATTATTAATGGTTTTGAGAATACCACAATTTTTTTGCAAAATGGCACCATTTTGCATATAGAGGATGTGTTTCCAAGTAGTAGATAAAAAAGTAATCTACTCAGCTTCGAAGATATATGCCGTAATGGGCATCATATTGAGACTATTTATGAACAAAATAAGAAACATATTGGCATTACCTCCTATAAGATGGGCTTGAAGACCATTCATGATAAGCTAGAAGCTTCTTCTATGGGTTTGTATTGTGTTATGATTAAGGTTGTTAAAACCTACGCTACCATATTATAGAGATTGGTAAACCCTAATCAGTTTGGACTGTGACATGATCTCCTTGGTTACCCTGGCGCTTCAATAATGTGTAGAACCATTCACAATACAACATGGCACCATTTAAAGAATACAAATGTATTGTTGTTCAAAAATTATAATTGTAAAACTTGTTCACAAGAAAAACTCATTATCAAACTTTCTATGACAAAAGTTAATCTTGAATCCCCTTTATTCCTACAAAGAATTGAAGTGATATTTGTGGACCACTACAATCACCAAGTAGACCAATTCAATATTTTATGATACTAGTGGACGCATCCTATAGATAGTCTCATGTTTGCCTATTATCTACGTCCAAAGGTGACTTTGCACATTTACTTGCGTAAATTATAAAGCTCCGGGCACACTAATTATTAATTAAAAGCATAAGGATGGATAATGCTGGTGAGTTTACAACAAAGAGTCTTGATGTAACGGCTCGTTTTGGCCTTTTGGATAGTTTATTATGTAATTATTTTAGTTTGGATAGTGGCCTAAGAGCCTCTGGAATTTTCCTGATTTAAATCTTAATTTTTCGTTTTGAGCATTGAAATTTCGAAATTTAGTTTTGGATCCCTGAAATTGAATTAATTGCGTTTTGACCCTAAGAACCTTGAGTTTTTGGTTTTGGAAGGCTTTTCTAAATTTATTGGCTCTTTATTTATTTTTATTAATTTAATTTAATTTCTATTTTATATTATTTTCATATAATTTTATGTTATTTTATTATTTTCTAGGGTGACCATTGACTGGTCGCTTAGTCAACAGTTGGATCGGTCCAACCACAAGTCAGACCGATCCAATCACGAGCTGGCTAGCTTGTTTCCATGCAAACTGCCTCCTAGCCTTCTCTCCCTTCCTCAGGTGTTTGGTCGAATTGTTGGTGGGCACGTCAAAAAGGGAGCCCACCTATGGCTAGCCAACTTAGGCGTCCCGTTAGAGGATGTCATGATTGCTAGCTAGTCGCTACTTGCCATCCACGTGTTGTTTTCTTTCTCCGGTCTCAGACCCCCTCTGTTTTCCTCACCGAGCGACCCCTCTCCTTTTGACAACAATATCTTGCAACTCCGGCCACTAATCGACACGTCGTCCCCTCCTATAACTTCCCTACAACGTTCTTTTCCCACCTTAACCCATCGCCTCCTCGGTCACCGTCGTCGCTACCACCGGGAGCCACTGCCACGGCTCAGGTGTCACATGTTTTCCAGCCACTACCCTCGCTAGAGTTAGGCTATTAAGGCAATCCCCAAGCCACGTCGTTGCTTCCAACGCATCCCTAGGTGTCCCTTCACCCTCGTGGTGGTCTTCATTGTGATTGATTTGACTTGAAAATTGCCAATTTCCCCCTGAACCACATTTTTCCCTAAATCCCTCACCAGTGAAACCTTGATCGACCATTGAGCCTTTTTCGGCAACATCCACCCCTTACCATAGCCACTAATCGACTCTTTGACGTCCTAAGAAAGAAGCCTAGCTACTCACTGTCATTATTTTGGTCTATAAGCCACGAATAGAGCTCAATCCTATTGGCCTTCATTCCGACCCAAACCGGCTCGATTTAGGTGAGATGCCTCCAGCGCCGGTTGGAGCCTTTCGCCGTTCGTCGCCACCCATGAGTCTAAGGACCTCCTAGCACCACCCAGATTCGTCCCCAACCACCTTCGAGCCAAGAACTGCTGCCTCAAAGTCAAAACAGTACCGATGGGCATTGTTTTTGCCCAAACCGATTCTATTTGGGCCTTGCCGAAGCTAATTTGCTCATCGTTCACCCCCACCACTTCACCCATGAGCTTGGTCAGCTTCCTAGGACCAAGGGCCACCTGCGGAGGCCTCTCGTGGTGTCGGGCTGGAGTTTGCCAAGTCACACCAAGCCCAATCGCACTCTAGAGTACGAGAAATCGCGTTGCCACGAGCCGTCACCGCCATTCACCAACTCATGAGGAATTGACTATGAGTAGACTTCCTATTCCTAGATTAGAGCTGTTTACCACTTTAGTAGAAATATTATATTGATTGAGTGGCCAAATTGTGTAATTAGATGGATATGGACAATTAAGCTATATGTTCATTATTAAATTGTTGCGATCAATTGAACCGATCAGGTGACCAATAGGCCTTGATTAGTTGTGGAGGTCGACTGAGCCTTGTGGGGTGTCGACTAGATCGTGAGGATCATTATGTGGTTGCTTGGTGACATGTGCGGTCTTTGGTAGTAGGCTGCCCGTAAAAGTGGCAGTGTACCAAGGAAATTAGTTAGGGTCTCAAGCTTGTTGTGGACAACTTTAATTTTATTCATGTGCTTAAATTAATTATTCAATTATTCCGGCTAACCCTGATTTGACAGGTGCAATGGCATAGGGCCAAGTCTCGGTCGCAGACCGATTGACTATTAAGTAGCTCTAGGTGAGACAGTGAGTAGTTAGGATGAGCATATAATAATAGAGATGACTTTCGTTGGAGATTAGGAGTATCGAGAATGACCTGGTCCTACGTAAGAGCCAAGCTATACTAGGTCTGGCGAGTGGTGATAATTAGTACTAGAAACATGAATAGGGACCCTAGGACGATTTCTTTCGTAGTCCGGGTATAAGGGGCAAACTACTCACTGAGATTTTATCTTACCCCGTCGTTCTAAACTCTTTTTATAGGACCTGATTATAGACCCGGAGGAAGAGTCAATAAAGGAAGAACTGATGGAAGAGGAGTAAGGGATGGTGCAGATCATGGATCTAGGCTAAGATGATGAGAAGGCAAAGGAGTAGGTGGTACTAGATAAGCTAGAAGATATCTGTGACATCCTGAATTTTTTGAAAGACTAACATGATGCACGTGACACTTAAGACCGAAGAAATTGGTCAGTTTGAGCATGCCATGAAATAGATAGTTGGAACAAACCGAAGGGATGTATTGGAAGAAATTGTGATTATGGAAGCTTGGAAGAACCCATCATGAATCCGCCATCGCCATGAGCTTTGTCTATCCATCTCCTAAGGAATTAGAAAATCCAAAACCGTGGTGAAGTTTTTCTAAACTATTTTCTTGAAAAAATATATTTTTATGGGTGAGTACGATATTTTTATTAGTAACGTGTCTTAACTCAAATCTCTTAGAATTGATTCTTTGATTGGTACATTGGAAGTTCGATTTTTCATGTATTAACCTCAAGACCACCCAGTTAAATTTTTAATCGATAGAAAGAGACGAGTTGAAATGACACATAGACTGTTTGACCAACCACACGCCACCCTTGCCGTGCGACTATCTTACCATAGATTCTTTGATTATTGTCAATTTGTGTCAATCCATGAGAGAAGTTTGATTCCTAGAAATAATCTTAGCTTAGGAAATCATTATTCAATTTTTAAGTCCCTACAATCATGATGTTTTGTCGTATTCCTTTTGTCTTATATGAACATATTTTATTCAAGGAATCTTAGCCATCATTTCACCTTATCCAAAAGTTATCATTAGATTCCTTCTTGATAAGATAATGTTAATTCTCCACCTAGCTTTTGTCTCTTTCTCTCTTCTCCTCAATGACCGAACACCCACCTCTCCCTCTCTTGTTCTATTCGGCCACTTCAAGAATTCAAAGGAAAGAATAGAAATCCTTAGAGATCTTATGACATTTGTCAACCATGCACAAGATAGAACCCCCATCATATTCTTTTGTCCTAATCTCCATGTCAACTATAGATAGTCTTATCCACAAGACCATCATTGAGATTCCCTTCTTATTTTAAATTTATGGAAACCTTGACACATGTCACACATGCATGCACTCCTCTCTTCTCTTCCCCAAGACCGAACTCCTCCTCCCCTCATCATTCTCTCTTGTCTTCATATCTTTGTTTCTTATAGATTCCATCTTGATCATTATTGCAAGTGAAATGATTTCATTCTTGAAAATTAATGAAGCTTGGGCCGAACTCCACTCCCCCCCCCTTCTACTCTTCCTTTTGTTGTTTATGCTTGATCTTATTCCTAGTCATCATTTCAAATCTTGGGACTTGATCAAGCCTTCATGCACCATTTCCCTTAGCCGAACACATGCCCCATCCTCTTGCTCTCTTATCCTATTCTCTTTATTTTCTAAGTTATTTCTATTCAATTCATTATCTATAGAAGCATGATTACTTGCCTTGGATAAGCCAAACTTGAGCCGAAAGCCTCTTTTCCCTTTCATTCTCTTTTGTCCTATATGCTTGTTTCAATCTACAAGAGAATGTCATGATTCTATTCCTAGAAAATAAAAAGCATGGCCAAACTTCCCTCTCCCTTATCTCACTTGGTTTTGTCTCTTTCTCATGTCATTTACCTAAGCCAACATCACAAGAATAACATCATTGCTTGCCTTGGGAAGACATTTCCTCCTTCCCTAAGCCACATAGCTGAACGCTCTCACATCCCTCTCTTCCTATTCTCTTTGTCCTCTTCTTGTTGTTCTTTGTCTTGATACTATCCAAGCTAGCATGATTACAGGCCTTGGGAAAATGAAGATGAAGCATGCCGATCGTTCCTCCTCCTCCTTCCTCACGCCGAACATCACCTCTCTTCCCTATCTCCATTCTTGAACTATTCTTCTTCTTGTGAAGATCACCTATGACACATGGCCTTCATGCAAAGAAAGTTAGCCATGATTGCACCTTGGGAGATCAAACTCATTTTCCCCAAGAGCTCCATGCCGCACACCTCTTCTCTTCCTCTTATCCATGTTTTCTCTTACTTGTTCTTCATCTCATGTCTTCTTCTTGCCTCACAAATCCACCAATGGAAGTCCTTATTGAGTCATCATTTGCAAGACAAGTTTAAAATCTCTTCTCGAAGCTTGAAAAGCTTAGATGACCGAACCACATACACCACCACTAATCTCTATTGCCTTCAACCTCCTCCAATCAAGAGCCATGCATGGAGAGCTTCCACCGCCACTTGTCATCTTCTATTGGGTGGCAATGAAGCCTATTAAACCGCCATCTTCTCCATTTCTCTTCTTCCTTTGCTCTTTTTCCTTAAACTACCAAAATTGAGAGAGTTTTAGTCGAGAGAATGAGCCATGATCGCCATTCACCATCGTTCATCCACCTCCGCCATACACCTCGCCATTCGCTGTCGCTCACCGTCGTTCGTGAGCCCAGCCGTTGTCCTTCACCTCCACCGCTTGCCATTTGTAGTTCATCTTTTTCAAGCCATCGTCTCTCTCGCTTCATCAACTTCACTTGGTTCTTCATCTAATCTCTAGTTTGTGGTTTATTAGAAACTCTTGGATCGAGACCTCACCGTCAAGCCGAGCCATTATCTCCTCATGTTGTTCTCTTACTGATTTAGGCAAGTGACCTGTAGTCCATAAGTTGGGAAAAGTCCTCGAATCTTAGGATTTTCTTTTCCATTTGATTTGAAATGTGACTAATGATCCATCCTTTGATCTAGAGGTGCATGCATTATATGTGGTGTGATATCATGCATTTCTAGGCCCGTGTAGAACTTTTGAAAAGCCTAAGTGTTGTATATATCCATAGGCATGCATCGATCGTACATGGTATGAGATGTGTATGATTTAGACATGAATATGCACTAGATTTCAAAATATCTAGGTTGCATTGATCTTATGTTTAGCCCCGTTGGCATGGTAAGGGACGTGTGTAGCAAGGCTTGACATTTGATCTCGCTAGTGTTCTTGAGATTATGGATGTGATGCATGTGATTGTGATAATGCCCCTGGAGTTGGGATGCTTCAGATGATGGTAGGTTGGGATAGCGAGGTGTTGCCAATGTTAGCCGGACGGATTGTTGTGCAGAGTAAGTCGCGACGCCTTCAGAGTGAAGATGCCTAGATAATGAGATCCAGTAGCTCCCTCATGACAGGTCGGACTGATTGTCATTGCCTAGAGATGAAAGGAATGGGTCAGCTTCTGATGGCAGACGTCAGACGATGTGGAGAGTTCCTCCCTGTAGTTAGGGGATGCCTTGGATGAATGAGGGTCGGACCTCTTGGAGAGAGTATGCACAATGCCTCTCGACGAGTAGCTTGGATTACGATCCGGAAGCCTTCGGAGGGAAGGAGTATTATGATGAGCATGATTTTTTTTTAAAATATGAGTTTTGACACATGATACGGTTTTGCAGGTTTTCATGATAAACTTGCATGCGTGTGCCGTGATGATGATATATGACATGATGCTTGCATTGCATGGGCCGTGTGATGATCTTGATTTATATGCTGGAGTGTTGCTTCGTTAAGCTTTGGCTTACTTCGTGGATCAACATTTTTTCCAGATTAGCTATGGCACCTACATATCTTCCACCGGTCCGCTATGGAGCACTTCAAGATATCAGTATTAGTAAGGATGAGTTTACACATTTTTGTTTTCCAGACGAGCATTTTAATCGAGTCGAGACTCACATCACTATTAGTACGAGTTTCTTTAGGGGTCATCTTCTACTTAGATATTTCTCCTATTTTGTATTGGAAGAAAATAGATGGATAGGTCATCTGCCCTCATGTTATGTTGATGAATTAGCAAGTGACGAGGATAGTAACTCTTCAAGTGACATGGAAGTTGATAGAGGTTCCGAGATGAGTGATGACTAACGAGCCTTTCTTTCTCGTATTGCAGTGGTTGTGTTGTAGTACGGTAAGAGAAGGAAAGTTTTGTATCGACTCTTATGTCATCTAAATCCTTCTACGGAGAATAATAAAAAGCCCTCCTTATGTTCTTGTCATTAACATTTTCGTGTAAAGATCCAAGGGTGAGTACGGGTTGGGATAATGAGATGGGACGCGCTAAATAATTCTTACTTCCACTACTCTGATTATGCAACTTGCGAGATCTTTCAAATGTGGAGTTCTGTTCTTCTTAGGTGATGACGACCCATGTGTGCATGTTGAGTTCGACCTAAAGGCATATATTTTTATATTGGTATTATCTTTGAGTAACTTATAAGGGTTTCAAGTCGTGACAATATCGGATGGATCATAGATAGTTATGAGTCTGAGCTAGGTTATGTAATGGAGAAGCATGAGACAACAATCTAGGAATAGGACGAACCATTTCGGCGTTGGGTTCCCCATCATTATTGGATCAGGTATGCGGGAGGGGTTGGAGATCTTACACATGGACTACCACAAGGAACCCTAGGGCGGGTATGAGTTGTGGAATATCGACCCTAGATTAGGCGATTCTCCTCGCGATAGTATGGTTGATCCCTAAGATGGCATGTGCTAGCTCAGCCCCTTTTGATGTAAAGCTCAGTCTCCCTTCCCCCGCCATTTTTGGTTGTACATTTTGCGGGTTTTGGACTTCTCTTGCTTGGTTTGTATTTGGCTCATACTTGAAACTAGTATATGTATATACTGGTGCATATATATGAGAAGGGTAGATGTTTATATTATGCCATGAAAGGGTTGTATTTATTTACCTTCCTTTTGTTGCATACGACTTTGATGATTTAAAAGGCTAGCGACCTACTTGGGATGTCGCAAAGTTTTGACCAGGGGAGAAAAATAGCGGGGACTACTGCGTAATTAGTAGCGGAGCGTGACACTTTATGCGTATTGTGCTTCACTTGGAATCAAGGTTGAGCACTTGTTGTTATATGTTCTTACTCAAAATGGATTATCAAAATCCTTGATTAAACATATTTAAATCATTGCTTGCACTTTATTATTAAGAACAAATCTCGATGATATAACAAGAGATCTTGTAGTTTTGCATGCGACAACCCTACTAAGATTGTGCCCTATGGCTAGTCTCTTACAATCTTCAGTTTCAAATGGTTTTTTGTTATGAACATGATATTTCAAATTTAAAAAACTTTGGTTGTGTTCTTTGATTGTGTAGTACAGGTGTCTATAGCACAACCAAAAAGAATGAAATAGGTTCCAACGTTGTTGGGGCATTTATGTTTGTTTAATTCACCGTCCTTCATTAAGTTGTTGGAACAATTATTAGTGATCTTTTTACTATCAAATTCACATATTGTCATTTTGGTGAAACTGTGTTTTTTTAATTGGGACACCTACAATTCCATGACTGTAAAGCGGTAATCAGTTAAGGTTTTCTCTTGTAATCTCAATTAGATCCAAGAACTTTTGATTGTGAAAACGATGTGTAACGGATAATCCATTTATATGCTATGGCCAATAGACTTATTAACGCATTTAATTATGCTGCGAAGGTAATGAAATCTCATATTCTAGTTGTAGATGCTCTAGCTAGGATAGATATTTGCGAACGACATGATAAATCAGATCAAAATGCCCCACACTTTAAGTGTCATAGATCGATAGGATCAAAAGACATCATTCCTTGAAAACAGAGGAGAAAAAATCTTGAATCTGTTCTAGAAGAGTCTGGTGTTGTGCTTGCTCCCAAAAAACTTACTGCCCTTGAAGAGGCTTAAACCTATGAAAAGATCACCAACCTTAGAATTACTGAGAATTCCATTACATATTATAATGAGATTTGGGATTGGAATGAAATCATCATTGATGATGTTTTTGCATTCTCTATTGTTCATAAAATTATAGATGATAATTGTGAGCCGCAATCTATTAATGGATGATATCAAAGGCAAGATTGACCTAAATTGGAAGAAGCAATTAAGGCTAAATTAGTTTCCCTCGCTAAATGAGAAGTTTTTGGACCCATGGCTCAAATCCTCAATAATGTAAAGCCCATTGGATATAAATGGGTATTTGTCTAGAAATGAAATGAGAAAAAACGAGGTTATCATGGATAAAACTCAACTTGTTGCCCAAGGATTCTCTTAGAGACTTGAGATTGATTTTGATGAGACATATTTACCTATGATGAATATGATTATATTTTATTTTTTAATTAGCTTGGTAGTCTCAAAAAGATAAGAAAGGTGTCTTATGTACATTGTGATGGCATATCAATATGGCTCATTAGACTCAAGATATTTATATGAAAATTCTTGAGGGATTCAAAATGCCTTATGCATGCACTCCCTATAACGTATTCTCAATTAAATTGCAAAGATCTTTGTATGGGTTGAAGCTATCTAATCGTACTGCCTAAGTGAGTATATAATTAAGGAAAGATGCAAGAATGACCTTGCCCATGCGTATTTATTAAGAAATCAAAAACTAGATTTGTCATTATAGTGATTTATGTTGACAATATAGATTTAATTGAAACTCTAGAAGAGTCAATTCAAACTGCTGAGTAATTGAAAAAGGGAGTTTGAAGTTAAAAATTGGGTAAAACCATATTTTGTCTTGTTTTAGGGCATGAGCGTAAAATATATGAAATAATTATTTATTAATTAGCATACATTGGGAGATTGCTTGAACTGTTCAATATAAATAAGGCTCACTCATTGAGCACCTTTACAGTTGTATGCTTTCTCAATCTCCAAAAAGATCCGTTTCGTTTTAAAAAATTTGATGAAGATATACTTGGTCCTGAAGTATTATATCTCAATGCAATTGGGGCTTTAATGTATTTGCCATAATGTGTGAGACCACATATAGCTTTTGCGGTCAATTATTGGTACGTTTTCATTCTGACCCAACTCGGAAATACTGGAAATGAGTTAAACATATTTTTCATTATCCCAAAGGAACCATAGAATCGGTATTACATTATTCAAAGGATTTCACTACCTTTGATTTAGTTGGATATGCTGATGCTACATATAGATCTGATTCTCATAAGGCACACTCTCAAATTGGCTAGATATTTTGTTATAATAGCACTGCAATTTCTTGGCGTTTTATAAAGTAATCGCAAGTAGCTACACCTTCTTACTACTCTAAGATTATTGCTTTATATGAAGATGGAGATAATGTGTTAGGTTAAGATCTGTTATAATGCATATTCACAATTCTTCTTGTTTAACGCCAATCACAAATTTTCCTACTATAATTTATGAAGACAATATCACTTGCATTATACAAGTTAGGGGAGAATATATCTAAGGTAAAATATCACGCCTGGAACCTCGAGCGTGCGTACATCCCTCGGTGGTCAACTAAAATGCGACGTTCCCAGGTGGCGTCGCCGACCCAGTCTTCTATGCATATGTGAAAGCGTAATAAACAATCCTCGGACTAGCAAGGCTCGAGTAAGAAGGTCTTGTACTAACACAGATTGTTACACAATGACTCAAAGAAGAGTTAGTGGATAATTATCGTCAATTCATGAGTAGCGATAATTAATCTTAAACCAACTTTGAAATTATTAGTACTAGTATGTGATTAGAAAGATATCTCATCGATTACATGACAATCGAGAAATTCTCTAAGGATTGGCAAGGCTCAACGCGAAATTACCACGGGACTTGCAAGGCAACACCCTATTGATCATCATCTAAAAAGGGCTATTTAAGGTTACTGAAAGGCGACACTTAACCACACAATTATTAGAGGCACTAAATTGAGAAAGATGGGCTCAAACCTAATTAAGGAGTTAGAGAAGGATCGACCCAAGAAGACTAGGCTTGATCGAAGAGAATGTGGACCAAGAAGCTTGGCCCAAGATAGGCCAAGGCTATTCGGCTAGGACCATTTGGCCAAGGCAAGGCCGAATAAGAGAGTGGGAAAAGAAAGAAAAAGAGAAAAAGAAAGAAAAGGAAAAGAGAAAGAGAAAGAGAAAAATAAAAGAATGAGATTTGGTTGTATCTTAACTGTTGTTAGGGTCAAAGGAGACAAGAAATCTAGAGTGGTTTTTACCTAAAAGATTAAATAATTCAAGAGCTTTCCAGAGCTTTCCAACACATCCAAGATGATCATGCTTATAACATCTAGAGCTTTCCAACACATCCAACCACGCTTCGAAACGTTCAGCAATTGCCACCGTAAAGCCGTCGGAAGCCGCCTGTTCTCCTACCATTCCGGACGTCAGAGCTGCTATTTCCCTGCACTAACTTGCTCCTGCTTTTGTTTCTTCAACTTCTCTTTGTGTTTTTGGGTAACACTTGTGTGTAAGTGGATTTTCTAACCCTCGGATAAGGCGTGGTGTTACGTAGTTAACTCGTGGAGTGATTTTCCTAATTTATCTACACCCTTTGGTCTTACCAGTCTTTCTTGAGCTGTAATGCTTGACTTTGACAAAGCTTCTTCTGGCTTGAGCTTCTAAAAGTGTTCTTGAGCCATAGTGTTATTAAATTTGCTCATAATATTTTGTTTTACTCTCAAGGTTGCTGCTTACTTTCTTGAGTTAATAATTTATCTTTTGCACAGAATTTTTACTAACTATAATCTCAAGAATAAATTGAAAGCAATGATTTTTGAAAAGGAGTTTGTAAATGAGTTTGATTCATGCTAAAATACCGTGCTCGCCACCGCCCGAGGTCGGCGATGCATTCTATCAAGGGTTTGGATGTGTGTTAATGCAACATGGATGAGTTGTGGCTTATGCGTCAAGGCAGTTGAAACCACATGAAAAGAATTACTCGACACATGACCTGGCATTAGCCGCGGTAATTTTCGCTCTTAAAATTTGGAGGCATTACTTGTGCGGGGAGAGATTTCCGATAAATACCGGTCATCAGAACCTCAAGTACATGTTCTCCCAAAATGAATTAAACATGAGACAACGGAGATGGATCGAGTTATTGAAGGACTGCGATTGTGATATCATGTACTACCAGGGAAGAGCAAATCGTCTGGCAGATGCCTCAGTTGTAAGTCTTCCTTAGCAACCCTAATGGTTGACCAGTGGCAGTTGTTGGATAAGGTGAAGGATTCAGACTTTAGGTTTGAGGTGGGTCATCTCACCTGTTTACTGGCCACATTTAGGATTGAACCTCAAATATGGTCTAAGGTCAAGGAATTGCAAGCCAAAGATCCTTTCTTGCAGAAGATCATTCAACTAAGGGACGAACAGAGGAAATCAAACTTTTAAATCTCGGAGAATGGGATTATGAGTTTACAGGGGAGACTGTGTATGCCCAACGACCAGGCACTCAAGGATGAAATTTTAACTGAGGCACACAAAAGTAATTATAGCGTTCATCGGGGGAGCACAAAAATGTATCAGACTCTAAGGCCACACTATTGGTGGAATGGAATGAAAGCGGATGTGGCAAAGTTTGTGGCCAAGTGCTTGACATGTCAACAAGTGAAGGGCCAGCATTGTAAGTCTTGAGGTCTTTTGAAACTATTGGAGATTCTAGAGTGGAAGTGGAGCATATCACGATGGATTTCATGATAGGGCTACCTAGAAGTCAGAGTGGGCATGACGCGATTTGGGTTATTGTGGACAAATTGACCAAATCGACCTACTTCCTAGCGATATGCAAGGATCTTCCCTTAGACAGATTAGTGGAGTTGTATGCGGTACAAATAGTCAGGCTTCATGGAGTACCTGTGACTATCACCTCTGACCTTAGGTTCTTTGCTTCGTTCTGGAAGAGTCTACAAAATGCCTTAAGTACTAGACTGTAGTATAGTACTACCTTTCACCCACAGACGGATGGACAATCTGAGAGAACCATCGAAACTCTTGAAGACATGCTACGAGCATGTGTGTTGGACTTTAAAGGGCGTTGGGAGGATCGACTGCATCTGGTCAAGTTTGCGTATAAAAATAGCTTTCAACAAAGTATCGGGATGGCCCCTTTTGAGGCATTATATGGGCGTGCCTGCCGAACACCGGTTTGTTGGGACGAAGTTGGAGAACGAAAAAGTTTTAGGCCCTGAACTAGTACAATAGTTGCAGGAAGCGGTTAAATTGATCAGACGAAGGTCGATAACGGCACAAAATTGACAAAAAGATTATGCGGACCGAAGACGTAAACCCTTGGAATTTCAAGTGGGGGACCACGTCTTCTTGAAGGTATCACCCAAGAGGGGAACCTTACGTTTTGGCAAGAAAAGAAAGTTAAGTCCCAGGTTCGTAGGCCCATTTGAAATCTTGGAAAGAATTAGAGTTGCGGCGTACCGCTTGGCACTACCACCAAATCTTGAGCAAATTCACAATGTCTTTCACCTGTCCACGTTAAGGAAGTAAGAACCTGATCCTTCGCACATACTAAGTTTTAAGAACATTGAAGTCGCCGATCAAATATCATACGTGGAGAAACCGATTCGAATCGAGGATCGAAGAGAGCACACACCGAGGAACAAGGTCATTCCTTTGGTCAAGGTCGTTTGGCAGCACCACGATCTTGAAGGTGCCACATGGGAGAGCAAACAATCCATGAGACGCTAGTACCCCTATTTGTTTGAGAACTCAAGCAAAGCAAATTTCGGGGACGAAATTTCTTAAGGGAAGAGAATTGAAACAGTCGTGTTTCGGGCTTCCCAAGAATCCATCGAGTGAATGGATGGACCGGGTTCGCAATTTAAAGGCCTTGGGAATTTTCCCAGAAACTTCTATAATTTCCTTTTAGTTCGAGAATTTTTACGAAAGTCATTTTCGACTCTAAAAAATTTATTAAATCATGTTTAGGGCCCAAAATGCTTAATTCTGGTTTTGGGAAGCTTTTCAGAATTTTTTGTAATTTTCCTAAATTTTTATAATTTTATAAATTTACTTTTATTGTATTATTTTATTAAATTCCGAACCGGCCAGCGAACTAGCCGGTCCAACCGCGCGAGACAGACGGTCCGACCAAATCGGACCGGTCTTCCTCCCTTGAGAACCGCCCCCACGCGCCGCGCATGCGCGCAATCCTGCCTCTTTCTTTCTATCTCCCTCTCCTCTGCGGCATTCTACCGAGCAGTTGGCATCCATTGTTCAACTGAGGCAACCGTCGCCTCAACGGTCACCTCACCGCTGCCATCAACCACCACCTGTCCTTGAGGAATGGCCGGAGTGGTTCGCGGCCAGGGGGGAGCTGCCGCATGACGTCGGCGAGCCAAAAACCTGCTTGGACTTCACCTACTCTTTGCCTCACCATTCGAGCTCTCCCCTTACTTTCGAGCCTCGCCATTTCCAGCTCAGTCCTTTTATCCTCTTGCTCTTGGTACCATTGTGGAGCCTGTAACTCCCTCTCTCAGATGCCACCAACCGCCGCCCTTGGTTTCGCCTGAGCAGCCACCGGCTGCCCTCGAAAAGAGGCCCCATGATTCGGGTTCTCTAGGTTTTCCTGAAAAATCCGCGACCTTCAATCGGTAAGTTCTCATGATCCTAAGCACTAGAGCTTAAACCATGCTTCCAATCAATTCCTAGAAGCCTCTAAACCTGAGGTTTGACTCTTGTTTGGTTCGATTTGGCTTAGATTCGCGTGGGTTTGACTTGGTTTGAGACGGGCTCAAACCCGAGCTTGCCGAAGCCCTAGCTCATTGCCGCCGCTGTTCTAACCATCACCGCTCCTCGCCATTGGTGCCGTTGGACTCGTAATCACCTCGTGACTGAGTTTAACTGCTTTACTTTGATCAATTTGGTCTACAATCCACGGATTAAAGCTTGAAAACCCTAACCCCCTTTCTGGAAACCCTAGCTTCAAGCCATCGACTTCATGGCTGGATTCCTTGCAGCTCCAACCACATTAGCCCTCACCACCACTGCCGTCAAGCCAGCTGTCATTTCCTACCAGCCGCGAGCTTTGATTTGGCCAGAGGATAGAGAACGGCGCCGAAACTCAAGAGCCTCGTTGACCCGATTTGCAAACCGCGTGCTTGAACCGTGTCTGCTCGAATCTCGCCGTCGTCAGAAGATTCACCTTCAACGCCATTTTCCGCTCTACTCCCGTCACCAGTGAGTGGGCTCTAACGCTTAATCAGGCGCTTTTACTGCTTTAGTAGAAATTAGGTGAAAATTTAGTTGATTTATTTGGAATTAGGTGGAAAATTAGTCAATCGATTATCCTAGGTGGTTAGGGAATTTTCGCAATTAAGGGATGCAAATGAGAATTTCGAAATTCGTGGGTGACTCGACATTTGGACGATGGAGAGGTGGATTTGGAAATCGAGATATGTTGTTTAAGCGAGGTATAACTTACCTCACGATGCGAAGATGATATTGGAAGAGCTGTGTAGTTGACCTTCGGGAGATGATCTAAAGGATCGATGAGAGATTGATTAGGGTCTTAGGCTGGTTGTGGACAGCCTTATGAATTCAATCTTGGATTAGCTAGATCAATCTAGAGATCGACCTAGATCGAGGGACCAATCCATGAATTGATCTAGGGATCGTGTTTAAAGATAATGAAGATCGATCCTAGGGATCAGCCATGCATTGAGTGAATTGATCCATGCATCATTTTAGGGATTGACTCACTAATCCATCCGAGGGTTAGAGGATCTACGTGCATTGATTCAAGCACAATTCATCTGAGGGTTGGCGGATATTTTGTACATGATTTAGTGCACGATTCGGGATCTAAGAATCATTCATGCATTGATCTATCTGTCATTCATAGGCCATGACTCGACCTTGAGCTGGCCAAGGACTAGCCGTGCTGGCCACTCTCAGTCGTGCACTTGGCTACTATTCGGCCGCCAACCAACCATACATGCTTACTAATCAAATGGTAAAAGGAACGGCTTAATCGATCATGGAATAGTAGGAATCAATCATGGCTTAGTTGACTCAGCCAAGTACTTGGCAAGAGCTCGGCTATGCCTCGGCCATGCCCAAATACTACGACAGCCACTGTTTGGCCACATGTCGACCGACAACTTCGGCCACCCATTTTTCTAGCTTGAACGATCACTTGGTCTTTAGTTGACATTAGTGAGTCCAATAACGAATCATATGAAGCCAAGTGGCCTTAGTGCATTTAATGGTATTAATTGCATCATTAATTGTACTAAGACCATTAATTGTACTAAGACAGGTCATGGCTCTAAGGTTAAGCCTAATGAGACACGTGGCTAATGGTGAGAGTTGCTAACTTCTCTTGACTAAATTGGAGAGCCACTTGGACACTAATATTTACCAGTCTAATCCAAGAACCATAATGGCCAAATCTAGCTAATTAATGCCAAATGCACACACCATCTTCCTTGATGACCAAGTAAATAAATGGTATGGAGCCATATGTGCCTAGGAGATCTTAGTGAATCTTAGGCACAATCCTAGTCCAATCTTCGGATCTTAATGAGTTAAGACAAGTGGACCAATTGGATTAGTGGCTTGAAACCATCATGAGGCTTAAGAGGACACTTAAGCCTACCTAAGTGCCACCTAGATTGAGAGCAAATGATTGGGCCAAGCAAGATCCTATAATTAACAAGATGATTCTCTAATTTATGAGACTTGCTTGATGGTCAAGGAAGTAGAGGTTATAAATAACGACGTACATTATTGGAGAAGATACCACATCATTTCCTTTACTATCCTCTCCTTTCCTTTCCTCTTTTCTCCTCCTCACTCGCCGCCTCTCCTCTTTACATCCTCTCACTCTCTCTCATACGTTCCTTGCTGCAGGTATGCTTGAGGCTGCATTTCTCAAGATAAGTAAGCTATCCTATAGGCTAAGAAGGGTGATTCCTCTTAGCACTTAGCAAGGCTAGGAGCCATGTTGATGGTTTCCAATTGTGTTGTCCTTGTGTGTGATGGATGGCATGCTGGATTGCATTAGGTCGCAAATCCAAAAGTTATTTGGCGATGGCTCTCAGCGAGAGGGTGAGGGGCATTCCTATTTGAGAAGATATGAACCTCCCATGTGAGTAATGCAAGGATGCTGCTGGGAGAATGGCGATACCCCTTGGTTGTATAGGGATGCCGTTACGTGATGGTGTAGAGATGTTGCGGAGTTGCGAAGTTCCAATCATGTATAATATGAGGATCTCATTTAAAATGAGTCCACTGAGAGAGTCACGAGAGGAATGCTAGGAATCCGCAATCATGTGTGTGCTTGCATTGCTATTGTGTGGTTGTTTGTGTGGTCTGGAGTTCCTAAGTGGATTTCTTGACTTGGTGCTAAGGTACTTATTCACTAGGCACATGCTCACTCCTTTATTCTTCTCCTTTGAGGGATAGGTGATGGACCACCAAGTTCAGGTCAGGTTTGGAATGTTGTTGAGCATAAAGACCATCATCCATGATGTAGTGGACGTCGAGGAGAACGTGATCTATAGACGCTACAAACCAAAATGTAGGTGGACGTGGATCTTGACGATTGGGTCTGTCACGAATATTAGTATTAGTACATGTTCTTTAATGGAGATTTAATGGGTCCTCTATAAGGTTTCCACAACCCACTAGGGTTTCGGTGTAAGGAAGGTGCCAATTTTGGTCTGTTGTGCTGATGTACCTCTACATAAGGTTCAAATTTTTGGAGTGGAAACCTAGGGCCCTCATCGTAGCCCAAGATAGGTTTGGCTTGTGTTTTCATGGTGATGTACAAATTACTTAGGTAATGAAGAAGTAGAGATGTAAATGAAGTAGTATCTCTAATGATGTGGACTGTCGAGTGTGATATTGGTGTGTTCATGCTTCTACTTCTGCTAAACAAAAAAGAAAAAAAAACTGAGGTTAGATATAGGCTGGTGACACGTCACAACCTCGTAATGAACAAGTCTCATGTTCTCCTATAAGGAAGGGTTTAGTCCGAGTTCACTACAGTGCCTTTGAGATGCTTTTGACTTCTCGTCATTTAATTTCAAGGTGGGCCTAAGGCTTTAAGCCATTCACGAATGCCCTAAGAGCTTCGTCTTCCCCTAAATTGGGAATTTGGATCCTTAGTTCTATGAAGTCTTTAACATGCCCATTTTTCAAGTCGATGGAGTTTACAAAGGCCTCTTGTTAGGTGAATTCGAGAAAGAAGTAGTCCTAACATTCTTTGATAAAACCATCCCACTAGTCAATGGGATTAACACCTCCTTTAAGATCATCACACCCATTTTGCCATGAAAGTATGACATTATTAATTATGAACATAGAGGCCGTTTTTAACCTTTACCATTTAGTCATGAATGGCAGCGATGTCAAAGTTTTAATTCCATGCTCTAAATTAAGTTGTAAATACTTCTTTAAGTAATATGTTGCTTTTGAATTCCTTTCACTTTGGCACATCCACCTTGTGTGCCACTTTAGGGGGTATGACACCATCCATAATTTGTATTGCGCAAGACTAGCTCGTTCTTAAACTCTTGGACATTTGACTTGGTTTTGTCCTCTTTGAGCCATAGTCTTCCATCTTCAAAGCCTTGATTGTAGCTTTTAGCAATTCATTCTTCATGTTTAATAGGGCTATGAATTGAATAATGATGATTGTGAATTTGAGTCGGAATGCCTCTCCAACCTCGTTGATTTGTTCTTTCACCTTATCAAGTCTGTCTATGAACATAGAGGCCTTCATTCTAGTGAAGCTTTACTCAAAAGCGAACATAATGTTTATTGAGACGGCCTTCCTTCTGTCTCCACCACAGGTCACCTACTCTTAGACGACATTCTCTTGGGGAACTAATCAACAACCATGACAACAACAATCTCTTATTCACTTTCCTCTGTTGCTCCTTCGGTGCCTTGGTGCTGGCCAAGCTACCTTAACCAGGGAAATCATTTTATTCCTCAAATGCTGCTCTTTGCAATCTTTAATCTTCACCAGTCTTTCTACGTACGACACCTTGTCGTTCACCTCGATTTCGTCAAAACTTAGCATGTGCGACGGGTCAGTTTCATATTTCCACAACATCGACACGTGGAAGACATTTATAATTTGAGCTAAGTTTGGCGGCAGAGCTAGAGATCTAATCATCTCTAGTATTTCTAATGGTCCTACCTATCTTGGACTCAATTTTTCCTTCTTGCCGAAACAAGACATCTCTCTTTTAGGTGACACTTTTAAGAAAATGTGATCCTATTCTTGAAATTCCAAAGGCCTACGTCTTTTGTTTGCGTAACTCTCGTGACGGCTCTGCGCTGACATCATCCTATCTCTAATGATGTTGACATAATCTATTGATTGCTGCACCAGATCTATGCCTATAATTTTTCGCTCTCCTACCTCATCCCAACGGACTGCGGTTCTATAGGCACGACCATATAGTGCTTCGAAGGGAGCCATTCCTATGCTTTGCTGGAATCTATTGTTGTAGGCAAACTCTACTAAATGTAGCCGATCCTCCCAACTTCCCTTGAAATCCAAAACACACAGCCGCAGCATGTCCTCCAAGGTTTGAATAGTCCTCTCTAACACATACAACCTCCATTAGAATTTGAGTATCCCATCCTCGAAAATCTAAAAATATGGTTTCCCCTAATCCTCACTCTTCTGAATGATTTTCGGAAGGGCTGGGTCCATTGGTTGTAGGGTCTTAATCCTTGATTGAATCTGCGGCTCCACTCACAAGGTGGCCATTATACACACAAGGTGACCTACCTTAAACTTAAAATTAAAATCTATCACTCATTCTAGTAGGAGCAATTCTTTCACCCTTAGGTATGCCATTGAAAATTTATGATTGAGGACGTGATGGTACAAAATGTCACAATCGTAGTTCTTCAGTAGCTTCATCCATCAGCGTTGTCTCATGTTCAACTCTTTATGAGAAAATAGGTATTTGACACTCTGGTGATCCGTATAAATCATGAACTTTTCTCCACATAGGTAGTGTCTCCAGATCTTGAGGGCGAAGATAATTGTAGCCAATTCCAAATCATGCATCGGATAATTATATTCATGAGGTCTCAACTGTCTCGACCCATAGGTCATGACTCGTCCATGCTGCATTAGAACACACCTTAACCTTTGGTAGGATGTGTCATTGTAGATTTCATATCCACCTAGCCTCAATGGAATTCTCAGTACTTGAGTAGTGGTTAGTCTCCTTTTCAACTCTTGGAAACTCTTCTCACATATATCGATCCATTCAAACTTGGTATCTTTCTTCAATAGGTTTGTCAGTGGCGCCACTATATTTGAGAATTTCTCTATGAAGCGACGGTAATAGCCAGCCAAATCCAAGAAACTCTGAATCTCAGTCACCGTAGTAGGTCTTAGCCATTTCATGACTATTTCAATCTTAGATGGGTTAGCAGGGATTCCTTTGACAGAGATCATGTGGCCCAAGAAAGCTGCATAACTTAACCAGAATTTGCACTCGCTGAACTTGGCGTACAATGCATGTTCTCAAAAAGTCATTAGTGTTATGCTCAGGTGTTATTCATGCTCCTCTGGACTCTTCAAGTACACCGGAATGTCATCAATAAATACTATGACGAAATGGTCTAGATAGTCCTTAAAGACGCGGTTCATCACGTCCATAAATGCATCAAGAGCATTAGTCAATCCAAATGACATCACCGTGGACTCATAGTGGTCGTAACGTATACAAAATGCACTTTTTAGGATATCCTCCTCTATGATTCTCAATTGATGGTAATTAGTCCTTAGGTCGATCTTGGAAAATAGTGAGGCACCTTGCCGGTGGGTCAAATAGATCGTAAATCCATGGCAAGGGATACTTATTCTTAATTGTCACCCGATTCGGTTGCCGGTAATCTATGAACAAACTCATTCACCCATCATTCTTCTTCACAAATAGCACTAGTGTACCCCATGGTGACACACTAGAATGGATAAATCTTTTATCTAATAATTCCTGCATATGCACTTTTAACTCCATCTCTAACAACGACATCCTGTAAGGAGGTTAGAGATGGGTTCTGTACCAAGGACTAGTGTGACAACGAACTCAATTTTTCTCTCCAGAGGTACCCCTGGTAATTCCTTCGAAAAGACATCAGCAAATTCTTGCACTACGTCAATCTCTTCAATAGTCGGTCCCTCAACCAACAAATCTACTACCGTTGCCAAGAAATTCTAGCAACCATCCTTGAATAGTTGCACTACCTCAAGTGATGAAATTAAGAGGACTGAAGGGCCTCTCCTATTTCCCACAAACTCATAGCTTGGGCAACCCAATGGCTACAACTGAATTACTTTATTGTAACGGTCCACTGTGGTCCTCTATTTTCTCAACCAATCCATTCCAATTAGTCCTTTCTTCCCGCTATCACTATCTCACATTTCTTATAGCCCTCAACTGATAAAACCCTATCTTTCATGGGAGTGGTGATGCTATGAGCTGCATTAAATGGCTCCAATTTTAACACAGCTAACTTAGCAAATTGAGCAGTGACAAACGAATGGGTGGCTTCAGTATCAAATAATGCATAAGCAACACATTGATGTAAGGAGACTGTACATGTGATCACTCCGCTAGAGTTTTGAGCCTCTGCTCAAGTCATAGCGTACACTTGTGACATCCCGACTTTTCGCAAGACTCATATGATACACATGACATTCAAGGTTGGAGGAATTGATCAGTTTGAGCAAGCCATGAATAAGACAGTTGGAACAAACTGAGAAAATGCATGGGGAAGAATTGTGATTATGGAAGAACCCGTCGTGAATCCGCCTTCGCCCTGAGCTCTGTCCATCCATCTCCTAAGGAATTAAATTCCTAAGGCACGGTGAAGTCTTTCTAAACTATTTTCTTTGAAAAATATAATTTTTGGGTAAGTCTGATATTTTAATAGCTACGTGTTTAGTTCGAATTACTTAGAATTGATTTCTTGTTAGTACTTTAGAAGTCCGATTATGCACGTGTTGACCCCGAGACCACTCAATTGATTTTTAACTGATAGAATGAGACGAGTTGAGACAACACCGAGACTGATTGACCGACCCCGCGACCCCCAGCCGTGCGCCTATTCCTTGATAATTCCTTGATTCTTGTCTTGTATATTAGCCAATGAGATATAGATAAGTCTTGGAAGTGATTATTGCTTAGGAAATCATTAGTTTGAATTTAAATCATAGTTATTATGCTATTCTGTCTTTTTCCTTTTGTCCTTTTGTGCTTGTTTTATATAATAGGAATCACATCATTGCACCTTATCCTAAACATCATCATTAGATTCCTTCTTTGTATAATGTTAATTCCTTTTGGCTTTTGTTTCTTTCCTATTCCTCCCCACGGCCGATCGTCCTCCTCCTCTCCTCCTCTTGTGATTTTCGGCTCCTTCAATTAATTAGCAATTCTTGGGAATTTTATACAAGTTGTTAAAAGAAAGAAAGTTTATTATTTTGAAAAGAACTATTGTTTAATCCTAGTAATCATTATATCTTGTCCTATATTCATGTCTTGTATGAGCTTATTTTATCCAAAGAATCTTAGTCATCATTTGATCTTATCCTTAAGACTATTATTTTCATTCCTCTTATTTTATTAGACTTAGACACTTGTCACACATGCAAGCTCACATCTCATCCTCTTCTTTTCTATTTGGCCGAAATTCATCTTATTTCCCACATCATTCTCTTTCGTCTTCATTTCTTTGTTTCATTTAGAGTCTATCCTAGCCATCATGAAGCTATGTTATGATTTCATTCTTGGGAAACTTGAAAACTTGGAGGCTACTTCTCCCCCTTAGCCGAACGATCAACCCCCTCCTTCCTTATCCACTCTTTTCTATTTTCTTTACTCCTCTCATTATCCTTAAGCTCATGATTTCATTCCTTGAAGAATGAGAAACTTGGCCATGACTCTTCCTTCCTTTTGTCCTCTTCCTCTTGTCTCCTTGTGTTTGATTTTTATTCCATGTTATCATTACAAAGCCATGATTATTCTCCTTGCAAGTAAATTGAACTTAGTTCGTGCGCCTCTCTTTCCTCAAAGACCGAACACTCTCCTCCTCTTCCTCTTGCATCTTATCTCTTCTCTTTTCTATTTTCTTGATCAAGTATTATCCACATGATGATGATTGCATCTCCTAGGACTTAGATAAGCTTGGCCGAACACCCCCACCTTCTCTTCCTTTTCTTCTCTTCATCTCTTCCTCTTGTCCTTTTCCTCTTGGAATCTCATGATTGTTTGCCTTGGGAAGACACTTCCTTCTTACCCAAGCCCTAGGTCGAATCCCCCTCATCCTTTCTCTTTGTCTCTTCTTCTTGTTCTCTTTGTTTTGGCATCTCATCATCACAAAGTCTTGGAAAATGGAGATTGAAGCATGCACATCTCTTCCTCTCTTCCTTGCTCACGCCGAACACCACTCTTCCTCCTTCAATCTTCAACTTCTCTTCATCTTGTTTAGAAGAACCAAGACACTTGTCATCCATGCACATAAGAAAAGACATGATTTCATCTTGGAAGCTCAACCTCTCTTCTTCCCCAAGCCAAGCCGCACGCCTCCCTCTCCTCTCCTCCTTGTCTTCATCTTGTTGATACTCATCTTGCCTCACAAACTCGCCAATGGAGAATTATCTAGAGTCATCATTCCTCCTTGGAGCTTGAACACCTCTAATGGCCGAAACACACATATCTACACCACTCTCTCTTGCCTCCATCCTCCTCCAATCAAAACACATGCAAGGAACTCTTGCACCGCCACTTGTCATCACCAATCGGGCGGCCATGGAGTCTATAAGATCACTATTCCTCTTAACTCTCTTCTTCCTTTGTTCTTGTCCACTAAATCACCGAGATTGAGAGAGTTTGAGAGAGCTAGCCGAGAGTACACGCCGTGCCGTCGCCGTTGCCGTCATCCTCCGTCGCCGTCGTCGTCGAGCTGTCGCCATCGCCGCCATACGCCATCGTCCTCTCGTCGTCATTCATGAGCCGAGTCATCGTCACCTATCTCTTCTTTCATCAACTTCCTTAAGTGTTTGACTAACTCTTAGTTTGTGGTTTGATAGGAGTTCTTGGACCGAGACCTCACCGTCGAGCCGAGCCGTTGTCATCTTGTGTTGGTACCGGTTTAGGCAAGTGATCTGTAGTTCATAAGTTGGGAGAGTCCTTGTCTCCTAGGATTTTTCTTTGATTTGAAAACGTGATAAACGGACCGTGCTTTGATCTAGTCTTGCATGCATTCTATGTGGTGTGATATCATGCATATCCAGGCCGTGTAGAACTTTTGAAAAAGCCTAAGTGTTGCATATGTCCATATGCATGCCTCGATCATACATGGTATGGCACGTGTATGGTTTAGACATGAATATGCACTAGATTTCAAAATATCTAGGTTTCATTGATCTTATGTTTAGCCGCTTTGGCATGGTATGAGACGTGTGTAGCAAGGCCGGACATTTGATCTCACTAGTGTTCTTGAGAATGTGTGTGATGCATGTGGATGTGATGTTGATGACGACAACCCTAGGAGTTGGGATGCTTCGGATGATGGTAGGTTGGGACCTGAGGTGTCGCTAATGCTAGCCAAACGAATTGCTGTGTAGAGTGGGACACGACGCCTTCGAAGTGAAGATGCCTGGACAGGGTTCCAGTAGCTCCCTCGTGATAGGTCGGACTGATTACCGTTGCCTAAACATGAAAGGAACGGGTCAGATTTATCCGATAGCAAGACATCAGACGATGTGGAGAGTTTCCTCCTTGGAGTAGGGGATGCCTTGGATGAACGAGGGTCGGACCTCTTGAATGAGTGTGCGCGATGCCTCCGGGACGGGTTGCCTGGATTTTGATCCGGAAGACTTCGGAGTGAAGTGGTTATGTGATGAGCATGGTTGTTTTGGAAAAATGTGATTTTGACACGTGACATGACTTTTGCAGGTTTTGGTTTAAACTTGCATCCGTGTGCTGATGATGTTACTTGTCATGTTGCTTGCATTGCATGGGTCGTGTGATAATCTTGATTTATGTGCTAGAGTGTTACTTGGCTAAGCACTGGCTTACTCTCTGGATTAACAATTTTTCCAGATTAGCTATGGCACCCACTTATCTACCCCCGGCCCACTATGGTGCACTTCAGGACATCAGCACTAACGAGGACGAGTTCACACACTATCGTTTCCCGAATAAACGTTTTAAGAGAGTGGAGACACATATTAGAATTAATACGGGCTTGTTCATGGTTCATCTCTTGCTTAGATACTTCTCCTACTTTATTCTTGAAGGAGATAGATGGTCTGGTCCGTTGCATTCATGTTACGTTGATGATTCAGCAAGCATGTGGATAGTAATTCATCAAGTGACATGGAGGTTGACAGTGAGTCTGAGATGAGTGATGACTGATGTTGTCTCTAATGTTGTAGTAGATGGGTTGTGTTATGTTTGTAGAAGGGAAGTTTTGTAAGCTTGACATGTATGTCTTTTAAATCCTTCTAGGGAGAATAATAAGAAACCCTTCTTGTGTTTTCGTTAAATTGTTTTCGTGTACAGCTCCAAGGGTAAAGTACGGGTTAGGTTGATGACGTGATGAAGTGTTAAATATTATTTCTTCCGCTACTCTGATTAAGCGAGATCTTCGATGTTAAAATGTTGTTTGTGGTAAACGTGGGAGTTGATCGCCTTATTAGGTTGTAACGACCCATGTGCATGTTAAGTCCGGCCTAAAGGCATGTCACTTTACGTTAACGTTAACATGATTTAAATATATGATATTTTATATGTTGGGTCGAGTTGGGGGCGTTACAACACTTTTCTTTGAGATGGGGGTCGCTCCATGTTTCCTTGGATGGCGTTCCTTGTCAGCTGACCTATGCATGGCAGGGGCTGCATCCTAGTTGGATGAGATAGGCAATCTCTCAGTAGATGGCTCTATTGGCTACACCCAGAACAAGCTCCAATCGTCCGAGGGTAGGCACTAGGGCCATCGTGTCTGCCACAATTGTGACACCTTCTTCTAGGTCAGGTTTGTTACCTATTTCCAGTCATAGACCTCTTTCCTTGCCGGCGGTTGTCCCGACTAATGGCAAACTACTATCTAGAGGCAAAAGGTCTCTCTGCCAAATTCCTTTCAATAGCATGGGCCTTACTCAAACTACATAACTCTAAAGGTGCTAGTTGACTCCTAATATTGAGCCTCAGTCCATCCTGGAACGTGATAGCCTTATCCATAAGGTTCACCATTATCCTTAGGCCATACCTAGACCGCTCAACAAACTTTGCCTCGTACACCATCACTGACATCTAGTTCTGACTGAGCCTCATAAATTCCTCCATCTTTCGCTCTCTCGCGGCATTGGAGAAATATTTGTGGTTAAAGGCTTCCACAAATGCACCCCAAGTTGGCGCTACTTTAGCAGGGAACACTCTATCCTTGGTGGCTTCCACTAGTGGTTGAAATTGTCTTCCAATTGGTACACGGTCAAAACCACCTTATCTGTGTCGTTGCATCCCGGTCACCCTTTCCATGAACTATGGATCAGTTGTAAGAACTGTTCCACTAGTTTTTGAATTTTTCTCTATTCATTCCTTTCTTCAACGATCGGAAGAGGGATGGCCATGTCATCATTTGCGGCTTCTTCCTTAGGTACATTTGCTGCTTTGCCCATTTCTAGAAAAAGGGCAGTGGTGTTCAGGACAACAGAGATGGCACCACAGTAGTAGCAGTAGCTGCGATAACAACCTTTAGGTTATAGGCTTAATGATCCACTCTGTCCCTGAGGTCTTCAAGAGACTGTAGATTGTCATCGATCCTCGGGTCCGTCTCGATCCTTAGGTTTACCTATGCTTCAACTCCCATGTCGAATCGACCCAAGGTCACCCTCCTCCTCGACAGTCTCTGATCTCCGCTCATTCTTGCGGCTTAATTACATTGGGTTGGCAAAGCGACAACACAAATGCCCGCAACAACAAGTGATAACACATTAAGCCTTAAGTAGAGTGTGATAACATAGTAACACTTTAGCATGTAATAACCCAGCAACGCTTCAAATAGCATACGATAACACAACAATGCTTTAATTAGCATGTGATAACACACCAATGCTTTCACATGCGATAACACGAAAACGCTTCAAACAACATGCGATAACACATCGATGCTTTATTGATTAATTCACTAATCACACAATAATCACAATCAATCACATCAATCAGCAACTATTACCCTAAGGAAAGCATACCCTAACCTCATCACTTCGAGTTCTAACCCCACTCTGATACCAATTCAAAAGGGGTTGTCATGCCCTGGACCTAAGCTCGCCTCAGTCCTTGAATATTGTCCTCATCGGTCGATAAATTTGCAATGTTCCCAGAAGTTGTCGCCGACCAATTAATACAAAGAAAATAATTGATTAAATAAATGCAACCAAAATAATAAATTAATCCTTGACAACCTGGGTAAGAGCAAACCAGTTGATTAGGCTCGAGACTAGAGTTTACGAGGTGTATTTACAAAAGTCCAACCCATTTACATGTACAACAAAAAATTATGGGCTGGGGTCACCTAACTAGGAAGCGAGAAACAAAAATTGCAATGTACAACAAAAATGGCGAGGAATGGAAAGTGTGTTGACTACCAAAAAGAAAGGAAATTGGCCCTAAAGTGCTATGTGAGTCTGAGTCCTAAGGGTCAACCACACTGCCACCGAGAGGATTTCCAAGTCCGGGGTCAATATTCCACAGTTCATAACCACCCAAGGTTTCTCATGGTAGTCCATATGGAAGACAAAATGGTCCCCAACTTTACCAGCATACCTCACCCAGTATTGGTGAGGCCCCCAACACTAGAAGGACTCATCCTAATCCCAAATAGTCTTCTTATGTTTCTCCACAATATAGCCAGAACTAGTCTCAATCATATTGATCACCCACCCACTATTCATAGGCACATTAGGTACCACCCATTCCTTCAGGTCCTTTTCCTCGTCCACCTTAATGTCCTCCACTATATGACCCTTCAATGGATCTATGCTGAGAACCTGTAAAAAGGGTTAGGACAACTAATGAGGTAAAACTCAGTAAGTCTATGCCCTAATTCCCAATTAGAAGGACACTCTCTCTAGGGTCCATATTGACATAGGTAAGTCGACTCTCTCTTCACACGGGTCTCCAAGCTTCATTAACCCACTAACTCACTGATCCACACTCAATGCTAACCCTCAATCACTCTATTAACCACAATTAGTTCAATCAAGAAGCAATCATAACTTAATCAATCTTCAATCAAAGCACAGTCACAAGTAATTATTAATATCAACAAAATTACGTATCTAATATTATTAAACAATTAAATGAAATAGAGCACAATAATTCATAAAATAAATCCCAGATAAAATTTTAATAAGTTAATTGCTTGGGCCCGTCAATTAGGGATTCGCCTGGGTCCTTATTTTGAATTTATAATCCACTCTTCGATATTCTACGAGCGCTATCACCTTAATTGACTATCATTTGGCCAACCATCCCTTAACGAGCTAATTTACCAAAATGCCTCTAATTAATCAAAAAACTAAAATACTCATAATTAACCAAAATTACCAATTTATCCTCAAATAGCTATTTTGCAAATTGACTTTAGCCAATTAATTACTAAGTAGCCCCTAGCAACCAAAATTTACCAATTTGCCCTTTACTAAATTGCCTCTATTGTCGAATTACTAAATCATCCATCCGAACAGTCAAATTTACCAATTTATCCTTAATTGATCCAAAATTACCGAATTGCCCCTAATTCACCCATAAATTACTAAATTGCCCCTAAATATCCAAATAATTACTAGATCGGTCCAAACAACTCTAAAATTAACTACTAAAGTGAATAACCACCCTAATAGAGGATTATAAGGTAAACTCACACTAGGGTCCAAGCTTTCAAGCGCGATTGGAGGCGTCGAACGGCTTCGAGCCCACGAAAAGTCGCGTAACTCACGACACGGGATCCCCGAAAGGTTTGGAATGTTACAGGGAAGCTGGCGGCAACGATTGGCGACTGCGACAATGGTCAACCACGTTGACCAAAGGCTAAGCTCGCTGGTGGAGTGATTGTGGGTGGCTAGTCGGTGGTCGTGGCAGCTCTATAGGGTGGCCAAGGTAGCTAAGATGTCAAGGGATGTGTGGGTGGTCCTGGGTGTCATCAACGATAGCCGGAGGTGGCTGGAATTGGCCGAGTGGCTGGTCCTCGATTAGGGTTTTCTAGCCAGAGTTTGTAGTAGTCGAGTCAAGTGCGCCACAACCGGATCAAGGCCAAATTCGAGCAATCCAAGCAATGTCGAAGGGCGATACTAGTTGGGCTTTGATTAGGACTCATTCACTAGCATTTTAGGACTGGTGGCAGCTGCTGAGGTGGTCGGAGCTACTGTTGGTGGCTCGACGAAGACAGCTAGCTGGAGTACCACGTTTGGGAGGAGTAGCACAACGACAGGGCAAAATTGTCCTAAACAGTGAAAAGTCAAAGGCCAATACTGATGGCATTGTGCTTCGGAGAAGCTCAAGAATCTCCCTTAAGTGGTGGCCATGGCTTGCAACTCGAAAATTTTGAGATATGGCCACAGATAGCAACCGCGTGTGAAAACTAAGCAACATAGCGCCCCATCAAACTTCAATAGCCTTTGAGATCAAATCAATCATGGCCAAGGGTTGGAAGTGATCTACAGACTCCAAGGAACACGAAGATGTCTTTAATTTTGCGTGGGTATCCCTGAATTTCTCCAATTTGGCGTTTCTTCCTCCTTTGTCATAGTTTTGAGCTCTAGATGGACTGACTAACTTTCTAAAAAGATTATAGCAAGCTAACGGCTAGACGAGGTAGCGTGCTGGCTCCACAAGATGTAGGAATCTGTTGCCTTTCGAATGGGGTTGGTGGGTGGCTTTCGGTTATCGTAGAAGGCCTTCAAGTGAAGCAAATTTTGGCGAAGCTAACAGCATGAAGTAAAAGGTGGCTTCCAACTATTGGACCGCCCAAAAAGGTAGTAAACAGACGGTTGGACTGGCTTAACTAGTCAGTGTGCAATAAAGGTAAGGTGAGCGTTGACCATTGACTAGGGGCCTAATTGAAAATTCTCCAGGGACCTAATTGAAAACTTTCCAAGAACTAAATTGAAAAATTGAGGGACTTATTTGAAATTTCCAAAATTTTGGGGGACCGCCCCAAAACAAAATTTCAAGGTTTTGTCCGTGGGATTCTCGGGCCCACAGGCCACAAACGAAAGTAAAAAATTCTCAAATTCGAGCCCCTAAAAAGCCCAAAACCGAACCGTTACAATTCTCCCCCCTTAAAAAATTCCATCCTTGAAATTTACATCACTACTCTCCTCAAACAGATAGGGGTGTTGGCACTTCATGTCTTTTTCACTTTTCCATGTTGCTCCTTTAGTGCCATGGTGCTAGCCATACTATCTTGATTAGGGAAATCACTTTATTCCTCAAACGCTACTCTCTACGATCTTCAATTTTGATTGGTCTTTCTATGTACGACACCTTGTCGTTCACCTCGATTTCCTCTAAACTTAGCATGTGCGAGGGGTCAATTTTATACTTTCTCAACATTGGCACGTGGAAGACATTATGAATTTGAGCTAAGTTTGGTAGTACATCTAAATGATAGGCTGCGCCTCAAATTCTCTCTAGGATTTCGAATGGTCCTACGTATCTTGGACTCAGTTTTCCCTTCTTGTCGACATGAGACAGTCCACTTTTAGGTGAAAATTTTAAGAAAACGTGGTCCTATTCTTGAAATTCCAAAGGCCTACGTCTTTTGTTTGTGTAGCTCTTCTGACAGCTCTGCGCTATCTTCATCCTATGTCTAATGATCTTGATAGCTTCTACCGCCCGATGCACGATCTCTAGGCTTGTAATTTTCTGCTCTCCCACCACATCCCAACAAACTAGGGTTCTACAGGCATGACCATATAGTGCTTCGAAGGGAGCCATTCTTATGCTTTGTTGGAAGCTTTTGTTGTAGGCAAGCTCTACTAAATGTAGCCAATCCTCCCAACTTCCCTTGAAATCCAAAAAACATGCCCACCGCATGTCCTCCAAGGTCTGAATGGTCCTCTCTGACAATTCGTCCATTTGGGGATGGTAGGCAGTACTATATTGTAGTTTGTTACCTAATGCGGTCTGCAAGATTTTCTAGAAGGCGGCTGTAAATCTTGGGTAGCAATCAGACGTTACCGTTATTGTAACTCAGTAGAACCTAACAATTTGTCGAATGTACAACTCAGCCATTCGATCCATGCCAATGGTCACACTATTCTCTATGACCCAAATCACGTCGTGACCTTGTTGACTTGTGGCCAAGCCTGTCATGAAATCCATCATGGTATGTTCTTACATCCATTCTGGAATCTTCAATGGTCTCAACAAACCTCGTGGCTTATAGTGTTGCGCATTCACTTGCTTGCATGTTAAGTACTTAGCCACATGTTTTGCCACATTGGTCTTCATGCCATTCCATCAATATTGTGGCCTCAGATTCTGATATATCTTGGTACTCCTAGGGTGGATATTGTAGTTACTCCAATGTTGTATCATCAGAATTTGAGTATCCCATCCTCAAAAATTTGAAAATATGGTTTCCTTCGATCCTCCCTCTTCAGAATGATTTTTTGAAGGGTTGGGTGCATTAGCTGTAGGGTCTTAACCTTGATTGAATCTACGGCTCCACTCGCAAGGTGGCCATTAAACACGCAAGGTGACCTACCTTGAACATAAAATCAAAATCTCTCACGCATTCTAGTAGGAGCCATTCTTTCACTATTAGGTATGCCATTGAAGATTTACAGCTGAGCGCATGAGCTACCTTATTGGTCTTCCCTGGATGGTATGGAGTGTAGCAGTCGTAGTCCTTTAGTAGCTGCGTTGTCTCATGTTCAACTCCTTTTGAGAAATTATATATTTGAGACTCGGGTAATCCATATAAATCGTGAACTTTTCTCCACATTGGTAGTGTCTCCTAATCTTGAGGGCGAAGATATAGCCAATTCCTAATTTTGTTCATGAGGTCTCAACTATCTCGATGCATAGGCCATGACTTGTCCATGCTGCATCAGAACACACCCTAACCCTTTGTATAATGCGTTACTATAGATTTCGTACCAAGTTGGATTTGATGGATTTGTCGGTACTATAGCAGTGGCCAATTCAAACTTGTATCTTTCTTCATTAAGTTTGCTAGTAGCGCTCTTATACTTGGAATTTCTCCACGAAGCGATGGTAATAGCCAGCCAAACCCAAGAAACTCAGAATCTCAGTCACCGTTGTGGGTCTCGGCTATTCCATGACCACTTCAATTTTTGTTGGTACCACAGAGATCTCGTCGCCTGAGGTCACGTGGCCCAAGAAAGCTACATGACTTAACCAGAATTCATAGTTGTTGTACCTAGCATACAATGCATGTTCTCGAATAGTCATCAATACTATCCTTAGGTGATGTTCATGCTTCTCTAGAATCTTCGAGTACATCAGAATGTCGTCAATGAACACTATGACGAACCTGTCTAGCTACTTCTTAAAGATGTGATTCATCATGTCTATAAAAAGAAGCAGGGGCATTAGTCATTCCATAGGCATCACTGTGCACTCATAGTGGCCATTACGCGTGTAAAACGCGCTCTTTGAGATATCCTCCAATCTGGCTCTCTCATTCGGCCATAATGCACGAAAGAGACCGAGGGAGATCGAGAGTTTCAAAGAGAGAACGCAAAGAGAAAGTGCATCCGCGAGCTTTGATTTCGATAATTTGTCCACAATTTCAGCCGATTCTTTTCACCGGTGACTAAGGGTCATAGGTTTTTCGTCTTTGGTTTCCTGAGGATCGTGGTCGGGAAAATAGCACGGACGAGCATTGTGACATCCTGAATTCTGAAAGATTCACGTAAGGTACGTGACACTCAAGACCGGAGAGATTGATCAATTTGAGCAAGACATGAAATCAATAGTTGGAACAAACCGAGGGAATGGATTGGAAGGAATTGTGATTATGGAAGCCCAGAAGAACCCGTCGTGATCTACCTTCGCCCCGAGCTCTGTCCATCCATCTCCTAAGGAATTTCAAATACCTAAACACCGGTGAAGTCTTTCTAAACTATTTTCTTGTGAAGTTTAATTTTTATGGGTGAGTACGATATTTTATCAGTTACATGATTAGTCCGAATTACTTAGAATTGATTCTTCGGATAGTACTTTAGAAGTCCGATTTTCATGTAATGATCCCAAGACCACCCAATTGAGTTTTAAATAATAGAATGAGACGAGTTGAGACGACACCGAGACCGATTGACCGACCACACGACACCTATGCCATGCACCCAACTCTCCTATCTCTTCCTTCTACTTTGTCTTTTATGTCAACCAATGAGATATGGATAACTCTTAGAAGTGATAATTGCTTAGGAAATCATTACTTTGATTCTAAAACCTTAGTCATCATGCTATTCCATCCTATTCCCCTTGTCTCTTAATCCTTGTCTTTTGTGTTTGTTCCTTGTGAGAAGAATTCCATCATTTCACCTTATCCTCAAGATCATAATTAGATTCCTCCTTCAAGATAGAACTTGATTTACATGCCTAACCCATCTTCAATCCAGCGTATTTCTCCCTTCCACGGCCGAACGCCCATCTCTTTCCTCCCCCTTGCTTTATTCGACCACTTCAAGAAATCATAGGAAAGATTAGAAGACTTGTTACACATGCAAAGGAAATAAAACATATTATTTGAAAAGAATCATTCTTTAATCTTAGTAATCATGATATTTTGTCCTATAGTCTTGTCCTATATGAATGTATTTTATTCAAAGAATCTTAGTTATCATTTAACCTTATCCCTAAGACCATCATTGCAATTTATCTATTTTACTAAGGCTTTGACACTTGTCACAGGCAAGCACACACACCTCATTCTCTTCTTCTATTTGGCCGAATACCATCTCCCCCTCATCAATCTCTCTTGTTTTATTCCCTTGTCCCTTATAGATTCTATCTTGGTCATCATGTAGAAGTGTAATGATTTTTGTGACATTCTGAAATTCGACCCTGTTTCGGGATAAATGAAAGGATTATATATTTCATCGATTGTGTTTCAGTTAAATTTCACTCGGAATTGATCACTCTCGAGAAGACTAACCAAGAAGGAGAGGCTAACTAGGAGTTGTTTACGTGGACCTAAGGACTTGAACGTGGATGGACGCTTGGACCATAAGGATTGTTAAGGGAATATCTTGCGCCGACATAGCCCGATCTAAGATTGGTTTTAGAACGATTTTCTAGTGTTATACAATAGGTTCACGGGTGACTCCGTTTGACCATAGTATAATTTGCGAATTAATCTAAACCATATTTCCAATGATCGCGACCTTCGGACCTAGTGATTGAACCTTACGATTACATGGAAACCAAGGTCACCATGATTAGAGCAAACCAAACATAACATGATTTTTGAATCAATCGCGGGTCGATACACGTAACACCTAAAAAGCCATGCGTTAGTTTGAAATACGCAGAAATCGCAATTGATCAATTTTGATCACGAATTGACCTCCGAACTTGGGTATCGAACTTCCGACGTCTTCAAGGAGTATATTTTGGATGACATCTTGTTTTGTTAGTGATTTTGATAGTAAAGTTTGAAAAGTCAAAAGAAATCGCGCGATCGGCTCGAAAGTCAAAAATTACCATTTTGCCCTTAGTTCGGTTATCATTTCTTTCTCGGTTAGATAATTTACTTTGTTAATTATCTTGTGGCTGATTTATTATTGGGATAAGAAGCATAATTTTGCTTTGTGAGTTTTATTTCTCAAGGATAAATCTTAGCCATTGAATCTTCTTTTGTACAAGATTGATCCTTAGCCTTTGGATTAACTTTATCATCTCTTTAAAGAGAATTTTCAGCTTATTATCTCTCTCTTCACCATTTCATACAACCACCATCTTCATCAACTCAAGTTCTCTTAAAAATCTCTCCATTTTCCCTTGTTTCGTGCTTGGTTTTCACCTTCGTCGCGACCACAATTTTGGAGTAGCGGTTCGAAGCCTATTCCTTCTTTGTTTGTGCATGTTTCTAGCCACTTTTGAAGTAAGTCACTTCTTAAACTTTCATTAGGCTAAATGGTGATTTTTGGATGCCAAAACTTGGATTTCTTGTATGTTCTTGATGTGCCATCATGTAGTTATTGTTATGGCATGAGTCAGAGATGTTTATATGAAGATTTGAGTGAGAAAAATGTGAGTTTTGTGGGCTGCCAAGGTGAGTTCCGAATTTGAGTTTGATGATGTCGTGGTCAAGCTTGATGATGTCACTTATGCATTTATGAGCATTGATGAGCTTGTGGTCATGCATAATGCAAGGAGAAGATATCTTGGATGATACCAAGAGGAGATATTTTAGGATTTATGATGTCATATATGATTAAACATTAGTTAATCATGTAATACATTAATTAATCATGTGGCCATAAATTAATCACGTGGTACGTTGATTAATCATGTGGTCTGATTAGTAATCGTGCGGCGTGAGTGATAATCATATGGTACGTTAATTAATTGTGTGGTCCGATTAGTAATCATGTGGCCGTGAATGATAATCATGTGGTACATTAATTAATCGTGTGGTCTGATTAGTAATCGCGTGGCCGTAAGCGAGAATCGTGTGGTGCATTTGCTAATCGTGTGGTCCAATTATTAATCATGTGGCCCTAAGTGATGATCGTGTGGTGTTTTTGTCTATCGAGTGGTTCGATTATAATTGCATGCTTAAATTGTTGATCGTATGGTCTTTAGGGCCTGAGCATGCTATTTTGATGGAATTGATTGGTTGAATTACCCTGAGGCGTTTTATGCGGGGTTGAGAACTAAGCTTGATGCGTTCTTACGCGAGCTACCCTGAGGCATTTTTACGCGGGGTTGAGATTTAAGCCTGAGGCATTTTTATGCGGGCTACCCTGAGGCGTGTTTTCACGGGGTTTAGTTGAGCCTGACGAGGCCAACTGTCGCACACCTGAGGCGTGAACTTTACGCGGGTTGTGGCGAGGACCTGAGGCGTGTTTACGCGGGTCGAGAAATATCGGAACATCAGATTGAACCATTGATATGCTGCACCTGATTATGGGACAAAATTGTGTGACATGGAATGGGACGTGTCATAATGATTTGGCCTTACAATCGGGACCTTTGTGAGTATTTGATGACTGATGCGCAGTGTTCCAATCAAATTGTGCTTAATGTGGTTGCGCGCTTTAGAGCATATTGTCTCTGAGTTGAAATGTGGCTTATGCAATGCTATGTGATTAATTGGAATATTTGATGCTATGATTTTATCGTTGTAATTATTGTGATCGTCTCTTACTATGAGTAGAATAGCATGCTAGGGTATTCCGAAAGTACGTTTTATCCTAGTTGAGTTTAGGGAGTAGACTTGTTGAGATAAATGTATCTCATTCATTGCTTACAAACCATTTCAGATTTGAACCCTTGAAAGGAATGCTTTGTCGGAATGTTTGGGGTGCTTATGAAGATAGATTCCTTGGAGACGGCGTACTAGGTGTGGACAATGGCGGTGGTTGGACTTAGGATAGCTTATATTCCTTTTTTATGATGACAAATAATTGAGTAGTTAGACTTCCTACACTATTAACCCCCTTTGGATGTACGTGGTATCGTAGTCCTTGGCCTCTAGTAAGGCTTGTAATAGCGTTGATGTAATTAACGCTTGCATACATGTATATATGTTACTTTGTTGTTCTTCGAAACTCTTTCTTCCTATCCATCATTCCATCGTATATTTACAGTGTGGAGATTGTATTTGCTTCAACATGTGCATCTTGTTATTGTTTCGTGTAGGTCGGTGATAAGCCTGGGATGTCGAATTTCATACCGACCAGAGTGGGATGTTTTCGTACTCGTAAGGTTCGGGGCGTGACAATTTTAATTTATGAAAATTGGAAGCTTGAATAGCACACTTGTTCCTTTCCCATAGCCGAACACACAACCCCCATCCACTTGCCATCCTCTTCTTTTAGATTTTCCTTACTTGCTTAATTATCCATAGAATGATGATTACACCTCTTAGAGATTGATGAAGCTTGGCCGAGAAACCTTCTATTCCCCTTAAGTCGTCCACGTTCAAGCTCTCTCTCCCTTATCTCTTGGTTTTGTCTCTTCCTCATGTCACTTACTTAGCCATCATCACAAGAAAGCCATGATTATACTCCTTGCAAGTTGATTTAGCTTGGTTCATTACAAGCCTTTGGAAAATGGAGCTTGAAGCATGCCGTTCACCATCTCTTCCTTCCTCACGCCGATCACCATCTCTTCCATCTTCATTCTTTAACTCTCCCTCATCTTGTGAAGATAACCCATGACACTTGTCCTCCATGCACACAAGGGAAGCCATGATTGCACCTTGGGAGCTCAAGTTCATCTTCCCCAAGAGCTCTTGTCACACGCCTCCCATCCCCCATTGTCCTCTTCTTGTTGTTCTTCATCTTGCCTCATAAACCCACCAATGGAGGATCATCTAGAGTCATCATTCACAAGATAAACTTGGAGAACTCTTCTTGAAAACCCTCAATGGCCGAACCTCCTATCTCTCTTGCCTCCATCCTCCTCCAATCAAAACACATACAAAGGAGTCTTCCACCACCACTTGTTACCTCCATTTGGGCGGCCATGGAGTCTATCAAACCACCATCTCCTTCATCTCTCTTCTTCCTTTGTTCTTGTTCTTTAAACCACCAAGATTGAGAGAGTTCTAGCCGAGAGTCCCCACTTCATGCCGTACGCCGTCGTCCTCCTTTGTCGTCGTCCACGTCGTACGTCGTCGTCGTCGTCCACCGTCATCCTCCTCAACTTCTCGCCGTCGTTCGTGAGCCGAGCCATCATCACCCCTCTCTTTTCATTAACCTCTCTTAAGTTTATGTCTAATCTCTAGTTTGTGGTTTGTTAGGAACTCTTGGACCAAGACTTCACCATCAAGCCGAGCCATTACCTCCTTGTGTTGTTATCAGTTTAGGCAAGTGACCTATAGTTCATAAGTTGAGAAAGTCCTCATCTTTTAGGGTTTTCTTTTCCGTTTGGTTTAAAACATGACTAACGATCCATACTTTGATCTAGTCTTGCATGCATTATATGTGGTGTGATATCATGCATTTCTAGGCCGTGTAGAACGTTTGAAAAGCCTAAGTGTTGCATATGTCGATATGCATGCCTCAATCGTACATGGTATGGGACGTGTATGATTCAGACATGAATATGCACTAGATTTCAAAATATCTAGGTTTCATTGATCTTATGTTTAGCCGCATTGACATGGAATGGGACATGTGCAGCAAGGCCGGACATTTGATCTCGCTAGTGTTCTTAAGATTGTGAATGTGATGCATGTGATTGCGATGATACCCTTGGGAGTTGAAATGGTTTGGATGATGGTAGGTTGGGACAGTAAGGTGTCGCCAATGCTAGTCCGGCGGATTGCCATGCAAAGTAAGCCGCGACGCCTTCGGAGTGAAGATGCCTGGATAGTAAGATCCAATAGCTCTCTCGTGACAGTTCGGATTGATTGCCGTTGCCTAAACATGAAAGGAATGGGTTAGATTTTCCGATAGCAAGACGTCAGAAGATGTGGAGAGTTTCCTCCTTGGAGTTAGGGGATGCCTCAAATGAACGAGGGTTGGACCTCTTTGATAGAGTGTGCGCGATGCCTTCGGACAGGTAGCCTAGATTTTGATCCAGAATCCTTCGGAGGGAAGGAGTATTGTGATGAGCATGATTTTCTGAAAATGTGATTTTTGACACGTGACACGGTTTTGTAGGTTTGGGTATTAAACTTGCATGCGTATGCTGATGATGATACATGACATATTGCTTGCATTTCATGGGCCGTGTGATAATCTTGATTTATGTGCTAGAGTGTTATTTCGCTAAGCAATGGCTTACTTCTTGATTAACAATTTTCCATATTAAGCATGTCACTTCGACCACCCATGTACTATGGCGAGTCCGTCGAGATGTGTACCGAAGAGCGTGAGTTTATTCATTCAAGATATCTTGGTGCTAGGTTCAAGCGTGTGAAGACCGTACTTGTCTTTTATTCAGGAGTCTTCCATGGCCTTTCCCGTTATAACTTCCGAGTCGATTACCTTTGGACAGAGACTAAATGGTTTGGACCATTATTACCCGTCATTTTTTATGACTTGGAAGGTGATGGGGGCATTGACATGGAAAGCTAGTATGGTTTATGGTCAAGGGGGGTGGTCATGTTAATGATGGGGTGATATTGTCATTTGAACTTAATGTGTTTTGTGTAGTACGATAGAAGGAAAGTTTTGTAACTTAACAAGTATGTCCTTTAAATCCTTCTACGGAGAATAATAAAAGCCCTCCTTGTGTTCTAATTTTAATGTTTTCGTGTATAGCTCCAAGGGTAAGTACGGGATGGGGTGATGTCGTAATGAAGTGTTGAATGTTACTTACTTTCGCTACTCTGATTTTGCGAGATCTTTCGAATGTGGAGTTGTATTCTTTATTAGGCGGTAACGACCCATGTGTATGTTAACTCTGGCCTAAAGGCATATCATTTTATATTCACGTAATTACGAAAGGTTTAGGGTCGATTCTAAGTCATTACAGCCTCCTTTGGTATCAGAGCCTAGTTATTAGTTTTGGAGTGATAAGGAGAACCCTCTTAGTTGTCTTGAGCTTAGGGTACACGAAAACAGGAGTTACTAGGTCTCTTTGACTATGTTTATGATGTGTTCATCTGAATGTGTTCTTGGTCCTAATACAAACATTTAGTTTGTGCAGACAAGAAAACAGGTGAAAGATAAGAAGGACAGGAGCTTCAGCGCGATCGGGCACGACACGGGGTGAATCTTCCAATGCTACGTAGTCTGACCCGAGAATTGATGGAATGTTGGAAGCACTTGCTCAAGTTGGGGTAATGATGGGGCAACAGGCCCAACAACAACAACAACAGCAACAACAAGCTCAGAATGGGGGACAATATCAAGCTCAAGGGTTGGTTGAAAAATTCCTGAAGTTGAAACCACCAAAGTTCAATAGTATGGGAGGTCCGGAAGAAGCTGAATGATGGGTTCAAGCAATGGAAAAGATCTACAGTTTACTGAACTATGGAGAAGCTGATAAGCTGACCTTAGCTGAGTATCAGTTTGAAAGGAACACAAAGTATTGGTGGAAAGCTACGAAGGGAACTGTATTTCCTCAAGGAGAAGAAGTGACTTGGGAGACATTTGTGGGAGCCTTCTACACCAAATACTTTTCAAATTGTGCTAGAAACAAGAAGGCCAAAGAATTCATGGAACTCCAACAACATGCAATGACCGTGGACCAGTACGAAGCTACTTTTTCTGAATCGTCTAGGTATACACCTTGACTTGTAGAGAATGCTGAAGATAAGGCCACAAGATTCTTAGAAGGTCTAAGAGCTGATGTAAGAAGACAACTTGTGCCTCTCAATATTCGAGACTATAATGAGTTGTACCCTTGAGCCCAACTGATTGAGAATGAGCTATTCAGAGAGAAAGGAGAAGGTTCATCGACCAAAAGGATGGACTTTCGCACCAACGCCAACAGCAAGAGACCAAATCAATATGGCGAGAGACCATCTATAATGGGTAAGAGGCCAAACATGGGAGGACAAGGAATGCAAGGTCGTATTTCTACTACATCCTACCCACCAACTTATGGAGAAAGATGTCCACGATGTGGAAATTTTCATGGGAACCAACTGTGTTAGGACATAAGAAAATGCTACCATTGTGGTCAACCAGGACACATACAATGATATTATCCATAGTTTCGTCCAGGAACAAATTTTCCAAGACCACCTATCTAGATAAACATTGGAGGAAACAGACTGGCTCCACCTAGAGGAAACCAGAAGAAACCACCTGCCCGAGGACGAGTACATGCACTTACAAGGGAGGAGGCGGAAGCCTCTGATAACGTCATAGCAGGTACCATTTCTATTATGGGGATCAAAGCTTATGCATTGTTTGACACGGGTGCGACACATTCATTCATATCAACAAGATTCATGAAATTGTGCAAAATAGAACCAAGCCCATTGATGACTACTCCTCTCAGTATTTCTACCCCATTGAGAGATTCTGTCGTATCTACCTTAAGATGCACGGATTGTAGAATTGCGATCAATGGACACAAACAAGAAACCAATCTTGTCGTGCTAGACATGTACTATTTCGACGTAATCTTAGGGATGTATTGGCTTAGTAAGCAAAGGGCTCAGGTGGATTGTCACGGGAAGGTTAACTCGTCAGATCAATCAAGTTATGAGATTCGAGGAGATAAGTTTTGTAGTAATTTAAGGGTAATATCAGCTGTGAAGGTCGACAAGCTTCTAAAAGAAGGATGTCAAGGGTACTTGGTGACCATGAGAAATCAGACTTGAAGACTTTTCAGTAATTCAACAGTTCTTAGACGTCTTTCCAGAAGAACTACCAGGTTTGCCACCAGAAAGGGAGGTAGAGTTTGCTATCGAACTAACGCCTGGTGCAAAGCCAATTTCCAAAGCCTCGTACAGAATGGCTTTGATGGAGTTGAAGGAATTGAAAGTTTAACTACAAGAATTGTTAGACAAAGGCTTCATAAGACCAAGTGCATCACCTTGGGGAGTGCCGATATTGTACGTGAAAAAGAAAGATGGATCCCTCAGACTATGCATTGACTACCGTCAGCTAAATCAAGTTACCATCAAGAACAAGTATCCACTGCCAAGGATCCATGATCTTTTTGATCAATTACATGGTGCATTAGTATTCTCAAAGATTGATTTAAGGTCAGGGTACTATCAACTAAGAATCAAGAAGGAAGATATTCCTAAGACCGCCTTTCGAGCACGTTATGGGCATTATGAGTTCCTGGTAATGCCATTTGAATTAACCAATGCACCAGCAGCTTTCATGGATCTTATGAACCGCATATTCAAGCCACACTTGGATCAGTTTGTGGTTGTTTTTATTGATGATATTTTGATATACTCAAAAGGGCCTGAAGAGCATGAACAACATTTAAGGGTAGTATTGTAAACCCTTAGAGAACATCAGCTGTATGCGAAGCTTAGTAAATGTGAGTTATGGTTGAATCAAGTTACAGTTTTGGGCCATGTAGTGACTAAGGATGGGATATCTGTGGATCCAACAAAGGTTGAAGCCGTAATGGAATGGCCAAGACCTACAACAGTTACCGAAGTTCGAAGTTTCTTGGGACTCGTAGGGTATTATCGATGGTTCCGTGGAAGGATTTTCCCGAATCGCAGGACCTTTGACTCAATTGACAAGGAAAGATACCAAGTTTGAATGGACTAAAGATTGCGAGAAAAGTTTTCTAGAGCTTAAGAGAAGACTTACTTCGACCCCAGTTTTAACTATACCATCCGGAAGTGGAGGATACGTGGTCTATACGGATGCTTCATATAAGGGATTAGGAGCTGTCCTGATGCAACATGGAAGAGTTATCGCCTATGCCTCGTGACAACTGAAGCCATATGAACTGAACTACCCAACACATGATTTGGAGTTAGTTGCAATAATCTTTTCCTTGAAGATATGGCGACATTACTTATATGGAGAAAAGTTCGAGATCTTCACCGACCACAAAAGCTTGAAGTATCTATTCTCTCAAAAAGAATCTATTCTCGTAATTACGAAAGGTTTAGGGTCGATTCTAAGTCGTTACAAGTGTCGCTTTGTCTCATGCTCGCTCGAGCACGTCTGCTTTTCGTTTTTCCTGAGCCATGTAGGGAGGTTTTTTGTCGCTTTTTCTTCCTTTCCCTTAGCCCCCTTCTTGTTTGATTTTGCTTTTTTCCTTAGGCCAAATTGGGTAGTGGTCTTTTAGATTGTTTCCCAAGCTTACACCATGGTTGCTCTTCATTTTCGCATTTCTCTTTAATGCATCTGAGATCCTGCATTCTTCGGTAAAAATCGTGTGTTTTCCCTTGCATGCTGAGTTTTTGCATTCTGAGATGACGATCATTTGTGGGGGTATGGGTTGTCGCGTGGTAAGTCCAAGAACCACCGCGCCTCATGCAGTGTCGAGTCAAAACAACGGTGGCCGTTGTTTTCTTCAGTGGCGCATTATGTGAAGCCACGATCCTCAGGCATGTGAGAAAGAAGAAGATTCTCCCAAGCGTGAGCTTGGATTTTCTTTTATTATTCTATTTTTTTCTTATATCTTTTTAAAAAAATATTTTTCTGCAATAGAAAAGGTCTTTCATTATGCTGATTTGTTTATTCCTTTCGTGCTATGTTTTTTTTTTCAATTTGCTTGTTTTAGGTGATAGGCATTATTAATTGAGATTTCGTTTCCTTTTTCATAATGTGCATAGGTCGATGGTCCAATCTCATGCTTGAGATATGATTCGCGACCGCATGTTAAATCAGCTGATCCGATCTCATGCCTGAGATACGATCCGTTGATTTGGTTGCGTTTTCCTTTTTCTTATTCATAAAATACCAAAAAAATTTCATTCCATATTTATATTAGATTCACATTAGGTAATATTATATTACATGATTAGATTGCATATTAGATATTATGGCATGAATCTTTGCATCTTAGTTTGCATTATTAGGTTTTATTTAGAATTTAGATTAAAGTCATTTAGGAATTGCACAAAAATTCACATCATGGTAGAACATCACATTTAGAAACTTAGGAATCATGTTAGATTAGGTTTTCATATTTTATTAGTTTATTTAAATTTCTAATTTTCATTTAATAAATAAGAAAGAGCCTAAAAAATACCTTTTTGCATGATGTAGTCAAATTAGGTGTTATTTGACTATTGATAATTAGTAAATAATTTCGAAATTCATAAAAAAATAAAAAAAATGCATTTAGAGTTGCATTAAGATAGGATTGAATATAGAATTAATTTTCCATTACATGCATTGTATACACATAAAAATCCCAAGGAAAAAAATCATTTTTGTAATTTACTTCATTAGGTCATCTTTGTTTATTGTTTTATTTCATTAAGCATTAATGTTTGCGCACCCCCGTGATCACCGTGTATGTTAGGGAATAAAGTTAAAATCAATTCAAGCTGCCTGCAAATTATTTTTTTGAAATAAAAGAAAATGGTTCTCAAGTCGCCGAATTCATAATCTCTGATTCGTAGGGGTGAAGTACAACTCCCGGTACTTTGCATAGGTTTCTAATCGACCCACCATGAATAGATTAATAGCGACTCCAATTGAAATCAATTTGACATGTTTAAAAATTGAAACCTAAGGTATGAATTGGTATGAGCTTGGGAGAGCTCGAGCTAGGCTAGCCTTACCAATCTATTAGCCTAATCGTAGGTGGTGCACCTTTGAGGAGGTCACGACAGCTTGGCAACTCCACTAGGGACTTGGTTCAAAGAGCTCTAGTGGACTTAGGCCATTTTCTTTTTTAACAAAAGAATAATTTTGTTTGGCAGCGAGGATTCTAGGTATGTCCCTAACATATGTGTTAAATGTTTTTGCAGGATGGTGTTTGGAATGAATGTTTGGATGCTTTGATAGAAGTGTTGCTTGATATTAGTTGTTGTGCATGTTTTCATTGCTTTAGCACTACACTTTTGCATACACAACCTACCGACAGATCTGGGCAGCATAGGATTACTTAGGATGGTGTTGAGGTAGATGCCACTCTGACCGCGTGCCCGCGGTACGAGTCGCCTATCTTAACCCTGAAGTTTCTTTCTTGGTGTCGAGAGTATCCACCCCTATCCGTAAGCCTACGACCCAGGTCGACTCTTCGATTATGCTGGAGTCATAAGGACCCGACTTAGTACGCATGCCTACGGCTAGTCCGATCATCTTTGTGGCTCCACTTTGTTAAGCCTTTGAGAGTAGAAACCAAGCTTCACTTTTCATGCGCATGTGTATGTGATTGCACATCAGTCTTGGTCTATATATCATGAAAAAGCACGACATTCGACTAGTTCCTACTCCCAAAGCCGAGCTGAGCATGTTGTAACATCTTCGATTTAGGGCCCTGATTAATAAAATGATTAAGGTGTCAAGACCTAAATAGTAAAGTGGGCTAATTAGCCCGCTAAAGCCTTTGGTGAGGACAATCAAGGATCGACGCGCCTGATCATCTAGAGCACTCGGCCGTGAGCAATTACTCGATTATAAGGATCGAGCAAGAAGGTCTTATACTAGCACAGATTGTTACACGACAACTCAAAGAAGAGTTCAGTGGATAATTATTGCCAATTCATGAGTGGCGATAATTAATCTTGAACCAACTTTGGGATTATCTATACAATTATGTGATTAGAAAGACATCTTGCCGATTACATGACAACCGAGGAATAGTCTAAGGATCGGCGAGGCTCAACACAGAATAACCGTGAGACTTGCGAGGCGACACTCTATTGATCATCATTTAGAAAGGACTATTTGAGGTCACCGAAAGGCGACACCTAATCACAAAGTTATTAGATTAATTTTGGGCACTAAATTGAGAGAGATGTGCTCTAACCCCAATTAAAGAAATAGAGGTGGACTAACCTAAGAAGACTAGAGAAGTGGACCAAGAAGCATGGCCCAAGGTGGGCCAAGGCCATTCGGCCAAGGGAGGGCCGAATAAAGAAATGGAGAGAAAAAGAAAGAAAAAGAGAAAGAGAAAGAGAAGGAAAATAGAATAATGAGATTTTGTGGGGTCTTGACGATTATTGGAGTCAAAGGAGACAAGAAAATCTAGAGTGGTTTTGACCTAAGGAATTATTAATTCAAGGAGTACAAGTGTAGGATGATTTCAAATGACATAAGGCTAGATTGTAGTACCTAATATCTACTTGGAGAAGACCACATGTGGGGAGGAAGAGGATAGAGTGGCCGGCGGCAATTAAGGAGAAAAAGGGAAGAAAAACAAAATAAAGTCATCCTAAAAGGCTATTAGAAGAATAGGTAATTAGATATAGCCATGTGAGCTATTGGACATAGGATGATGTAATGTACCTAGATATAGCATGAAGTCATCCTAGGAAGCCATTAGAAGAATAGCTAATTAAGAGCCTAACTATAGTATCATCATGAGAATTAGATATAGCCATGTGGGGTATTAGACATAGGGTGATGTAATATTGATGATGTAATGCACCTAGATGTAGGATGAAATCATCCTAGAGAGCTATTAGATGGATAGGCATTTAAGAAGCTAATATAAGTTATAAATTAGGCACATGGGCTATCATTTAAATATTACTATATAGGCTTAGTACCTAGTACATAGAATAGTCTAATTAAAAGTCACATGAGCTAAAGAAATAATAAGAAAATAGAGAAGAAATTTGGCCAATGCAAGAGGAGGAGGAAGAATGGAGACAAATAATGAAGAAAGGACAAAGACATTAATGATTGAATAGTGGCCCTATAGTTACTTTATGGAAGTAGACCTTAGGCAATTAATGTGTGAGATATCACTAGCCTTGGGCCCCAATCTTCCTTGCCTATAAATAGAGAGCAGCTCACTTCATTTGGACACACACCACAACCAAGAACACACAAACCTCTTCCACCTTCTTCTGAAAATACGTAGCTCACCAAACCTAGCCACTGTTCTACATTCAAATACCCACCAGCAGCCATTTGCTTCACCAAAACCCTCCACCACCCTCTTGTATAGTTCCATACCCTCCCTCCTGCAAAATTTCAGCCTCAACGGAGCTCTGGTTCCTCCCGAACCAACTCTGGAAGTTTCAGACCCCTGGACCAAAGTACTGCACCATCGACCGTTTTGTTTTGCTCTGGTTGACTGATCGAACAATCTTCGAATCGAGTGAAACTAATGCCATTCTCTTCATAACATCCAGAGCTTTCCAACGGCACTAACCACGCTCTGAAATGTTGAATATTCGCCGCTGTAGGTCCCCTGGAAGTCGTCCGTACGGTTACCGAGCTGGACGGCGGATTGCTATTCGCTTGCTCCGATCTGCTTTTGCTTCTATTTCTTCGACTCCTCTTTGCGTTTTTGGGTAACATCTGTCTATAAGTGGACTTTCTAACCCTCGAGTAGGGCGTGACATTACGTAGTTAACTTGTGAAGTGGTTTTCTAAATTTATTGCCCGCTTTGGTCTTACTAATCTTTACAGAAAATGTTTATGTTCTTGCTATGGTTTCTAATCCATTTTTTGAGTTCAAAAATCTATCTTTTGAAAGGAGTTTTCTAAGTTGTAAGTGGATTTTCTAACCCTCGGGTAGGGCGTGACGTTGTGTAATTAACTCGTGAAGTGATTTTGCTAATTTGTCTATACACTTTGGTCTTACCAGTCTTGCTGAAAAATTGTTCTCTATTATGCTTTCCAAGTTCAGATTATTTCTTGAGTTGTGCTGCTTATTTTTGGACAAGGTTACATCTTATTTGAGCTTTTAAAATTATCATGGAGCTTTGGTCTTCCCAGTCTTGTTTAAAAAGATTGTTGTTTTCCTTTGGAAGAAGATCCCATCGCAGCTTGTGGGAAAAGGACCAGTATTGATGACTCGCACAAAACTAAACAGGAGAAATGCCTCGAGGAGCTCGAGAAGAAGTTGAAACAACTACAAGGCCTTCAAGACCCGTCCTCGACAGACCTTTCTGTTTATTCCAAGGTAAGAATGCCCAAGAAGTTAAAAATGCCGGAGTTTGAAAAGTATGATGGCACGACCTGTCCAAGGGCCTACTTGCAAATGTACTTGGTGAGGATGACTCAATATGTTGATAATGCTCCTCTGATGATCCAGTTGTTTAAGTAAGCTTGATAGGTTCCGCTCTGAGATGGTACATCGCAAAAGGCATAAACCTCTTTGAAACCTGGGATGAGATTTGTGAAGCTTTCCTGAAACAGTACAAATTCATAACGGACATTACTCCTTCCCGAGATGATCTCGAGAGGGCTGAAAAGAAGGGAACCGAGTCGTTCAAGCAGTATGCGATCCGATGGAGGAATCTAGCTGCTCAAGTTGATCCCGAGCCTTCCAATATGGAGCTAAGGAAGATGTTCATCAAAACTTCCTTATGAATACCGCACTCGAATGATAGCCATGACTGCTGATACTTTTAATCAGCTCATTCTAGTAGGGGAGCAGATTAAGATCGGACTGAGAAATGGATGGTTCAATGAACCAACTAAGAGGTTTTCGGCAAGGATGGAGAAGGAGCCAGCCGTAGAGGTAAACCTAGCATACTCACAACCAACCTCTGGCAGACCTTCAAATGTTCATGCCTCTACAAATCGCCAGATCGGAGGCCGATCATCTACGCCTCGTCAGTTCAACAGGAGGCAATTCACTCCACTTCCGAGGCTCTTATCTATGGTTTTACCTGTTCTTCAGGGCAAAGGACTGCTTTCTTATGAGCCAAAGCATCCAAATCCTGAGAAATTCCCTAACTTTGATCCCTCGAAAAAATGTGACTATCATATGGGAGAATTGGGGCATTCGACCGATGATTGGATGACCTTGAAGCACAAAATTCAAGATTTGTTAGACACGAAGGCTTTCTCCTTTCAAGCTACTCGGCCAAATGCTCAGCACAATCTTCTACCCAACCATGTTGCAAGTACTAATGGGTTCACTGAGTGAAGAAATTTCCAGACTCCTCCACGATTGAGCCCTTAATTGCTAGGTTTTTCTACTTTCTGAAATTTCAATTTTTGTTTTCGGGCTTAATTGTTCACACTTCCTTCCTAATAAATGTAATTCATTCGATACTATTCAATGAAAGTACAAGTTTACTTTCATCTTGAAGGCATGTTGAAGTATACCAAACTAGCCCGGTGACGATATCCAACAATTGAAAAAATATCATCCAAGGAGAATTATGAGGGTTGGGCTTTTTCATGTTTCCTCGTTCAAAAAAAAATTTTAAAAAAGGATGCATGAACCCTGTTTATTTTTCTAACCTCTTTGCTTCATGTGTCAGAGCCTAACTCTTCTTGTCCTATCGAGATGTGACACTTTTGAAGGAAAATAATTTACAAGGGTTAACATGAAGAACTGTGGGGCATTTTTCCAATTTGGCAAAGACAACGCATTGAGGGGTAATGGAAATTTCTTCAATCGTAGATTAGAGCCATATTCATGCACGTTCTTTTCATGTAAGGGAACAGAAATGCGGCGTCAAGGATTGAGTTCACACACAAAAGCGGCCAGTGGACTCTCATTTCCAATAAATTTCTTTTGAATTTGATATCATGTTCATGATGTCTGGGTGAAATGAATTGTGCTCATATCCGCTGAAATATTTTGCATGATGGTTCTGCTTGTTTCATTTATCATTCTGACTGAGAATTACCAAAGTAAATCAGTTTAATGAGTAGTGTAGATTTGATTGAGAATGTTAAATGAGATGTATCAGGATGACGAAAGGCAAATCATGTCCATACACAGTCCCATATTTATACAATTGTGAGATTACAAATATTTTCATGTCCGCAAGGCAAAGAGTTCTCTCGCAAATGCCACGATAACCGAAATAATGAAAGGCAATCCATTTTTCTATCCCAAACACTATAATGATCCATTGGTAACCCATTTTGAGCCTAAACACTTATGAAGTTTCATTTCATATTACCCCTGTCAAGAACCACCTCAGATCGGGGCAAATTGGAGGTACGTTTGCATCATTAATGTGAAGAGGTGAAAAATGGATATAAATTTTCTTGCTTTCACTTGCATCAATCTTTGAGTATTGCTTTTACATGTGGAATCGAATGTTAAATCAAGTGCCTTAGGGATGATGAAGAGCATTCATTTCTATATCCTAAACACTCTTATCCTTTGCTAGGCACTTTGAGCCGGTGATTTTGTTTCAAATTAAACCCACATTGGTGATGATCTCTTATATTGGGGCATGCAAAAATCAATGTCATCAGAAATAGCAGAGTACAAGCGTCACATGATGGGACGTCAGCCCTTGTCCAATCTAGTCCATAGAAAAAAAATGTGAAAATGGGACATGAAAAAAGTAGTGTGCCTGGTAAAAGTAAAGTTAGTGCCCAACTTTAAAAGAAAAGTGAAAGAACTTAGGGGCAAGGAAAAAGTAGCTTGCCAAGTAAAAGCAAGGTCGATGCCCATAGAAGTCAGAGCCAAAGGCTCAAATCTACAAAAGTCAGCCCTCAATGTGTTCGGGTTCTCAAAAAAATGATGAATAAGGCAATCTTGTCAATAGTCCCCAGTGGATTTGAAATCATATAGCATCCCCAGTGGAGAAACGTTTGAGGCTCGAAGGTTGAGTTTGAGGAAAAATTCCTAGTTTTTCATCCCATACTTTTGAGCCAAGCCTACATTACATTCTTTTAAAGTCTCTTCTAATTAGGGCATTTGAATTAATGTAAGATTTCTAATGTTTTAAGCTTAGCTCGAAGAAGTGCAAGCAAGACTATTTCTATTGCATTTGTGAGGTTCTTGACTTGTAAACCTGGCGATATTTGTTGAAGACTTTCTTTCTAAGCCTTGACTCAAAGAGTCCCTTTGCTTAGCCGTTGACCAAGCCTAAATTACAGTCCTGTTAAAGACCTCCCTGATTGGTAAAATTGTACCACTTGCGAGAATGCTCAGACCTTTGTAGACAAGAAGCAGGGAGATCGAGTGATGCAGTTGTTTCTGAATTATTGGTCGAGACAAAAGCCCTTTTAAATGAGAGTGAGTGGAAAGTCCTTTATGATCGAATGTCTCTTGTATGACATTTTCAAAGAAATTTCTCAGACATGAATTGCATTTTTTGTTAAAGCAAGTGATTTGATGATTTTGAATGTGTGTACTTCAGCTTAAGTGTCTGTGGCGATGTACAAGTACTTCGAGCACCAATGGCGATGTATTGGTGTCTCACCTTGAGATCTTGTGGCGATGTACAGGAATCTCACCTTTAGTGTCGATGGCGATGTACCGGTTTTTTATTTCAAGTGCCTGTGGCGATGTATAGTTACTTCACTTTGAGCACCGAGGGCGATGTATTGGTGTCTCACCTTGAGATCCTGTGGCGATGTACAGGTATCTCACCTTTAGTACCGATGGCGATGTATCGGTGTCTCCTCTCGAGTTCCTGTGGCGATGTACAGGTAACTCGCTTTCAATACCGATGGCAATGTATCAGTATCTCCTCTCTAGTTCCTGTGGCAATGTACAGGTACTTCACTTCGAGCCCCGATAGAGATGTATCAATGTCTCATTTCGAGAGCCTATGGCAATGTACATGTATCTCACTTTAAGTGTCGATGGTGATGTATCGGTACTTTATTTCAAGTGCCTGTGGCGGTGTACAGATACTTCACTTCGAGTCCCGATGGAGATGTATCGGTGTCTCACCTCGAGAGCCTATGGCGATGTATAGGTATCTTACCTTAAGTGCTGATGGTGATGTATCGTTATCTCACCTCAAAAGCCTATGGCAATGTACAAGTCTCTTAGTCTAAGTTTATCTCGAGTTCCTATGGCGATGTACAGGTAACTCACTTTCAACACCGATGGCGATGTATCGATGTCTCTACTCTAGTTCTTGTGGCGATGTATAGGTAACTTACTTCCAATACCGATGGTGATGTATCGATGTCTCCTCTCGAGTGCCTGTGGTGATGTATAGGTATATCTCTTCAAATATCAAAGGTGATGTATCGGTATCTCATTATGAGTCCCTATGGCGATGTATAGGAACTTGACTTTAACCAAGATTTCTTTCACTGACTTTCTTTTGTGACCAAAGTAAGAGTTCGGGCCTAAGAAGGCAGTTTTAAAAGTTCATTTCTCAGCAAGGTAAGTAATTTCAGGTATATTTCTCTTCCTTTTCATTTGCATTATCATGTCACAGTTACATTTGAAAATGAGAGCTAGTCTCAACAAAAATATCATGCATAGCATTTGCATAGTCAAAATTAGGTATCAATTGATCTTTAAATGCAACCTCTACGAGCTCACCTTCAAAGAAGGGCAGTTGTTGACACCTAATTTTTAAACTTTAGCATATAGATTTAATTGCATCGGAATTTATTTGCCTAAAGAATATATTCATTGTATCTTGCATTTTGGGAAAAGCTATCGGTTGCGAGTTTATCTTTGGGAAGGAAATATTAGGCGAATTTGAGCATGTTTGAAATAAAAAGGGAGGAAGTGAAATTTCGGATAAATCTTCTTTTTCATCAAAAATTTCGTTCCCCCCTTTTAGCTAAAAAATATGAGCAAAAAGGAAGGAGGGGAGGAAATATTCGGTCGATACCCACCATTATATAAACGTCCAAGAAGGGACGTGCAGGGGGGGCTTTTACCGAGCAAAAAAAAAGAAAAATAGAGACATAGGGGAAGAGAAAGTCAAAGCAAGAGAGGAAACAGAGAGCTTTCATTTGGCCATAATACACGAGAGAGACCGAGGGAGACCGAGAGTTTTGGAGAGAGAACGCAAAGAGAAAGTGCGTCTGTGAGCTTTGATTCCGACAATTTGTCCACAATTTCAGCGATTCTTTTCACCGGTGAGTAAGGTTCATAGGTTTTTTGTCTTTGGTTTCCTGAGGATTGTGGTTGGGAAAATAGCACGGACGAGCGTTGATTTGTCTCGAGCTCGCTCAAGTGCGTCTGCTTTTCGTTTTTCCAAAGCCATGTAGGGAGCTTTTTGTCACTTTTTCTTCCTTTCCCTTAAACCCCTTCTTGTTTGATTTTTCTTTGTTCCTTAGGCCGAATTGGGTAGTGGTCTTTTAGATTGTTTCCCAAGCTTACACCATGGTTGCTCTTCATTTTCGCGTTTGTCTTTCATGCATTTGAGATCCCGCATTCTTCGGTAAAAATCGTGTGTTTTCCCTTACATGCTGAGTTTTTGCATTCTGAGATGACGATCGTTTGTGGGGTATGGGTTGTCACGTGGTAAGTCCGAGAACCACCGCGCCTCACGCAGTATCGAGTCGAAACAATGGTAGCCGTTGTTTTCTCTCGTGATGCATTCTGTGAAGCCACGATCCTCAGGCATGTGAAAAAGAAAAAGATTCTCTCAAGCGTGAGCTTCGATTTTCTTTTATTATTCTGTTTTTTTATTATATATTTTTCTGTAATAAAAAAGGTCTTTCATTATGCTGATTTGTTTATTCCTTTCATGTTATGTTTTTTTTCAATTTGCTTATTTTAGGTGATAGGCATTATTAATTGAGATTTCGTTTCCTTTTTCATAATGTGCATTGGTCAACAATCCGATCTCATGCTTGAGATGTGATTCGCGACCGCATGTTAAATCAGCCGATCCGATCTCATGCCTGAGATACGATCCGTTGATTTGGTTGCGTTTTCCTTTTTCTTATTTATAAAATACCAAAAAAATTTCATTCCATATTTAGATTAGATTCACATTAGGTAATATTATATTACATGATTGGATTGCATATTAGATATTATTGCATGAATCTTTGCATCTTAGTTTGCATTATTAGGTTTTGCTTAGCATTTAGATTAGGTATATCAAATCTCATGTCATTTAGGAATTGCACAAAAATTCACATCATGGTAGAACATCACATTTAGAAACTTAGGAATCATGTTAGATTAGGTTTTCATATTTTATTAGTTTATTTAAATTTCGAATTTTCATTTAATAAATAAGAAAATGCCTAAAAAAATACCTTTTTGCATGATGTAGTCTAGGTTGATTTAGGATTTGCACATTTTAAAGCATGATGAGTTGTGTCACATTTAAAGTTAGTTTTTTCATGCATCACATATTAGAATAGTTTTTGCATTCTATACTATTATTTGTAGTTAAGATAAGATTTCAATTTAAATTAGAGATTAACATAGTTTAGTTCCTAGTTTAAATTATGTGTTATTTAACTATAGATAATTAGTAAATAATTTTGAAATTATTTAACTATTATTTGGATTCTATACTATTATTAGTAAATTGCATTTAGAGTTGCATTAAGATAGAATTGCATATAGGATTAATTTTCCATTACATGCATTGCATACACATAAAAAACCCAAGGAAAAAAATATTTTTTTTTAATTTGCTTCATTAGGTCATCTTTGTTTATTGTTTTATTTCATTAAGCATTGATGTTTGCATGTTAGGGAATAAAGTTAAAATCAATTCAAGCTGCCTCCAAATTATTTTTTTGAAATAAAAGAAAATGGTTCTCAAGTCCCTGAATTCTTAATCTCTGGTTTGTAGGGATGAGGTACAACTCCCGGTACTTTATATGGGTTTCTAATCGACCCACCATAAATAGATTAGTAGCGACTCCAATTGAAATCAATTTGGCATGTTTAAAAATTGAAACCTAAGTCGGGAATTGGTATGAGCTTGGGAGCGCTCAAGCTAGGCAAGCCTTAGCAATCCATTAGCCTAACCATAGGTGGTCACCTTCGGGGAGGTCACGACAAGATGCATGCTGGAAAGCTGTTGTGATGCATGAAACATGCTGGTTGATATGTAATACATGTTGGTTGGTGTGTAATGCATGCTAGTCGGTTTGTAATGCATGTTGGATGGTGCGTAAAGCATGCTAGTCGGTTCATAATGCATGGTTGGTGTGTAATGCATGCTAATATGTGTGCGGGTAGATTAATGGGTTGTTCGTGTGTGAGTGATTATATTACTTGTGAAGCAATCGCTTACCCTTTTATGGGCTATTTTTTAGAGAATAAATAGCATGTCTAGTCTACCAGGAGATCCCCAACCACGTTATGCCATCATTGATGACCTTTTTTCACGAATTCACCGAGTTCCATTTCTCTAGCAATCTCGACCAGCGTTTCCTTCTCGCATAGATCGAAATCATGGTCAACCGCGACTACTACTAGAGAGTGATCACTTACCTTAAAGAAGGATAGGTCGGTCCACTCCCTCTGTCGAATCCTTTTTATGGAGGCCCTGATCTTGGCCCGACCAAGAGCGCGTAGGAAACCACATGTTGCAATTCAACTTTAGGGACGGGATGTGTGACATCCTCAAATTTGAGTTTCTCACATGATGCCAAGACAATAAGAAGTAGTCAACTTGAGCAAGCCGAGAAATAGACGGTCGAAACAAGCCAAAGTGGAAATGAAAATCACCAATTGATGAATAATTGAGACAAGGAAAGCACGGAAGAACCCATCAAGATCGTCATCGCCCTGAGCTCTGCCCATCCATCTCTTTAGATCATAGATTTTGATACCCCAGTAAGATTTTCTAGATTATTTTCTCGAGAATTTTCTAGGAAATAAGTGAGTACGAAATTGTACCGTTAGAAAATATTTGGGTTTACAATCCATATAATTTTTAGAATTGATTTTTCAAATTTCCTTTAGGCAACACGAATTTTCTTTTAATTCCGAAGTCACATGGAGGAATTTTAGATGATCGAAGGAGCGCACTGAAGACATGAAGGGAGGCCATACCCCGACCAAGTCGCCACTGACCAACCAGCTTGTCGGTGTCGGCAACGACATCGTTCGTCCTTCCCCTTCCTCACCGTCGCCCATCTTTCTCTTCCTTCTATTTTGTCTTCTTATAGCCACCCATTTTGGCCAATTGGGGCAAAAGTCAAAAGCTATATTTTGCTTTTTAGAGCTTATCATTACCCTAGAATCTAGGTCTTGGAGCTCATGATTGCACTATATCTTCTTTTCAAAATTTGAAGGCTTCCTTTTCTCCACTTGACGGCCATTCACACACCACCCATCTTTTCCAATCGGTGGAGTCGCTTTCTCCTCCAACTACTAGCCAAGCTTTGGGCAGCCACACGCCACTTGGCGTAACCAATGGGGTGGCAAAAGGGCTTATAAGAAGCCACATCCGTCCATTTCTTCCCCTCTTCATTTATTCTCTTGGCCACCCAAATTGTTAAGAGAAGCTGTGAGGAATGCCAAGAAAGCTACAACATATTCGTCCACACCGCCGCCTCCAACGCTCATAAACACCGCCCATCCGCCATTTCCTCCACCCATCCATCACTTCATGTTGCTACACCTTCCTTCTATTGCTTCGTGGAGCCGTGGAACACCGAGGGAGAGCAAAGGAAGCGGTTATTCACTGTCCAAGCTACTGCCCTCGCTGTTCACGCCATCGTCGTCCAAGCTTCCTAATTGTCATTCTCTTCATCTTTATGTCTATCTTATATCTTTTGTGGAGTTGCTAGAAGCTGTTGAACTCCGTGAACAACATCGTTCGTTGCTCATCCAAGTGTTGCATTATAGGGCCATGTAGTCTTTTGAAAAACTATAAGTGTTGCATTCGTCCATATGCATGCGTCAATCGTACATGATATGGGACATGTGCAGCAAGGCCAGGTGGCATGAATATGCACTAGATTTCAAAAATATCTAGGTTGCATTGATCTTATGTTTAGCCGGGTGGCATGGTATGGGACGTGTGCAGCAAGACCAGACATTTGATCTCGCTAGTGTGATGTAGATGTAATGTATGTGATTGATGATTGCCCCTAGAGTTGGGATGCTTCGGATGATGGAAGGTTGGCACTAAAGAACTGTCGTCAATGCTAGCCGGACAGATTGCCGTGGTAAGACATGACACCTTCGGAATGAAGATGCCTAGACAGTGAGGTCCGGTAGCTCTCTCGTGACAGGTCGGACTGCTTTTGGTTGCCTAAAGGTAAAAGGAATGGGCTAGCCTTCGATATCAAGACGTTAGATGATGTGAAGATTTCCTCCTTGGAGTTAGGGGATGCCTCGGATGAATGAGGGTCGGATCTCTTAGAGAGATAATTCTCGATGCCTCCGAACAAGTTGCCCGGATTACGATCTCGATCCTTTAGGTGTGAAGACGCTGGTGTGGAATCAGAAGCTCTTTCGTGATGGATCGGAATGGCTGATGCCAAATAGTCGAGGAAGGGTGTTGATATGCATATGTTTTGAAATGAGATTTGTAGAAGTTGTGATTTTGCAAGTTTTGGATAAGCTTGCATGCGTGTGCTCTAGATTTGATCCATGATATGTGAGCATGTGCATTAGTCATTGGATATCATAATTTATGTGATGGAGTGTTACTTTGCTAGGCTTATGCTTACCCCATGGACTAACATTTTTCAAACTAGCTATGTCGTTCCCGATGCAACCTACATCGAACTATGGCGGGTTTAAGGATTTTTGGACCGAATAGGTCGAGTTTGTCCATTCTCATTACCTAGGTGCTAGGTTTAAGAGGGTGAAGACTACGTCATATTTTATGCAAGACTCTTCCATGGTCATTCTCGCCATCATTTATACGTTGACTACCTTTGGACGGGATTGGGCTGGTACAAACCTTTGTTCCCTTATACGACAACATAGGAGGCAATGGAAGCGATTCCGAGAAGTCTTAAGATCTGGGAGTCTTAAACTAGGCCGAGGAGGGTTAGCTCAATGTGGTCATAAGGACCTTATGTTTAACTTGTTTATTTAAAGTTACTTGTGTTGTTGTAAGGGAGATGTAGAACCATTTTGCTCCCCGAACTTCCTTGCTAGGTTTATGTTATCCATCCTTACTGATGTTGTAGTTGTATCTCTTTCGCGGTAATAACGAGTCCTCCATTTATGTTCATGTTACTTGTTTTCGTGTACAGCTCCAAGTGAAAGTTTAAAGGGAAAGGGTAGTACGGGAGAAAGTTTGAGAAATAGCTTCCGCAACTCTAATTAGAGAATCTCTTAATTCCCGAGGAAAAGATTTCTCTTGTGGCGTTTGTTGGTACCCAGACTTGGCAACCCATGTGTGCTTTTGATTGACCTTTGGGTAATGCTTATATCCTTGTGTTGAGTGATTATTAGTATTCTAGGATGCCAACTATTATAGCCCCTACTTTGGTTGGTATCAGAGCTAGTTTGTAAAGTGTTGGAGTGATAAGGAAGAAGTCTAGGAGAACTTGCAGCTTAGGGTACACAAAAAATAAACATGTTAGGTCTTAGATGAGTAGACCTAACTCATCTTTTTTGGTTGTGTATATGTTGTGTTGACCTAGATATGTTCTTGTTTCTAATGCAAACGTTTAGTTTGTGCATACAAGAAAACATATGAATGATGATAGGGGTAGGAGCTTCAAAGCGATTTGGCAAGATACGAGGTGAATCGTCCAATGCTACGCAGCCTGATCCTTGAATTGATGGGATATTGGAAGCACTTGCTCAATTAAGAGTGATGATAGGACAACAGGCCCAACAACAGCAACGACAGCAGGCACCAAATGGCTATCGTCAAGCTCAAGAACTAGTTGAGCAATTTCTGAAGTTGAAACCACCAAAGTTCAACGACATGGGAGGACCGGAAGAAGCTGAACAATGGGTTTAAGGAATGGAAAAGATATTTCGTTTGTTGAATTGTAGGGAAGTTGACTAGCTAACTTTGGCTTAGTATCAATTTGAAGGAAATACGGAGTACTAGTAGAATGCCACCAAGGGAACTGTATTCCCTCAAGGATAGGAAGTGACCTGGGAAAGGTTTGTGGGAGTATTCTACACCAAATATTTCTATGATTGTGCCAAAAACAAGAAGGCCATGTAGTTCATGGAACTTCGGCAGCATGGAATGACTGTGGATCGGTATGAGGCCTATCCAAGTATCTCCTCGACTTGTAGAGAATGCTGAAGATTGAGCTATGAGATTCTTAGAAGGTTTAAGGGCTGATGTAAGAAGGCAACTAATACCCCTCAACATTTGAGATTATAATGAGCTATATGCCCGAGCCCAACTGGTTGAGCATGAACTACTTTGGGAAAAGGGAAAAGGTTCATCAATAAAGAGGATGGACATTCGCGCCACCAACAGCAAGCGGCCAAGTCAATGTGGCTTCCCATCACCTTTGATAGATAAGAAGCCTAATATGGGAGGACAAGGAACACAAAGGAGGAACATGACCGCATCCAACCCACCTATATATGGAGGAAGATGTCCGCAATGTGGTAACTTCCATAGGAACCAACCGTGCTAGGAAACAAATAGGTGTTTCCAATGTGGTCAACAAGGGCATATCCAATGATAGTGTCCATAGTTCCGCCCAGAAACAAACTTTTCGGCCCTTAGACCACCTAACCAAGTAACCATTGGGGGAAGTAAACCAGCTCCACCTAGGGAAATTAAAGGAGATCACCTTCCCAAGGACGAGTCCATGCACTAAAAAGGGAAGAGGCGAAGGCCTTTGAAAACGTCATGGCATAATTGTGATAAATGGGCACAAATAGGAAGCCAATCTTGTCCTACTAGACATGTATGATTTCGACATAATCTTAGAGATTGATTGGCTTAGTAAGCAAAGGGCTAAGGTGGATTGTCATGGGAAGGTCATTCATTTTACCCACCAAACCAACCAAGTTATGAGATCCGAAGGGACAAGTTTTTTAGCGCTTTGAACATGATATCAACCATGAAGGCGGACAGGATTTTGAAGGATGGATGCATGGGTACTTGGTAACCATAAGGAATCGAACTCTTGAAGAAGCTCTACTTGAAGACTGCTTAGTAATTTGAGAATTCCCATATATTTCTCAGAAGAATTACCAAAGTTGCCACCAGAATGAAAAGTTGAATTTGTGATCGAGCTAATGCCTGGAGCGGAGCTAGTTTCCAAAGCCCCATATCAAATGGCTTTGACGGAGCTCAAAGAATTGAAGGTCCACCTACAATAATTGCTGGACAAAAGATTCATACAACCAAGCGCATCACCTTGGAAAGCACCGGTATTGTTCGTGAAAAAGAAAGACGAATTGCTCAAGTTATGCATTAACTACCACCAACTAAATCAAGTCAAGTGTATCTCAATTTATTACTTGTACAATTACACTATGTGGTCATGAAAATTGAGAAACAAACCAATCAAACATTATTTATATTGATAGTCAAAAGTAAAATCAATCAAGATGTTTAGTACAAATAGCTAATCGAATTTGTTTGTTATAACATATTATCATGTACTTGTCGCGACCTCCTTGAACAAAATATCACTTAGGAATTTGGTTAATAGATTATTATGATTAAACCTTACTCGGACTCTTCCAAGCCCATACCAATTCACAACTTAAAGTTTAAGTTCTTAATATGCAAATAATTTTTAATTGAAAATCACCACTAAACTATTTATGATGGATCAAGTAGGAATCAATAGGAAGTATTAGGAGAATACTATACCTCTATGAACTAGAGATTTTGGGGTGGAGACTTCGTTACGCTAGATTTATCTTATACCATTTCGAAAGCATTTATTTCAAAAAGATGTTTTGACAAATAGCTTAAATTCACTTCAATTTTATCTCCCTAACATATGAGGCGATCATACAATGTGCAAACATTATTTAACACTTAATAATCAAAGTGCTAAATAAATTGGTAGAATGAGAGCATGTCCTTACCTCGATAGCAACACAAGCAACTACAGTATTAGTAGAAAATCACATCAACAATCCTAATATGATGTCTACTAACATGCATTACTGAACAATGTTTCTTTTTAGTTATCCACTTTATTTAAATAAAATGCAATGATATGCAATGCCTGCAAGATAACATTTTACTAGATGCAATTATACAATAATGACATACATGTTACTTAAACTAAGCCTGCATCAAAGGTATTTGTTTAAATGACTAAACTCTATTGACATGCAATATGAATATGCAACTATTCTATTTGTCAAGCAGCAATTTAATTAATATTTAAACTATGTCACATCCATTCGAAGTTATATAATATAGCATGCAATTTTCTATATGACATGCAAGATTAATTAAATCAACATGCAACCTATTCTACGTGTTATTAATTAAAAAACCTAAGGATTAATTCCTAATTGACATGCACCTAATAACTTAATGACATGGATGATAGTATGCCTAAACTATTTGATATGTCCATGATATATTTTTTGAAATCTTATGCAAATTGGACGTTAATAATGACATACATATTTAAATATTGCATTCTCAGTTTAAAACAAAACCTAGTCTATCCTAAAATGACATATTATTTGGATATTTTCTATAAAATCTGAATTTAATAAATATCGTAACTTAAGCATGCGATCTATATAGATGAGGAAACTAATTTATTCTAGAATGATATATTATTTATTTTATAAAATTCGAAATCAAAATCTATCTTAAATAAGACTTGCAAGTAAATTAAGGTTGAGATCTAGTTTATCTTGTCTAAGTAGATTATTTAAAATTTATATAAAAAATCTACATTAGCCTAGGATGCAATCTAGCTTAAAAATAATGGCCTTAAGGAAAGTATATTCGGGGTTTTTATATATGGGCAAAGTAAATCAATCTTATGTAAAAGATAGCATCCTCAATCGGCAATCGGAGTTCAACAATACTCTTAAATTAGATAAATGCAATCGCAAGCATTATGAACAAAAGATTTTGCATCACAAATTTAAATTTTGAAGATAGAAATCAACTGTGCATTCCATAGTATACATAAATTTTGGCACTCATATTATCCTTCTCTACTTTTTTGTACTATTTAAATAAACAAAACGATATAGTTTTCTTTTAGGGAATTCCCTCTCTCTGGAGATGAAGGAACAAGGCTGTATTTTTCACACGGAGAAACAGGGCTCTATCTCAACTTGGGGCTCGCCTTCGTGTCACTTTGATTCTCATTCACCATAGTTCAGAAAATGAAATATGAAGCATGGGCGAAGAAGGGACCCATTCTTCGAGCTTGGAGGTGGAAGAGGAGGCCTTGCAATCAACTTCTGGCTGTTTACATTAACATCTCGATTCCTTACCGAAGACAAATCTTGATTGTGATTGAATGTTGCTACGATAGGAGGAAGTGCTAGAAGCTTTTCCCAATTAAATCAGCTTCAATGATGATGCTTGAATCGAGATTGAAGCTTTTCAAGCTTTTTGAACGAAAAATAGAGAGAAACAGAGAATTCACTATGCTTTCTCAAACATAGCGGTAGTGATAGTTAATGATGATGAGTAGTGAAGAGAAGTGAACAAGCAGAGAAAAGTCCAAAGCTCAGTGTTTTAGCCTTGTATTTTTCTCAATAAAGTCTTTACGCCGCTCCCCTAGAGAAAACCCATTGCCCGCCTTCTCAATGACGCCCACCAAATCTAAAGCTGCATTGAAACGAGTTTGAGCCGCTCTTCATGCTTTTGCTCTCCATTGTGAGTTTCAACTAATTGCGGCTATCTATAGCAATAATTAGGGCAATAAAATTTCCCCCAAAAAGAAAAAGCAAATTAGAGTTTCGAATGTGGGAAAATGCTTCATTGTTTGATTTAGGATTTTATCTGGGCATAACATGTAGACAACATTGTTTAAGAGTGTATATTCTTACTGAGGCATGCTGTTGATCTACGTTGATAGGAGAAATTAACAACATATGATCATGTAGAATTTTCGATGACTCAAATTGGATATAGCATTTAAGTAATCGTTTTTAAGTGATATTTAAGTAATTCAAAAAAATTGATATCAAAGTGGGTATAGTACAAAACTTTAGCACTTTTAATATCTCTCGGCCTCCTATACTATTCATCTTCTTCACCATGCAAGAGACTGGGAGCTTGATCTGTGGGCTTGAGGCAAACTTGCCACCGTAAAGACACCCCAAAAATTGCACACCAAGATATTCAAAAGTCACCATCATCGCCCCGTTATCGCCTACCTATTCCCCGTGCTGAATCGTCCACTTCGTTTAAAGCCCATTCTATCACTCCCATGAATGCGAGAAGACTATGAGGCATTCGACTTCACTCTGGGGCTGTGCCCCCCAGTGTCGCCACCCTACTCCCACTCCTCCGTCGGTTGCTCCTAGAAGTCCTCGTCCAGCCTATTCTCCGGATGGCAGAAGCCCGGATAGCGCAAGATCTCCCCAACGACTGCTCTTGTGGTAATGGCGATGGACGTCAGAAGGGCAGCTTCCACAAATAGTGGAAGCCTCATACGCCTATGAAGCCCAAGATCACCAGAAGGTTTGTAGCCTTTATTGAGATGCACATGTAAATTTAAAATAATATTATATCATAAAATTCGTATGGTTTGAAGAACTTGATATATTCTAATTGGTTATTAACCTATGTAGTTAAACTTATAAGTGAATGTGAGTCAAACTGAATATAGTGAAGAATTTGGACTTTGGCTCTTTCTTGATAATATCCCAAAAGAAGGTATTAAGTTTTTCTTGCATGCTCACGACACACTCCAATACCAAATTTACATTTCCTTTTTTATTGTTGGGTTTTTTTTTTATCGTAGGTGTCAAGGACTGATTTGTACTTGAGTCCCATCTTTATGAGTGAATTGAGAAGTTGGGATACGATTGATTCCTTCCTTGGGTATTTTGCAAGGGATTACCTCGAGTAACTCGAGATCGAAGGCAAGTCAGACAGCACCATAATGGTGACAGACCTTAACATTGTGAACTCCACTATTGAGTATTGACGATGCCGATCAATCTCACCTATTAACAGATTACAATTGCCTCTTCCCAAACAAGAGGAGCCAACCCCGATAAATATTCACATACTTGTTCATTTCATCAACTAATTATGATTATTATTGACTTGGATCTGCAGTTGAAGATCTATTGGCGAAGGAAATGCCATAGACCGGCATCGATTATCGAAGACTAAATCCCACTGTACGGAAGCGGATCTGGACGAAGCACCTCGTCAGACAAGCAGACTGTGCCTATGCCTCTCAATTTGAGCTTCATGATTCGATCTGAAGCTTAGTTCTGGGGAAACTAGTCAAGCCCAAATTCTACAAGAAAATAAATTGCTCGGTCAAAATTTTTTTAGTCTCAAGTTTCTTCCTAACATGACATTTGATGGGCACCATATCAACGTCAATAAAGTATTAAAACATGTCAGCTTTTTTCATCAATCAAATTTGGGTAGTGTTAACAAAGGAACGTAGACTCTATTTGTTACATAAAAAATGAATGATTTAGAAAATATTTTTCTAAGAATAATAACTTGTATTGCCTGAAATAATTAATCAATGAAAAATATTTTTATTATTGACAACAACTTATATTTAAACATTAATAAAAATATTTTTATTTATTTAATTTTCTAAGGAGTAAAAACTATCATGTTTAGAGTAATATTTTTCAAATAATTCATTTTTTACAAAATAAACGAATCCTTAATAGCTCCAATTTGATAGATTTTAAAACTCGATTACACTTTAGAAACTTCTAAAATAATTGCAATTTTATAATAAGTTTCAATTTCTAGTGCAATTATCTTTTATTATCACTACTACCACCACTACCAATATTATTACTATTATTATCAATAAAAATAACAGTAATATGTATACGAAATGTTGAGATATAAAATGTACTCATTGTTGTGCTTGCTATTGAAATAAATAGGCCCATGCTTAATTTCAAGTTGATATTAGAGTCAGAGGTGTTGACTAGATTCCTCATACACCTTTCATACATTTTTGGGATTCCCTTCATTAGGCATGACAGGTTTGAACAATTACTTTATTTGAACAACTTACCATGCTTATGACTTTCATCATCCCATCAATCTTTACATGAGGAGAAGCATTAAGATAGTACTTATTCTTACTTTTTAGCTCGAAAAATAATTTTTTTAGATTATTTCTCTATTTAATTTAATTTAATTTAACAAAACATTTTATTTTACCTAAGTGGCTGTCAATGAGTATTTTTCTTAAGCTAAATCACAATTGTTACCAGTTGATAATCCCCTTTTCATCATCATCATCATCGTTGTTATTATTGTAGCTATTTTAATTCTTTAATTGTTGATATTTTATAGTTATTAATTGATCATGCTTTCTTTATTAGTAGTTTGTCAAATTAAATTACTTAATGTTAATCGATGATGTTCTTTTCATTAATATTTTAACTTAATTTATATTATTTCTAAAAAAATTTCGAAAATTTCACTGGCCCAACTTTACATTTGGGTCCAAAATGAGTTAACAAATGACGAGCTTTTCCCCAAACCCTTTTACTTAATACTTTATTTTTACAGACGAGCATTTTGAACTTTGTTCACTTATTAGAGTGCTTTGTGCTATTTAAGCATCTACATGTCTTTTCTCTTTCGTTCTTTTCTATAAACTTCAATGTCCTAAAAAGGTAAAATAAAACAAAAGATCTTGCCTTTTTGGTTGCAAGAAAAGTTTTCTTTGGATCATAAAATATATTTTTCTATTAACATATTTACAAACTATTAATTTGAAAATATTTCATACTATAAAATTTTCAACATGTGCAAAGAAATAACTATAAGTAACACTATCGTTAATTATTTAACTTAATAATATAAAATCATATAAATTTCTCCATAATCTCCATTTAGAAAGAGGCAACTTGCCTTAACAGTAAACTATAATGCTATTGTTAACATTCTTGATATAAATAATATAATAGAAACTAGTATAACTGCATATCATATTTATTAAAAAATTTCAATAAAGTAAAGTGTCATTATTTAATGTATAATTACCTAAAATTATCTATTTAATTTAACATAAATAGAGCATGGCAGTTAGTATTCCAATATTATTTAGGAACATTAAAAAATTAATAATATCTCGAAACTGATGGCATGTGACATCCTGAATTTCAATACCTCTCAAAGATAATATTTTGCAGAATAGATATAAGTTGAATCAATGAGAAGTGAATGTGACTTGAGGTTAATGGGTGCAAATTCGTAGGTATGAGGGGTTGTTGCATTACAGCCTTCATACTTGGCTTGTTGGAGAAATTTGAGAGGGGAAAATTGCTATTGGATAAGGTAGAAGACTTATGGGGCAAGTACTCAAGTGTTTAGATATTTTGGTTTGACTTTTCAAGGCTATTTGTCTCCCATATACAGCTGGTTCTACTTCAACTATTCTGGATATTTTTCACTTCTTATCACCTTCTATCATCCAACTGAGATACGTAGCTCTCAAGCCACAACTAAGGAAGCAACACACAAGGCTTTTTCAGCATCATCTGAACCTCTTTCGAAGTTGAAATAAGCTCGAGTTGTAGTCATCTTCGTGCTGTCGTTGTCGTGGACTTGTTGGTTTGCTGACCAGCTGAGTCAACTATCCAAATCTTTCTTAGGTTGTGATTACACTTATGGGTTAGATGAGTGTTGATTATCTTGATAAGTTTAGTGTTAGACTGGATTAGCACAAATGACAGTAGTTTAGTTCAGTCGAGTTGATTTCTCTACAATATGTTTGCTGAACTATTGTTGTTTGCTTATTTTGTGGATCGAGATGTGATAAGATTATGAGGTTTGCTCATTCATGAAAAGTGTTTTAAATATCTTCAAATATGACATAAATTTTACCCGAGATTTTATGGATTTAAAAGGGAATTATGTGAACTTCGTATTCAACAAAATAGAACCTCTGTTTTTGCTAGAACCTGTGACCATTTTATGATTTATGGATTTTTATCAACTCTTGAACTTCGAATTTCGAAATAGTTCCTTCACCAAAGTTGTTCATCATATCTTGTACTATAACATAGTCAAATTTCAGACTAAACGGATGAGTTTTGGATTTCAAACCAAACTGATTCTGGATAACATGATTTCTTAAAACTGTATATGTTTTTGTAACAGTTTGAGCGATTTACTGCTCTTGATCCAAAAGGATTTGGGCCAATGTGTCTTGATGAAAACTTTTTGCTTATGTGTCATTTATGACATATTCAAATTTGAGAATTTTACGAACTCCTTTGATTATGTTTCTAGATTTAGACGTGGAGACACGCAAGTGACTTAGTTTTGCCAGTTAGGTTGATGGTGATTTTACATTTAGCTGAGTTGGCACAGTATGGGACGTGTGCAGTAAGGCCGGATGATTGACCTCCTTAATGGTGGCTGGATGGAGTGTGATTGTGTGATGACTGGTGTGGTGCAAGTTGAAGCTGTGATAAGCAAGTACGGGCCTAAGTGTCACACGATAACGTAAACCTTTGTGGGGGCCACCTCTAGATCCATGTACTATTGCTTTGCATGGTCAAGGCCTAAGTGCCACATGATAACGTAAACTTTCGTGGAGGCCACCTCTAGATCCTTATACCATTGTGTTCCGGTAAACGCCTAAGTGCCACACGATAACGTAAACTTTCGTGGGGGCCACCTCTAGATCCTTATACCACTATGTTTCGGTAAAGGCCTAAGTGCCACACGATAACGTAAACTTTCGTGGGGGCCACCTCTAGATCCTTATACCATTATGTTCGGGTCAAGGCCTAAGTGCCACACGATAACGTAAACTTTCGTGGGGGCCACCTCTAGATCCTTATACCATTATGTTCGGGTCAAGGCCTAAGTGCCACACGATAACGTAAACTTTCGTGGGGGCCATCTCTAGATCCTTGTACCATTGTGTTTGGATAAGATGAGATGATTTCTGTGTGAGACATTGATACAGCCATGAGTTTGTTCATTAAGTATGAATTGAGCTATTGATATGTTGTGCTTGATTGTGGGAGGAAATTGTGTGACATGGTATAGGGCATGTCATAACGACTTGGCCTTATAATCGGGATCCTTGTGAGTTATGATGACTGATGTGAAGTGTTTCAGTGGTTAAAGATGTGTGTTGTATGCTTATGTACGTGAACTGTAGAGTTTGGACGTCTCTAGATGTTACCGAGTCCCGAATGTTACATCGTCCAGACGTTACGTCCAGATCTTACATCGTCTAGACTTTACCGAGTCTTAGATGTTACATCATCTTAGACGTTTATCGTCTCATATCTTGATAGTTTGACAGTTTCCAGAACTCGATTTGTTTGTGTGAATATGCTGTTCTTAGGTGAATTTCTTCCTAATCGGGGCTTGGAAAGTTGACTCGGTGACTTGTTTTTCAGGTACCTAGATGGAGGTACGACACATACGTCATGGGGTCCCGTAGGCGATAGTTTTTGGAGCATGCCTTTTTGGTGGATATGGAGCTAGTGGCTATAGATCCCGAAGTTAGATAAACCTTTCTTTTTGGGTTTAGTCTTTTGTATATGAACCGGGATTGTTTTATGAGATGTGCTTTGTCTAAATTGATTGTCCTGCTTTCTTATCCCAAGCTTGTTGTTGTCCAGGGATTGTTTATTACGCTTCCACATGTGCATAGAAGTTTAGGTCGACGACGCTACCTGGGAACGTCGCATCTTTAGGGTGTGTTTGGTTCGGCTTTTGGGGAAAGCCTTTGGGAAAATGCAAACGCTTTTAGCTTAAAGGGGTTTGGTGAAATGCAAATACTGTTTTGTAAATTTTAACTGAAAACTGCCTTGAAATGCAAATTTGAGGAAATGCTATTTGGTAAACATATATTTGGAAAGTGTTTTGTTGTAATTAATTTTAAATTTTTTAAAACTTTAATTTGTTTGGAATTGAAGAGAAAATATTGTTTTCACATTTAGAATAATGTAAAAGAGGCATATTAACAAATTTATAAATAAAAAATTCACATTAACTGATATCTTTTTAATTAATGAAAAAAATCATTTCATTATAATAAACATGAGTCCTTCATTTTTATTTCCATGCAATCACCTTCTATATATGATCATTTTTTAGTTTTTTTGGGGAAATTTTATTAAAGGAAAGTATTAAAAATTTCCTTCATTTTCTTTTTATTCATTTTCCCTTTTCTTTGCGCGTGGGCTTGGCTCGGCCCATCTCCCTCTAGCCATGCAAGCAGCCCAGCCCACCTCCATCATCTTCTTTCTCCTTCCTCCTGTACGCACGAGACCTGCAAGAAACCCTAGCCGCCCGCCAGTCAACACGAGATGGAGGCGAGAGGGAGGCGGAGCAGGGGACGACCGAGAGGGAGAGAGAGGGACAATCGAGAGGAGTCGGAGCAAGGGACAGGCAAGAGGGAGAGGGAGGGACGACCGAGACTCGGCAGTGCAGGGGATGACCGAAAGGGAGATGGAGGGATGACCGAGAGGAGGCGGAGCACGAGGCAGAGCAGGCCAAAGGGAGGGACGACCGAGGGAGGCAGAGCGCGAGGCGGAACAGCCGAAAGGGAGAGATGACCGAGGGTGGCGGAGCGCAGAGCAGGCGAGAGGGAGGGACGACCGAGGGAGGCGGATGAGGAGGGAGGCGAAGCAGGAGGCGGAGGAGGAACACGGGCTGCAGAGGCAGAGGAGGAGCACAGGAGAAGAGGAGAAGAAAAATTGCACCTTTAGGGTTTCTTAAGGGCAAAAATAGAGTATTGGTAATAAATGAGGGTAAAATGGTCACGAGCAGTCATTTTCATTAAACAACCAAGTTGCATCCCGAAATGCAACTTCCCAATGCACCTTTGGAGGTCCATTGGCCTAAAGGCCTTTAGAAGGCTTTGGAGATGCAATTGCATCTCCAGAAAGCCCTCCAAATGCTTAACCAAACATCTCAACTTTGGCCAAATGGGCTTTCAAGGCCAAATGGGCATTGGGAAAGCCGAACTAAACGGGGCCTTAGTCAACCATTGTGGGATGTGTGCGTGCTCAAGGTTCGGAGCATGACATCCCTACTCGAAGTGGTATCAGAGCATGGTTTTTGTCTGGAGTAATAAGGTGCGATGGGTCTTGGGATAGTTAGTAGGAAGGCCTCTTACTTATGCTAATGCATATAATTGATAGCTGATTGGTAGATTATTTTGTGTGAATCACTCAGTTTCCTAATTCCAATAGAAAATATGTTTCTTTATAGATTTGGTAGAATGAGTGATCAAAAGCAGAGGACTCCTAGAAAGAGATCCATAGCGTCTGTTACTAGGGCTAGAACACCGACAAGGTTTGGTACCCGAGGAAAAGCACCGGCTCAGGCTAGAGCTAGCGGTTTAGAACCACCGCCGAATGTCATTGGTGTAGCAACGCCTGGTGATCCTAGAATCGATGGGATCATGCAAGCTCTCGAGATTGTGAGAAATCTGATGGGGCAGCAGGCTCGGAATCAAGCTACCGCCGCTGCTGCAGTACCTGCTGAAACTCCACATGGGAATGTGATGACTGAAAGACAAATGCTCAAACTTGTTGAACAATTTTTGAAGTTGAAACCACCAAAATTCACAGGAGCAGATCTCCAGGCTGTAACCCTTTGGATCCAAGAATTGGAGAAAGCTTTTGCATTGTTAAAGTGCTCAGAGGAAGATAAGGTGGTCCTTGTAGTCTATCAATTGCAAGGTAACACAAGTACATGGTGGAGGGCCACCAAAGGAAGAGTATTTCCTGAAGGTGTAGTTCTAGAGTGGAATTCCTTTGTGGAAGTGTTTAATGGCAAGTATTTTTATGAATCTGCCAGGGAACAAAAGATGGCAGAATTTCAAAGTCTTCGTCAAGGTTTAATGTCTGTGGATCAATATGAAGCAAAGTTTGCAGAGTTGTCTCAATATGCACCAAGACTGATTGAAGATCCAATAGATCAAGCAAAGAGATTCTGGGATGGACTTAAACCGGAACTAAAGGACCCATTGGTGCCGTTCAATCTGAAAAACTATAATGACCTTTGTGAATGGGCACAACTGATAGAAAGGAACCTGAACAAATGAGCCATCACATCTGGGTCAAGATTTGAGTCAAATAAGGATGAAAATTAGTTTGGGAAGAAGCCGACGACTGGAGGAAAGTATCCCATTCCGTCTAACAGAAAGGATAGGATTAGAAAGACAGCGTTTAACTCAAACGACGTGTGTCATTTCTGTGGGGGAAGGCATGATTCAGCTTAATGTTTTGCGGAGCTTGTTTTAAATGTGGCCAGCACGGTCACCGGATCAAGAATTGTCTACATTAGCAAAAGCAACCACAGTTGCCACCACCACCAATGGGTCAAAATAGAGGATATGCATCACAGAGTGGGTTGAATCGACCCCCAGCACAAGGAAGGGTGTATGCCGTCACTCGACGTGAGGCAGAGGATGCACCAGACATTGTCAAAGGTATGGTCTCATTGAACGACCATGCTGCTTATGCTTTATTTGACCCTGGAGCTACTCATTCTTTTATTGTTGAACAGTATGTTAAGTTGGTAAGATTAAGTCTTGAACGTTTGGAGTCAGTAATTAGTATATCTACCCCGTTGGAGCATACTGTGTTTTCTATAGTAGGTTGTCATGATTGCAAGTTAATTGTTGGTGAGCGAGAAGGAAAGATAGATTTAATAGTCCTACCCATGTATGATTTTAATGTGATAATTGGTATGAACTGGCTCACCAAGCAGCAAGCTTCTATGGATTGTTACCATAAGGCGATTCAGTTTAACCCGCCAGTAGGTGAAAGTTTCGAGTTCATTGGAAGTCAAGGAGGACCATCAATTACTTTAATCTCGTCGCTTGAGGCAACCCGTTTGTTAGACGGGGGTTGTTAAGGTTACTTGGCAATAGTTTTGGATACAACCATTAAGGAGCCGAAGTTGGAAAACATTGCAGTGGTACAAGAGTTTGCCGATGTGTTTTCAAAGGAATTATCTGGTCTACCCCCAAAAAGGGAGATCGAGTTTGTGATTGAATTAGCCCTTGGAACATAGCCAATCTCTAAGGCTCCTTACCGTGTGGCGTTGTCAGAGCTGAAGGAACTGAAGGTGCAGATGCAAGAGTTGCTGGATAAGGGATTCATACGTCCTAGTGCATCACCTTGGGGAGCACCAGTTCTGTTTGTGAAGAAGAAAGATGGTTCATTGCGTTTTTGCATTAACTATAGGCAACTCAATCAAGTAACGATCAAGAACAAGTATCCATTACCCAGGATTGATGACTTGTTTGATCAGTTGCAGGGAGCATCGATATTTTCTAAAATCAACTTAAGGATAGGGTATCATCAGTTGAGGATTAGAAAGGAAGATATACCAAAGACAACGTTTCGTATGCGTTACAGTCATTATGAGTTTATTGTGATGCCATTTGGTTTAACCAATGCCCCAGCCGCTTTCATGGATCTAATGAATTGTGTATTCATGGAGTATTTGGATCAGTTTGTGATTGTGTTCATCCTAATGTACTCGTGAAGCCTAGAGGAGCACGAAAGACATTTGAGGATAATGCTTCAGACTTTACGAGAGCATGGACTGTATGCTAAGTTCAGCAAGTGCGAGTTTTGGTTAACACGTGTAAGTTTCTTAGGCCATGCGATTTCAGGTGAAGGGATTTCTGTGGACCCAACTAAGATTGAAGCTGTGATCAATTGACCAAGACCGTCGACAGTGACAAAGGTCAGAAGCTTCTTGGGATTGGCAGGTTATTATAGACGATTTGTTGAAAGATTTTCATCAATAGCCGTGCAATTAACTCGATTGCTGAAGAAGAAAGAGAAGCTTGCATGGACGGATAAGTGCGAGAGTAGTTTCCAAGAGCTTAAGCATAAGCTGACTACTGCACCTGTTTTGATAATTCCGTCTAGACCTGGAGGATATGAGATATATAGTGATGCCTCATTCATGGGACTAGGTTGTGTGTTAATGCAACATGGCAGAGTTGTTGCATACGCGTCTCGTCAATTGAGACCTCATGAGTTGAAATATCCGACGCATGACTTATAACTTGCAGCAATTATATTTGCTCTGAAGATTTGGAGACACTATTTGTGTGGAGAAAAGTTCCAAATCTTTACAGACCATCAAAGTCTCAAGTATTTATTCTCTCAAAAGGAGTTGAATATGAGACAGTGACATTGGATGGAACTTCTTAAGGACTATGATTGTGACATTCTGTATCACCCCGGAAAAGCTAACAAGGTAGCAGATGCATTGAGTAGAAAGTCATCTATTGCACGGATGATGATTCAAGATGGATCTTACTTGAGAGGGCTCGAGATTCTGTTTTCAAATTTGAGGTAGGCCGCCTTTCAAGCCTTATGGCCACCCTCAAAATTTAACCAGAAGTGTAGATAAAGATCAAGAAGTTGCAATTGACAAACGCGGAGATCCAAAAGATTCTGCAAGGAGATGCAGAAAAGAGAAAGGATGACTTTCATGTTTCGGAAGATGGAATACTGAAGTTTCGTGGACGATTGTGTGTACCTGACGATGTAGAGCTTAAGAAGGAGATATTGTCAGAAGCTCATCGTAGCAGTTACAGCATTCATCTAGGGAGTACAACGATGTACCAGAATCTGCGTCAACACTATTGGTGGACTGGTATGAAGGCGGATATCGCCAAGCATGTCGCTAAGTCTTTGACATGCCAGCAAGTGAAAGCACAACATTGTAAGCTATGAGGATTGTTGCAACCTCTCGAGATTCCCGAGTGGAAATAGGAACATATTACAATGGATTTTGTGATGGGCTTACCAAGAAGTCAATGAGGTAATGATTCCATATGGGTTGTAGTTGATAGATTGACAAAGTTTGCTCACTTCATTACCGTGAGAAAGGACTATGCATTGGATAGATATGCTGAGTTGTATGTGCGCCATATAGTGCATCTACATGGAGTACCAGTGACCATTACGTCTAATCGAGACCCAAAATTCACAGCAGCATTTTGGAAAAGTTTACATACTGCATTAGGGACGAAGTTGTAGTATAGCATAGCCTATCGTCTTCAAACCGATGGACAGTCTGAGAGGACAATTCAGACTCTTGAAGATATGCTGAGAGCATGTGTTTTGGACTTCAAAGGAAGCTGGGAGGAATAGCTTCATCTAGTGGAGTTCGCCTACAACAATAGCTATCAACAGAGTTTTCATATGGCACCATTTGAGGCGTTGTATGGCAGAGCGTGTAGAACTCCAATTTGTTGGGATGAAGTTGGAGAGAGAAAGATAACAGGCCTTGAGTTAGTTCAACAGTCAGTAGATGCCGTCACCATCATACATGAGAGACTAAAGACAGCCCAAAGTCGCCAAAAGAGTTATGCTGCTAAGCATCGAAGACCATTGGAGTTCCAATTTGGTGAGCATGCCTTTATAAAGGTGTCACCAATGAGGGGTACTTCACGCTTTGGCAAGAAAGGAAAGTTAAGTCCAAGGTATGTTGGTCCCTTTGAGATTCTGGAGAGAATAGGGACTTAAGCATATCGTTTGGCATTGCCACCGAGGCTAGAACAAGTACATGATGTCTTTCATGTGTCTATGTTAAGAAAGTATGAACCTGACCCAACTCATATGCTGAATTTTGAAGAACTAGATGTGGATGACAGAGTATCATATGTAGAAAGACCAGTTCAGATTGTGGATCGAAAGGAACAAGTGCTGTGTACCAAGACGATCTCCTTAGATAAAGTAGTTTGGCAACATCATGGGACAGAAGGAGCCACTTGGGAGAGTGAAGAAACAATGAGGCAACAATACCCCCATCCTGAATTTCAACACCTCTCAAAGATAATATTTTGCAGAATAGATATAAGTTGAATCAATGAGAAGTTGAATGTGACTTGAGCTTAATGGGTGCAAATTCGTAGGTATGAGGAGTTGTTGCATTACAGCCTTCATACTTGGCTTGTTGGAGAAATTTGAGAGGGAAAATTGCTATTGGATAAGGTAGAAGACTTATGGGGCAAGTACTCAAGTGTTTAGATATTTTGGTTTGACTTTTCAAGGCTGTTTGTTCCCCATATAAAACTGGTTCTACTTCAGCTATTCTGGATATTTTTCACTTCTTATCACCTTCTATCATCCAGCTGAGATACGTAACTATCAAGCCACCAACTAAGGAAGCAACACACAAGGCTTTTTCAGCATCATCTGAACCTCTTTCGAAGTTGAAGTAAGCTCGAGTTGTAGTCGTCTTCGTGCTATCATCGTCGTGGACTTGTTGGTTTGCTGACCAAGTGAGACAACTATCCAAACCTTTCTTAGGTTGTGATTACACTTAAGAGTTAGATGAGTGTTGATTAGCTTGATAAGTTGAGTATTAGACTGGATTAGCACAAATGATAGTAGTTTAGTTCAGTCGAGTTGATTTCTCTGCAATATGTTTGCTAAGTATTGTTGTTTACTGATTTTGTGGATCGAGATGTGATGAGATTATGAGGTTGGCTCCTTCATGAAAAGTGTTTTAAACATCTTCAACTATGACATATATTTTACCCGAGATTTTATGGATTTCAAAGGGAATTATGTGAACTTCGTTTTGAACAAAACAGAACTTCTGTTTTTGCTGGAACCTGTGACCTTTTTATGATCTATGGATTTTTATCAACTCTTGGAGTTAGAATTTCGAAATAATTTCTTCACAAACGTTTTTCATCACATCTTTTACTATAACATAGTCGAATTTCAAACCAAACGGATGAGTTTTGGATTTCGAACCAAACTAATTCTGGATAACGTGATTTCTAAAAACTGTATCAGTTTTTGTAACAGTTTGAGCGATTTACTGCTGTTGATCCAGAAGGATTTGGGCCAAGGTGTCTTGATGAAACATGTTTGCATATGTGTCCTTTATGACATATTCAAATTTGAGGATTTTACGAACTTTTTTGATTATGTATCTAGACTTAGACGTGGAGACATGCAAGTGACTTGGTTTTACCAGTTAGGGTGGTTTTACATTTAGCTGAGTTGGCACGGTATGGGACGTGTGCAGCAATGCCAGATGATTGACCTCCTTAATAGTGGCTGGATGGAGTGTGATTGTGTGATGACTGGTGTGGTGCAAGTTGGAGGTGTGATAAGCAAGTACAGGCTTAAGTGCCACACGATAACGTAAACCTTCGTGGGGGCCACCTCTAAATCCATGTACTATTGCTTTGTATGATCAAGGCCTAACTGCCACACGATAATGTAAACTTTCGTGAGGGCCACCTCTAGATCCTTATACCATTGTGTTCCGGTAAAGGCCTAAGTGCCACACAATAATGTAAACTTTCATAGGGGCCATCTCTAGATCCTTATACCATTGTGTTCCGGTAAAAGCCTAAGTGCCACACGATAACGTAGACTTTCGTGGGGGCCACCTCTAGATCCTTATACAATTATGTTCGGGTCAAGGCCTAAGTGCCACACGATAATGTAAACCTTCATGGGGGCTACCTCTAGATCCCGTACCATTGTGTTTGGATAAGATGAGATGATTTTTGTTTGAAACATTGATACAACCATGAGTTTGTTCATTAAGTATGAATTGAGCTATTGATATGTTGTGCTTGATTGTGGGACGAAATTGTATGATATGGTATGGGGCATGTCATAACGACTTGGCCTCATAATCGGGATCCTTGTGAGTTATGATGACTAATGTGAAGTGTTTCAGTGGTTAAAGATGTGTGCTATATGCTTATGTACGTGAATTGTGGAGTTTGAACATCTCCAAACGTTACCGAGTCCTAGATGTTACATCGTCCAGACGTTACGTCGTCCATATCTTACATCATCCAGACTTTACCGAGTCTCAGATGTTACATCGTCTCAGACGTTTGTCGTCTCAGATCTTGGTAGTCTGACAGTTTCTAGACCTCGATTTGTTTGTGTGAATATGTTGTCCTTGGGTGGATTTCTTCATAACCGGGGCTTGGAGAGTTGACTCGGTGAACTGTTTTTCATGTACCTAGATGGAGGTATGACACGTACGTCATGGGGTCCCGTAGGCGATAGTTTTTGGAGCACGCCTTTTTGGTGGACATGGAGCTAGTGGTTGTAGATCCCGGAGTTAGATAAACCTTTCTTTTTGGGTTTAGTCTTTTGTATATGAACCCGGGATTATTTTATGAGATGTGTTTTGTGTAAATTGATTGTCCTGCTTTCTTATCCCAAGTTTGTTATTGTCCGAGGATTGTTTATTACGCTTCCACGTGTGCATAGAAGTTTGGGTCGGCGACGCTACTTGGGAGCGTCGCATCTTTAGTCAACCATTGTGGGATGTGCGCGCGCTCGAGGTTCAGGGCGTGACATGGCATGTTTTATATAAATACTAAATGATGGCATAGATCTATTAGTTTGATATCTTTTATGACCCAAAACTCAGTTTGGGATAAATATGGCATTAGTGTACCGCTTCATAAGTTTTTATGACATAAAAAGTTAGTTTAGGGCAAAAGTGATATGGGTATACTAGTTTGGAGTTTTTGGGATATTAATTCTATAGAGAATAATAATTTCTATCAAAATTAATTTTTTTGAAGTTTATGCGTTTTCTCTTAAATGTTTGTGACGTGATAAAGTTAAAAATTAAGAAAAGTCACATAAATGCTTTGGCACAAAGAGCCGTCAGTAAGCAAATAAGATTGAAATCGTCCTCACTGAAGATTTTTTTTGAAGTATAAAATTTTGGGAAGAAAAATAAGCCAAATGACAAAGTTAGTATGTTATTCGCCAAACCTCCACTTAATTTTTTTTTCCTTTTTAAGATATAGATAGATAGATTTCGGTTAACCTGTGAGAATATTTGTTTAGCAAAGCATTAAAGTCGAAGGTCCAATGCAATAAATGAACATAGGACACTCATCGCGCACTCTCTCCATCTTCCTCTTTTCTCTTTCGATTTACATGCAAACCAACAGCCTTGCTCTCTTTCACTGCCGCACATCTTCTCACTTTCATAATTTCTCATCAATAATTGCATATAAGAATTTACATGTCTCTTGGTATCTCTATTAGGATTTTCTTCTCCCTCAATACATCCCTTACTAGGTAATGTACTTATATAAAGAAAAATGCTAATTATGTTAGAACTAACATATACAAGTTGGTATTGAGTGATATAATAGACTCTTACTATCGAACATATTTTTTGTTTAAAGCTCATTAAGAGTTAGCTTCATTATTTAATATACTAATTCTGTAAGTATCATATATCCAACAAAAAGTTATTTTTAATAAGTTAATTGTGTATATCACAAGACGGTCTGTGTATTGAAAATTAGACATCAAACGGATCCATTTTGTAAATAGTTACTGATATACCTCCAATAATTTGAATTTACATTAAACACCTCTCTCTCCATGTGTGTAATCTCTGGGGTTTGTAAATCTGTCAGTGCGGATTCGTTTGGCATTTTCTTGTAACGACGGTGCGCTTGATTACTCCCTCATCCTCCCTTTCCATCGCACATGCAGTTCCTCCGTGGGGAGCAGTGGTTGAAATAAGTGGATTTGGATTTGACTTTAATCTTTGGAGATCTTCGAAGACTTTAAGAAATTTGGCCTGCACATGTATTTTTAAAGTCGAAAAGGTTGATGTTTTTTAGGACAGAAAGTGGAGCGTAGCGACAGAGAAGGGGAAAGCAGTCCTCCCAGTTGCATTCCATCATTTGCCAGTCCCTTGGAGATGCAAAACCCATCCTTTTTAAAAAACATATCTAATCGAATGTTAAATACACCAGTCACTAGAAGACAAAGTTGCCCCAAACAATCTTCTCTGCCATTTACTTGATTACTATAATAATCCATTCTCTCACTAAACGTCGCATTTTTCTCTACTAATGATTGATATAAGATAAGTACCATAATTATTAATCTACCGAACTAGTAGATTTAGCAAGGTTCTCTATTCGCTTAAGCACACAAGTAATTTACATGATTTCATTGTTAAAAAAAAACTTATTTTATTTGAGAATTATGAAGTATGGAATTATGAACCATTTAAGTATATTCATTATGGCATCATTCAATTCATGATGGCATCATAGATCTGTCATCATATTAATACGAGCACTTTGAGGAAATCATGCCCCGTAAGTTAGCTATTAAGATAGAAGAGCCAACAACCACGTAAATCATGTATCAAAGTTCCATACCTTGATATGGGATCCAAGTTTCGTGTTCTCAGAGTCTTAGAATCCACTTTGGATTAACTGTGTATTGGTCTTTCATTAGTGCTAAACAAAGCTTTCTTGACCATCTAATGAACCTCAAGGGCATGAATTTTATGATACTGCATATGAATGTGGACCATCATATGTGGAAACTGTTTTTGAAGGCAATGCTAAGAAGACATTAGCTATCGTTATGTTCATACGTTTGTACACCCACAAAAATTTTCAAAATTGTTCTGTGTTCAATTTGAACGGAGATATGGATATGTATATGTTATAAGGTTTGTTTGCTGATTCACACTTCGAACCAACTTAACATCATAAACTCCAAAAATCTCTCCATAGACTTCCATAGGCTTTAGAGACATCGAGGAAAATAAGTGGGTGCTCAGAAGAAACTAATTTATGCGTAATAATGTCATCCTTGCTACAATTGCACGATCTAAGGATATTATAGCATTACGGACTTGCCTAACTTTTTGTACGACAATTCTAAACTACTATAATGCCCATATACTGCTAGACATACTTAAAATCATTTTTCATTATTCTATGCTTGTGTGATATGTGACCATGCTACGTTAAATGTTCAAACAATCGAGCGACATGAATAAATGTGGTGGCTTATTGGCAAGTATACCCGAGCTTGTACTAGTTATGCCAAGACCAATGCTTTGTCAGATGAATGGTGTAAACCATTCAGCCCATTACATTCAGAATGTCGGATGGGGAAACCTAATGCTTTTCTCATGAAGCAATCAACCTTCCGTTCCTTATTGGAGAACAAAGATTTATCGTGAGATGGATCTCCTTTCTCGTCACTAGTTGCAGATGTCGTTCTGCCGATGCTTTCTTGAGGGGACAAAATGAAGATGGGCACCTTGTGCAAGGTAACCCTACCCATAGTATAGCAGGTGTAAAATCAAAAACTTGAAAATCATCAGTTAAGATTCGAGTACTATCATTCGAGCAACAAGTATGTCATAAACAGTGGAGATGGATGAGGAATTTGAAAAGCAGATTCCTGACCTGCTCTCAAAAGATATGGTTAGCGATAGCTTGAGTCCGCACGCCAAGCCCACCATTTATGGTAATCAACCACGCAAAGCAGGTGCCAGAGAAAACAAGAACGACAATAGACCGTCATCAGCTCAAGAAGGCTGCAAACGATGATGGGTATAAAATTCCTATTGCGGGAGATCTCATAACAAGTCTTTGACAGCTTTCGATACTTTCTTAATTCGGTTTGAAAAGTGTTTTTGGCATGTAAAGATGGAAGAAGAGTCAATTCCATTAGCCACCTTTGCATGGATGAGATGTGTAGTTAAAACTTTGTTCGGGCGTAGGTAGTTTTGTTTTGACCGAGTCCATTGCTTACTTAGAACACAAGCTGACAAATAGTCCATTAAACAATAGCAGGAAAAGAACACTAGAAGTGTCATAACTTGTGTATGACACTCATTTTAGTGTCAAAACTTTCATTCGGATCACTTTAGTGCCACTTTTTCAAAAAATCGATCACTTCAATACCAACTTCGATAATACCTACCGGAAATCCGACGAGGCTCACCGGAGGCAAAGTTAGCATAAAAACATGAAAATGACGCCGTCTAGCTAATTTTCCCCAAAATAAGAACCCTAAACCGTCGGCCAAACCCTAAATTGCAAAATTGCTCCGTGAAAACCATTACCCCCAAATCAACAGCTTATCCCTCTTACAAATGAAGAGCAGGAGCATCATCAATGGCACAAATTCATCCAAACATAGTGAAAAAGAAGTTACTCATTACTGTTATTGTGGGGTACCAAGTCCACGACGAACATCTTAGAGTCGGTTAAATCACAGGAGAAGATTCCATGGATGTGGTAAATTTATAGAAGAGTCAAAGTGCAAATAAGCGATGTCGACGGCGACTGAGTGAGCAATGACGGCGTGAGTGACAATGAGCTATGCCGGCATTGGAGCGAGCAATGATGGGTGACGACGACGAAGCTGACTTTCGGCTTCTCCCAACAAAACCTCAAATTGATTTCCCACCCCCAAATTGATTTTGTGTCTGTTACTGAACCGTGCGGCGCCATTTAGGGAGTACGTGGATTCTGTTTTTTATCTTTCATTACCACGTCAGATTAAAAAAATTGATTATAAATGCCATATAAATTTCTAGCCAAAATTTCTCGCCATTGGCATTTAAGTGATCGTTTTCTCTCCGATTTGGCATTTAAGTGATTCGGCGGAAAGTTTTGGCACTAAAGTAAGCGTCGTACACAAGTTATGGAACTTCTAGTGTCCTTCTCCTAACAACAGTTGTATTTTATATATACTTGATCCATCTTCACTTGAAAGGGGAGGCCAAATCAATAGAGAAAGGTTTCTTCTCAATACTTACTCTCTTGGTAATTTTCGTCTCCCGTGTACCTCGTTTGTGTGTCCTTTACAGTCTGTGGGTGAGGAGTGCTAGTTGAAGACCTCAACAAGTAGAGGCATTCCGGAAGTATAGAAGAACGTCCAACTACTGTTGACGGGTGTGGAACTCGGAGGCGGGAGCTTGGTGGACATAATCGCTTGTCCAACGAGGAAAGCCGAAGGTATAATATATTTTAGAACATTAGTTTGGGGCTTTTGTTAAGCGGAAATAGTTTGTAATTGAGTATTAAAAGTTTTTCATAGTAGGTCAAAGAATTAACAGCACGAGTTATTCATGACTGATTGTCCTAATCTTGAGTGTTTACATATAGATCATGGAACAAGCAACAATTCAATAATGAGATAATTGAATTCTCTCATTGTTAATATTCTACCAAACTTAATAAATGTTTTATCAAAGAAACTAGAGTCTCATTCAAAAAATTCGGATAAACTGTCTCCAAGATAGAGTAAGTTTGAGGAATGGTTTCTTAAGGGAAAATCCTCTTGGAAGTGTTGCGAGTTCTAAATAATCAAAAGAGTAACAGAGATTGGAAAATTTCAATTATGAGAAAAGAAATGCAATCCCCAATGGGGTAAATCATCATTTAATTTTTATTGGCACGAGGTGAGTGCACTCATGTTCACTAAGTGTGGTGAAGAGTTTTTCAATCAAAATAGCATTACATTAGTAACAATTTGTTTGTTTTGTGAAAATTTATCTACCAAAAAACATTCTTCTCATTTTTGTAGTTGTTGGATCACTTGGTAAGATGACTCATGAAAAATCTTATTTTAGTCAACAAAACTTCTATTCTTAAATTTAGGGAAGTAATTTACTCTTTTACAAATTAAAATTAATTTTCCATCGTGCAATTAAACCTCAATATATGTGCCTGAGTCCTCAGAGGCCGAGCTTGAACCTCAATGATTAAGCCTAGGTCAATGATGGCAAGATCTTGGACATCAGTGCTCAACCTCGAGTATCCTAAGACCAAGCCCAAGACCCATGTATTTTAGATCGGGACCCCAACTCTCAAACTCAAGACCTCATGTACTTCAAATTTGTTTTTCCTCAAAAATATATTCGTAATTATCTTACAACTAATGTGAGAATAGGATCCCGTATTAAATGTAGAAATACAGCCAAACATAAGAAAATAAATTTATTTTTCTTGATCCTATCCGGGAAATAAAGAGAGCATAAATGAAAGTGCCTCAAAGAAAGCGGACTTTTATCTCAATGCTCCGTTGGAACGGTATGTACCAACAGCCCCACCCTCCACTCCACTCCATTGCTGACTACAAATCCTGATCTTGTTGTCGACTGAGGAAGGCCTCGTTACACCAATCTCTCCTTGCCCAAATTAGCAGTAGTCTCACTCTCACCAGAAGATTTGACCGGTTTCAACACACCCCCTACACATCAACTAAGCCCTCCAAAAGGGAAGCAACAACGCACTCGTGTAGATTTAACACTTGTTGGGCAGGCGCATAATCTCTCTCTCTCTCGCTCTCCCCAAAAGTTGCACTGGCATGGTGAAATGGCCGATCAAAGTAGTGGCGGTGGCAACAATGTGATGATGAGGGACTACAGGAAAGGCAACTGGAATGTGACCGAGACCATGATACTGATAGAGGCGAAGAAGATGGATGACGAGAGGCGGACAAAGCGGAGCGAGGAGAGCGGCGAAGGAGTAGGGGGAGGGGCCGGAAGAGGGGCCAAGCCCTCGGAGCCAAGGTGGAAGTGGGTGGAAGACTACTGCTGGAGGAAGGGCTGCTTCAGGAGCCAGAATCAGTGCAACGATAAGTGGGACAACCTCATGAGGGACTACAAGAAGGTGAGGGAATACGAGAGGCGCAGGAGTGGCGAGGAGGAGGAGGAGGCGGCCTCTTATTGGAAGATCGAGAAGAGCGAGAGGAAGGAGAGGAACCTGCCCACCAACATGATGCCCCAGATATACGAGGCCTTGGTGGATGTGGTGGAGAGGAGAGCAGGAGGAGGAACTCAGAGGGCCGCTGCCGCTACTTCCACCTCAGTCACCGCCTATTCTATCGGCCACTTGAATCCCGACGTCATTGTTAGCACTGGTTATGTGGTGGAAACGCCCATTCAGCCTCCCTTGCCTCCGCAGCCGCATGTCTTGCCGGGCCCCCTCGTGCCGGCATTACCGCCTCCTTCTCAGACGCCGGAGGCTCCGCCTCAACTGCCTCCAGCTGCCGCTTCTCAGCCACTTCCGACACCAGGTATCTCTCTGTAAATATAATCAAACTTTATCAACCATAATTTTCTTCCTTTTAAAATCGCGCAGAATCCGAACCCAGCGAGCATTCGGACACGCCGGCTAAGAGGCGAAGGAGAGGAGGAGACAGTGGTGAAGCGGTGAGCGAGGATCACCGCGAGCGGGCTGACGTCGGGACCGCTATCTCAAGGAGCGCCTCCATCATAGCGGAAGCGCTCCAGGCCTGCGACGAGAGAGAAGAGCGACGGCACAGAGACCTGGTAGGCCTCCACGAGAGGAGGCTCAAGCTCGAGGAGTCCAAGACGGAGATCAGCCGACAAGGCGTCGACGGCCTTGTGAGCGCCATCAACAAGCTGGCCAATTCCATCCACGCTCTAGCGTCCAGTAGTAAGAACCAAACCTCTTCATGAGCAGCCCTCGTTCAAATCCGGTTCTGTACATATGAAAATCACAAATTGTTAGATGATCACCATCAATTGATGATGATGATGGTGCCATCACTCCATTGCATTGTCGATCGCTATTAGTCTGGTTCCATATGTAACATTTTTTCCTAATATGAATGAACAGGCACGGTTAAGGATTGGGCCTATGATGTTTTATTAGTGGAGAACTTTTTTCCTAAGTGAGTGAATTAACTGGAGAGATTGCAATATCAGTATTTTTCCACGTGTAGTGTGCTACATTGCAACTTTCGCAGCAAGAAATTTGGTGTTATCAACTTCACATTTTGGTTTAGAGTTCCTACTTCAGTTCAATGCCACACCTGACGAGGAAAAAGGGAGAAAGAAAGAAGGAGGGGGGCGGGGGGGTTGGAAGGGAAGAAGGAGCGAGGAGATTTTGCACCGCACGCGCTGTATTGGCGCGTGGTGAGAGCTGGCTTATCTATCATTTATGAGGCACAAATATGAGAAATTTTTGCTACTGAGCAGCACTGACAAGTACTCTGAAAAACAGGTATGGCACTTCCAAAAAGGACTGGTCAAAGGCGACCGGTCAATGACTCTCTGATGATGCCTTTCCTCATAATTACAAGATTGCCATTTGTTTATTTATTTTGCTTTTTGGCTTCCTGCCGGTGGGGGTGTTGTCTTGTTGCGTTTTGTGTATCCTTGTGGCGGGAGGGGCTGAAGCAAAAGCCTTTGGTCCCTGCTTTTATTTCCCACTCCTTACTCTCTCTCTCTCTCTCTCTCTCTGAAATGAAAATGGAAGGTCATTATTGGCTCATTGGGTAGCCTGGCTCTGTGGTTTCTGACAAAAGGGTGAGCCACAGTTTGCCAATTTTGCCCTTTGAGGAGATCCAGCTGGATTTTGTGGGTACTCTGGTAATTTCGTGGTCCAAATTCTTCAATTTATTTATTTCTTTTTGGCTAAGTACGGTGGACAGACTATTACATTTTGAGAACAAGGTTGTTTCGGAATCTAGATTTAGCTCGTTTCTTTATATAAGTAAGAGGCGGTCGAAGCCATTGTCCCTGCTAGAATTCTATTAATATCTAGGACTGAAATAAAGCTCCCACAACCTCGGCATGCATTTCTCATTGGCCAAACACAAATGCATGAGATTCACAAGATTCATTGCATACTACATTCCACCGAATCAATTGACATCCTCACTTTTCACGTTAGTATATATTTTCTATCTTCCATTCCATTACTTGGCATAGCTATCTTCACGCCATTGCCTTTGACTCTCTCTCTCTCTCTCTCTCTCTCTCTCTCTCTCTCTGTGACGATGTCTATGACCTTGCTGCAAGCCTAATTTTAGGTCCAAAGAGTCGTATATAGCCTTAGCGGGGCTCTCGACCTTGACCTACGGTCATCCATGTTGTTAGCGACCTTGCCATTGAGTTTGTCGGTGCTGTGGCATGAAATTGTTTGAGAGAGAGGGAGACAGAGGATACAAGATGCAGGAATTGCGGATGAACCTCAAACCGACAAGCGGTGGTGATGGCGAGTGTACTGCTGGTTGCTCACTTAGGGTTTGGATTGATTTATGATTTTGGTTGTTTAAGGACATAACAAATTTGGTAGAGGCATTCGGGAAAGAAAAATGATGATTTTGTAAATAAAGTGGCAATTGAAGTCATGTGGAAAATGATGTTTATAGTCAAAAGTGAAGGTAAAGTGGTATTATTGAGATAAGTGATGATGGTTTTTCTAGTTTATTTTTCTGTTCTTTTTTTCCGTTTATTGATGAGGTAATCGACATCCTATTTTGATTCAATGTGTGTCTGAATTTTTGGTAACGTAGTAATGCTAACCTAAAATCGTGGAAACTTTGTAAGAGAACATATCAAATGATAGTGCGAAGTAAAATTCTATATTATCAGACCAAGAAAAAGCCAACTATATTAAGATCTTAATGTGGAAAGCAAAACTGCTGAACTTTACCCGAAGAAAAAAAAAACTGCGGTTTGACGTGAGACCCAAATCCTTATTTTGAACTCTAGTATTACAATGAATGTGTGGAAAATCTCTCTATTTTCTATAATCTTGAAATAGATTAACACTTATGTGAACTATATACGTACATTTAGTCTGAATCTAAAACACTCCGTAAAAGTATAGGTTTATGCGATGTGGATTTGATTATGTCCCATTTTATCCTTTTTTCACTGGCATTCCTTTTCACAAATAGTTATTACGAAGTTGGGAAAGCTGGCATCAATCACAAGATCACTTTGATCGATCATGTAAATTGACCATGAGATTACTTAGATCGGCCGCGTGAATTAGTTAAAGAACTGTGGTACCAATCCTAAGAATTGGACTTGGGATCAGTTGAACTAATCATAAGGATCAGTTGTGGGACTACATAAAATTGGTCATGGATCGACTAAGAGTTGTTTATGCATTGGCCGACTGTGAATCGATCTAAGAATGATCCTAGCATCGTCCATGTATTGTCCATGAATAGGTCACAAGTCCTTCGAGGGTTGGCCATCTATCGTCCATGGATCGACCCAATAATCGCCCGAGGGTTGTTCATGCATTGTCCATGGGTTTGTCATGAGTCGTTCGAGGGTCGTTTGTGCCTTGTTTACAATTTGATCATGCATCATCTGAGGGTCATCCGAGCATGGATCAATTAAAGGTCAATAGTACTCAACCTAACAATAATACGCTCGACCATGCACTGATCATGAACTAGTAACGCTCAATTATAAATCGGCCACATCTAACCATGTGCATGGCCATGCTTAGCCATGAACCGATTGTGCCTGACCACCCGTTGGCCACACCCCCGACCACATTTGGCTACACCTAGCCATGCTTGGCCACGTTGGCCACACCTAGCCACATGCTCAGCCATGTACCGGTAATGAATTGACCATGCCCGATCCTAGTCCCTAGCAACTCACCAACCCATCCCCCTAACCAATGAGGACTGTAGGATCACACTTGGCACTAGGGAGTTTGTCTTCCAATGAAATTATACCAAGTGACTCTCTAAGGAATAAATTGCATTTATATGGCACTCTGAAGCCATCGCCTCAATTCATTACTATACTTAGGTCATTGAGGTCCTAGTGTAACAAACATTTATTAAGTTTGTGGCCCATTGGCCCCGAGAATCCCACAGATGAAACCGCTGCACGTTGACTGGTCCGATTGGCCCGGCCCAACCCCTTTCCCTATGGTTTTGGCCAATTCGTTGAGGTTTTTGGGCTTAGGCTGCAGTTTAGGCGATCCAACTAGATACTATAAGCTCCAACCACCCACCACCACAATTCTATCCAATTCTCCCTCACTGTTGCCACCTACCACTGTCATTAGCTAGCCAACACCTTTCCGCACATGGCCCACCCCTCGCACCAACTTGTCTCACTGTTGAGCCATCAGAATTTTGCCGTTGGTCACTTGGGTTGCTTTAGAGCTCGATTCTACAAATAATGGAGAAAAACACAAAATCTAGAAGACTTGATGATACCCAAGCAAAACGAAGGACATCCTTGTGTTCCTTGAGATCTCTAGAACACCCCCAAGCCGTTGGCCATCATCTTTTTCGTCTCGAAAGCCATTGACATTTACTGTGAAGCTTTGCTACTCAGTTTGTGCACAAGTTGCTGCTCGCCTAACTAGGTTTTCTACTACTCCCTGGCCATGAACCCACAACTTGCCCTCGACAACCTCCGGCCATATCCTACCACCACCATCCACGCCTCCTTGGACCTCTAGAACATCCCTTGACATCCCTAGCTACCTTGGCCGCCCTATGGAGCCGCCATGACCCTCGGCCAACAACTCTAGCCACCTTTTCTAGCAACCCTAGCTTTTGGTCAATGCTGTTGGCCACCGCAGTCGTCATTGACCATCACTGCCAACTCCTTCATGAGGTGTCAGACCTCCTGGGACCCCATGCCGCAAGTTGCGACTTCTCGTGGGCCCAAAGGTGATCAACGCCACTAATCGCGAATAAAGCTTGAACTAGAAGTGAGTTTACCTCATAATCCTCGATTAGGGCGGTTATTTGCTTTAGTAGTTAATTATAAGTTGATCGGGCTAAGTTTGTGATTATTTCAATAGTAAGGGGAATTTGGTAAATTGGTAATTTAGAGGGAATTTGGTAAATTGGCTATTAAGGGCAATTTGGTAATTTGTGGATTAAGGCAAATTTGGTAATTGGTTGATTAGGGGCAATTTGGTAATGTGGCTATTAGGGGCAATATGGTAATTGGCCAATATGGACAATTGGTAATTTGGCTATTTGGGGCATTTTGGTAAATTGGCCAAGTAGGGGCGTTTTGGTAATTTAGTTTGGATAAGGGTTTGTCGGCCAAATGGTAGTCAATTGAGGTGATGTCGCTCGTAGAATATCAATTGGTAGATTATAATTCAAAATAAAGACCCAAGCGAATCCCTGATTGACATGCCTAGGCAATTAACTAATTAGAATTTCCTAAAAGTCGATTTATTATTGATTGTGCTTTCTTTGATTTAATTGCTTAATATTATTAAATTACGCAATTTATTGGTATTTGATTGAGATTAGTGATTGAATTGTAATTGATTCCTAATTGAACTGATTGTGATTGATTGAATGATTGGGGCTGGTATTGGGTGTCGACTAGTGAGTTAATGGGTTAATCGGGCCTAGGGACCCATGTGACCATACATGTGATGGAGGAGTCGGCTTACCTATGTTGACAGTGATGGCTAGTACCTTGAGTGATATTGGAGTCGTATCCTTAAGGCTCGCTTGAGAACTTGTGGGACTAATAGGGATCCTAGAGTGAGTGCCCTCCTAATTGGGAATTAGGACATAGACTGACTAAGATTTTATCTCAATTATTGTATAACCTCATTTTATAGGTCCGGATCATGGCAAACCAGCCTAAGGAGGAATTAGACATGCCTGATCCACCCCTAAGGCTGGCTAGGTTATTACCTCTTTCGTATCCAACTATGGGTGCGTTATAAAAAAAGCATAAGACCACGAAATTGGAGTTTTTTTTCGAGACTTGAAATTGGGTCCCACATCACTTCTAGATTCGAAACTCAAGTAAGGTTGGAGGTCCCTTAGTGCGAGACTATGACTACCATGAAGCGCCTTGGGGAGACTATCACTCGTGGCGCCGGGACCGATGGATTGTCGACCCTCCAGATGGCTCTGTCATAGACCCTTAGGGCGCACATGATTGGCACATGTTTCTCTTCCAAAATGAGTTTTGGAGCAAAAAAACTCATTCTAGAACAACAACCTGTTTGGTAGGAAATTTTAGAAAAACCAATTCTAGAATAGAAATCTATTCCAAAATTGGTTTTAGGCCAAGAATGATAATTTATTTTTAAACCATTTCTCACTCTCAGCTCATTGAATAGAATATATTCTCTCTTTTGTGCCCTAACTTCACTAGAATGCATTTGCCCTCTTTTGTTCTCCCTCACGATCCCCTTCTCTCGACCAAATCTCTACACTCATCCACATGCCTCCGCCTCCGCTTCCGCCATCGCCTTGCCGTCAGCCTTGGCTTCTACCTCCGCCTTGCCGCATGCCTCAGCTTCTGCCATTGCCTTATCCGCCGCCGACCTCGTCCTCCACCTCGCCATACGCCTCCACCTCGCTGCCCGCTCTGCCTCGGCCTCTCCACCTCGTCTGCAGGCCTCGAACTCAGGTTCGCCTAAGTCCTTCTTCACCACTCTCAGACCTTTGCACTCTTTTGTGAGATTTCAAGCAGGGTCTTCTAACAATTCCCCTCATCTCTCTCTCTCTCTCTCTCTCTCTCTCTCTCTCTCTCTCTCTCTCTCTCTCTCTCTCTCTCTCTCTCTCTCTCTCTCTCTCTCTATGCTATTTAGAAGGGCATTCCACTTTCGCCGGCGACATCCCTATTAAACTGCTGGCTATTGTACAGACGACGCTCAGGAGGTCTCCACCTGACTCCCTCTCCCTCCCTGTGTGATCGTAAGTTCCAGTTCCTATTGTTAGTTGGCTCGTATGGGGACATATATGTTTTTAGCCTTTCGTAGCACACCATGTGTTTGATAAAATTCCCAAGTCAATTTACTTTGTATCACAAGCAGCAACAGACAATGGTGAATTCAAAATCCTTTGTGTCCAATTCAGGGAGACAATATTCTGCAGTTATCTTTTCGAAAGGAGCAAGCTATGGTTATTTCCTTCAATTTTTGGTAAGGACACTAGGGAGGGAGGGAGAACATCATCTCTTGCGTTATGGAAAACCATTCTTGTCCATACATAAGAAGCAAACCAATTCATTAAATTATAGACCACTGAAGATGGCTAGCAAGAACTTCACTAGAAAAAGCAGTCACGAAAGAGAAACATCATGCTTACTCAAAATATCTTAATTGCCGAATCAGGCAACATTTTCACAAACCACAAAACTCCCAGGGTTGATTGTAATGCTCTTAGTGCAGTTGTCAGTTTTGTATATCCCTACAAGTCGATCTGCAAGCTCAAACATGTTGTTTTAGGCTACACATAGCATAGATAAAACATGAATATGGTGAGTCTTACAATCAACCAGGAAGGCATTGCCATCTGAAATATATTAGACTATCTCCTATGTGATGTACCTTATAATAATGAATTGGGCATCCTTTGTCCGATCTTTCACATAATGTCCTACAATGGAAACGTTTTGAAGTCTGAGATATATAAGTCATACAACTAAGCTTGGAACAGAGGCAAAAATAAACAGCATGCCAAGAAAAGAAATGAACTCTAGAATGGGCACTAAGTGCCTAAAGCAGCATCAATCTTGTCCATGACATATAGCTTTAGGTACTGTCCATCTATAAATTTGCTTTTTGTATAGGACTAGCATGCCTTAGATATTTTACCCCTCAAGAGGTATCTATGTTTTCCCTAGATGTTTTATTTGGTGAGCTGTTCTTTTTCTTTTTCTTTTACTGAATGGTGCTAGTATTTTCTTTTATTTTCTTTGATGGCAATCAGGTTGCAAATTTCCATTCTTTCCCTGAACATTTTGTTTTCCAAATCATGTCAACCTTAAGCAAAGGTATGTTGCTTCACCCTTATTTCAATGATTTGAATTGTTTGTGTTAATATGTTCCACGTGCCGCATTATCCTTATGCTACCTTTATCTTCAATAGGTTATGTTCCTCTGCAGTTTTGGTTCTTTGAAGCATTGGATTTGCCTTTTTATTTTGATTTTTAGACATAGTATAGCCTTTTGTTCATTTTGTTCGATTAATAGTATTAGTATTGTACCTTATTGTGATCTTGAATGTTCAATCAATTAAGGTAAAATGGCATCTCATAAAGAGGCTAATATGGCAAAGTGGACTTAGCCTTTGACCAATGAGCTCATAAGTTTGTTGGTAGTAGAGGTAAAAAAGGGAAATTGCACCACCTCTACCTATAACAAAACGGGATGGAATAACGTACGTGTCAAATTCAACAAACGGACAAGGCTACAGTTTACTTTAATGCAGTTGACGAAGAAGGTCAACAAGTTAAGGATATGGTATAAACGGACAGGGCTACAGTATTGTACCTTACTTTAAGAAACTTTTGTCACAATCTGGATTTGGATGAGATCGTATAAATAACAGGGTTGCTGTGGTGGATGAAAGTGTATGGGAGTCTCACATAAAGGTATTGGTCGTTACTTGGGTTATTTTGTTTTTATTATGGTTGTAAGCTTTGATTATGTTGCTGATGTATATCATTATTGTGAAAATGGCAAGATAATAAGGAATGGGCTAAGGAAGGATGACTTTCCTCAGTATCCCGATTTGTGTACTGTTTTCAGTGATACATATGCTACTGGAGAGTATGTAGTAGGAAAGGCAGAACAAGTGTTGTCCTCAGAGGGAAATGAACCCGGTGATAATGGTGGTTTTGATGTTGGTGATGGTAGTGCTGATGCGATAGGTGATCCGACGGAATCGGATGGACAGCATATTGATGAAGAACTCTTTACACATGACGTCACTATCTCAACAAACTGTTGGAAGCACAATATAGACAGAACTCTAAATGCCAAGAGGAGAAGGAAGAAAAAGACAAATGAGTTTAACACCACTTGCAAAGCCATTCGAGAGCTGATTGCATTTAGGACTAGTCAATCAACTAGTGCCTTGATTTCCTCATCTGCACCATCATCAGCACCTGTATACCCCTACAACGTAGGAGCTGTGATGGCCATCATAAATGGCATGACTGACTTAGATCCAGAATTGTACAACAAAGTTGTGAAGGAATCCTTACATAATGCATCTTGGAGGGACGCTTTCATCTTAGCTCTACTTGAGAGGAGACGTGGACTAATTGACATTATTTAAGTAGTTGTGGGGAAATAGGCTATGGATGTGTGTTTGGTTTGCATCGATCATGACTTATTTATTTGAGATACTATGATAATTCAACTATGATATGAAATCTATTTTGTAGAAGATGCTATCGATTTTATTATTGGATTATTTACTTATATATGTTTCATATGAGATATTTTTGTGTGGTGTTGTGGCTATTGTTGAGTTGTCACAACATTCTTATTTCATGTGATGGCATAGGTAATATGGAGGGGGCTAACAATAGTGATCAAGTAGTAGCAGTTTAATCGATTGAAATAGATTTGATGAATTAGATATAGATACATCGATAGCATGGTTATGCATCTCTATAATGTATGTCGATGCACACAAGAGAACCTATTAGGGATAGCGTATTGTCAAGACCTGGATGGATGAGTGAGATTCTTTATGGACATGCAGATAGAATATATGAATATTTTAGAATGCAAAGACAAGTGTTTGTCGACCTGTGCAACTTGATGAAATCAAGAGGTTGGTTGAAAGATGATCGACGAATTAAAATAGATGAACAAGTTGGGATCTTTTTAACTATGATTTGTCACAAGAGCTTAGATAGGAATCTATGCGAGAGATTTCAACATTCAGGACAAACTATCGGCAAATATTTTACAATAGTGTTGAATGCAGTTCGCAAGCTAGCGAACGAGAATATTGTTCACCTTCATTCGTGTTAAACGTTACTTCAAGGTTGTATTTTTGTACATTCTTTTGCCCAATTGATTTAATTTTGTTTTCCATTTTGTATACTAATGGTTTTTGATAAAAATGACAGGGTTGCATAGACACTATTGATGGTACCCATTTTTATGCTTCCGTACCTATATCCAAGCAAATCCCATATAGAGATAGGAAAGGAATAACCACACATAATGTGATGTGTGCATGCTCATTTGATATGAAATTTACTTTTGTGTATGCTGATTGGGAAGGATTTGCCAACAACTGTCGAGTGCTAGCGGCAGCACTCGAGAATCCTAGTTTAGAGTTTCCTCATCCACCACCAAGTATTTACATATAATGTAAGGACTAATTTGTTATTATTATTATTATTATACTTCAGTTGTAAATTATGAAATATAAAAGAATACTTTGTTTTAGGTAAGTACTATGTGGTAGATTCGGGATATGCATTAGCTCCGGAATTCTTAATTCCTTTTAAAGTTGAGCGTTATCATTTGTCCGAATATAGGGGTAATGCGAGACGACCAACAACAGCAAGAAAGTTGTTCAATCAAAGGCAGTCTTCACTTAGAAATGTCATTTTGAAGAATCGTTTTTTCATTTTGAAACACACGTCCTCATTTACAATTCGAAAGCAATCAAATATTGCAATTGCATGCTGTGCTATCCATAACTACATTTGAGATCAAGACCGGAGAGATAGAGACTTTTCTGAATATGGAAATCCGGAGAACCTATTTGAACCTACAGAAGATGTCGATGCGGGTGATACATCAAATAAGGAAGCAACTGAGATGAACTTGTTTAGGAAATGTATTAACAATAAAATGGCAATAGATTATAATTTTCCATAAATTCCATGATATTGTATTTTCAACCTTTATAATTTATTTGTATTATTTTGTATTTAAAAATTTCTTATCTTAACTTGTGATATGTCATATTGTAATGTGAGCTTTGGTTCCATATCTTACCTCAATATTGGGTATCCTTCTCTTTCCTTGTTCTTTGGGAATTATTATATACTATGAGTCATGCAACTAAAGTGAATTCGGAGTTCGATTATAATAGAAAATGTGATCAAATTTGTTAATTTTTTGGGCTAAATAATAAGTATTTGATTTTTATTGGAATGAACATTTCGCAATCTAAAAAATTAAAAGTTTCTTCAAATGAAACAGAAACATAATATTTTTACTATATCAAACATATTTCTAGTTTTGGAATAGAAATTCTTTGTCCGTATCAAACGCAATTCTTTCTTCAGAAACTCATTCTAGAACAGAATCACAAAAATCTAATTCTATCCAGAATTAAATTTCTGGATAGAATTTCTATCATGCGCCCCCTTAGGGTCTGCCATCGATTTTGTCTGAACTGAGCTAGGTGTAGCAGAGTAGTTAGGTGGCTCCTAACCCACAAATTTTTTTAATTGTACATATCAATGGGTTAAACCTTTTTGTAAGTCCACTTTTTGTAAACTCTGGTTTTTTGCTAAATCGATTAGCTTTCTTATACCCTGAGTTGTCAGGGATTTATTTATTACTTCCGTTGTGTTTATTTAATTATTACTTATTTGGTCGATAACGAGCCCTGGGAACGTCACGAATTTATCGATCGATGAGGAACATCTTTGGGGACTATTGCACGCTCGGGTCCGAAACGTGACACCTAGAATTACACTTGACCTAAGTGAAGAGCCTCATTCATTTTTGGCCAAGCAACTTAAGTTCATTGGCTCATTTAGGATAAGTATCAATCTAAAGCAATTATTATCAAATATAGGTTCTTAATTGCACTTGACAAGTAATGGAAGATTAATGAACCACTTTTACATAGATATAATTAGTGTAATCCAAAACTCATTATGACTAAATCTATGCTATCATGCAAGATTATTAGGCCACTTACACTAAGACTTGATTAGCATAATCTAAGGCTAATCATCACCCAAATATTAGGCTCTCAAATGACCAAGTCATAAGGAAGCATAATTGCCAAGTGATTAGGATCATAATGTCTAGGGACACATGACCCAATTAGAATGCCAACTCTACTATTAGTTGAGAGAGGTGTAAAAACTTCATTGGGTTATTTAAAACCCAATTAACAAAAGTAAGGAAGATAGTGCAATATCAAGTTTATACAAAGGAATGACCTCTTCACTTTAAGCCAACCTCACAAGCTCTATCTTTTATGTCACCCTCATTTCCTTCTCCTCTCATTTATGCCTCTCTCTCTCTCTCTCTCTCTCTCTCTCTCTCTCTCTTAACTAACCTACACCTGTGCGACCACTTGGTGCCCATTTTCATCATGTACAAGTAAGCTTGTTATAGGTAACAATACCATAGGTTAGTAAAGTCTCCATAACCTAAGTTGGGTTGATCCATTTGGTATTCTAGATTTGGTTTATGCTTCAATGGATAAGATCGCTTGCATGCATGTGTTATGCATGAGTCGTGCCTTTGAATGTGTTTGCATGTGTGCATGATATTGTGATGGAAGCATATGCATTAATCGTTGTTGATTAATGAGTGCTTCAATATTGCCCCGAGTATATTGGGATGCCCTTATTTGAAGATGCAAAGATGTCCTAGGGATTATCTCGGGATATTGCTAAATGTAGGCAATGCCTCATCAAGGGATAAGAGGACCTCGAGTGCACTAGTCTAGGATATTGTAGAGTGCGATGGCCCTATCATGTGAAACATAAGGAATCCTAAGTGTAGTTGGGAGCCCCCATGAGAGATTTGAGGAATAATCAAATTGTACGGATCCTCGTGTATACCATATGCCTTTTTATAACATTGATTATGTTGACTATGTTTTGCTATTGATCGGTGATCGATTATCGTTTCCACCAAGTTGAATAATAGGTTAATCTCTTGTCATAAAGTTAGAGATTTCACTTGTTGGGCTTTGGCTCACTAGTATGTTATAGGTTTTCAAGATGGACGTGGATCTTCTCATTTAGTTTAGTAAGGCAATGACCATAGAGCTAAAGTCGATGTGGATGATGGAGTGACCTACTGTAGAGAACTCGGACTTGATCCTTCCTTATATGAGAACCCAAGAGCCATTTACTACGAGGTTGTGATGCTGTAGGCATGTCACCAGCTCATATCTAATCTCACTCTCTTTTCTTTTTTTCTTTGTTTAGGACAAGCAGAAATATGAGCACACACATATCACACCCAACAAATTCATATCATAGAAAATACTACTTCATTTTATATAACTACTTCTTCACTACATAAGTAGTTTATACATCGCCATGAAAACACAAGCCAAGCCTATCCTAGGCTACGGTGAGGGCCCTAGGTTTCTATTCCAAAAATTTGACCACTAAGTGGAGTCGCCTAGGCACAATGGATTGAGATAGGCGTCTTCCCTTCATTGAAACCCCGGTAGGCCATAAAAACCTCAAAGATGACCACTAAATATTCATCAAAGTGCATGTACCAATAACGGTATTCATGAGGGACCCAATCCTCAAGACCTACTCCACCTACACCGTGGTGTCATAGTGTCTATAGGTCACGTTCTCCTCAACGTCCACGACGTCATGGCTGATGGTCTCTATGGTCAACGGTATTCGAATCTAACTTGATCTTCATGGTCTATCTCCTATCCTTACATGGTTGAGGATTCCTAGCATTCCACTCGGAACTCTCCTAGTGGACTCCCTTATAAGGAGATCCACGTGTTATACACGATGAGGATTTTGCAACTCTGCGGCATCCTTACACCACCATCTAGGGTCATATCCTCATACAAACAAGGGACATTGTCGATCCCCAGCGGCATCCCTGCATCACTCATAGGGGCGGTTCCTATCTCAAATAGGAATGCCTCTCGACCCTTTCGCTTGGGGCCGTCGCCAAATCACTTTTGGATTTGTGACCCAATGCAATCTAGCATACCATCCATCACACACAAGGACAACACTATTGGCGATCATCCACATGAATCATCACCATGTCAATTCCTAAGAGGAATCACCTACCTTAGCCTCTAGGATAGCTTAGTCACCTTGAGGAGTTCAACCTCAAGCTTACTAGTGACAAGGAACTATTGAGAGAGAGTGAAAGGAAGTGAAGAGGAGAGCGGCGAGTAAGGAAGAGAAGAAAGGAGAGGAGAGGAGAGAAGAGAAGAGGAATTAAGGTTGTGTCTTCTCTAAGGATGAACACCCATATTTATAGTCTCTACTTCCTTGGCCATCAAGAAAGTCTCATAAATTAGAGAATCATCTCATTAATTAAAGGATCTTGCTTGACACAATCATTTGCTCCCAAGCTTATGGTCTAATAATTAGGTGTCTTCTTAGGCTTCATGATGGTTTCATGCCACTAATCCAATTGGTCCACTTGTCTTAGCTCATCAAAACCCTAAGATTGGACTAGGATTGTGCCTAAGATTCACTAAGATCTCCTAGGCACATATGGCTCCATACCATTTATTTACTTGGCCATCAAGGAAGATGAGGTGCAATTGGCAATAATTAGCTAAATTTGGCTATTATGGTTCTTGGATTACACTAATAAATGTTAGTGTCCAAGTAGCCCTCTAATTTAGCCAAGAAAAGCTAGCACCTGCTACTATTAGCCATGTGTCCCATGAGGCTCAACTTAGAGCCATGACTTGGCTTAGTGCATTAAATGATGCCATAAATGCCATTAAATGCACTAAAGCCACTTGGCTTCATATGATTGGCTATTGGATTCACCCATGCCAAATAAAGACCAAGTGTCGTTTGAGCTAGAAAAAATGGGTGGCTAAAGTCGTCAGTCAGCACATGGCCTGATGGTGGTGATTGTGGCATTCAAGCGTGGCCCAGCTCTTGTCAAGTACTTGGGCTGAGTCTACCGATCCATGGTCGGTTCCTACCATTCCATGATCAATTCAACCATTCCCTACATCGTACGTGGCTGATTGGCAACCAGGTATGGTCGGGTCGGCGGCCGTACAATCCAGGTGTAAAGCTAAGATTGACTAGCATGACCAATCCTTGGCCCTCTCAAGGTCAGTCTATGGCCCATACATGTCCGAGTGGGTTAGTGCATGATTGATCCTTGGATCACAGATCATCCGCCAACCCTCATATGGATTGTGCTTGAATCGATGCACATATCGTCCTCTACCCTCAAATGAACCATGATTGGATCAAGGCATATATCATCCACCAACCCTCAGATGGATCGGTGAGTCAACGCCTGGAATCATGCATGGGTCGGTTCACCCGATGCATGACCGATCCTTGGGATCGATGCTCACAATCCTTAGATTGATTCACACAATCCCTGGATCTATTCATGGATCGATCCCCCAATCCACAGTCGATCTCTAGATCAATCCAACTGATTTGGGATTGATGCAAGTATCGATATCACTGATCCGTGCCCAACCCTTGGATCGATCCACTCGATTCACCATCGATCTTGATCAATCCTTCTTGATCCACGGCTAATTCATGATCAGCCCTCATTGATCCATAATTGATTCACGATCGATCCACACTAATCCACGACCCGTTCACAATCCATCCACACTGACCCTCAACCGATTCATGGACGGTCCATACTGATCCTCGATCGATTCACAGTCGATCCTCTCCAATTCCTGACCGATCCTTGATCAATCCAAACCATCCCTTCGCCAATTCTCATGATCACTTCAAGTGATTCCACGACTAATCTACACATACAGGAGTGGTTCCACTGCCGGCCCCCGTGTTCATTTCGGCAATCCCATGGTCCATCCACTCGGTCAACCCATGTGATCCCATGTCCACTTCCTATGGCCGTCGCAGATTCTTTCACACATCATTTCCATGGTTAACCCAGCCGGCCCTACAGCCAAATCTCACACTTTTGGTGAGAAGTTTGTGGCCAAATCATTGAATGATCGGAGTTACAATTCCCCCCTCAATAAATTTTGTCCTTGAAATTTGCACTAACCCAGTCATTGCAAGAGATAAGGATACTTGCGTTTTATGGAGTCCTCACTTTCCCATGTGGCTTCTTCTACATTGTGGTGTCGCCACAAGACCTTCACCAATGGATTGGTCTTGTTCTAGATCACTTGTTCTCTTCGATCTTGGATTTGTACTAGCTGATTAACATAGCTCACTCTCTCATCAACATCCACTATATTGAAATTCAACACGTGAAAAGGATTAACCTCATGCTTTCTCAACATAGACACATCAATAACACGAACCTTACTAACCATAACATGCACATTGACCATACCAACAAGATTAGAATTTCATGGTGTAAATTGCATGTTAATTTTGATTAATGTCAAACTAAGCTTAATTAACATTATACCGGGTGAATTCCACTTAGCACGCAAACTATGTGACATGCAAGCATAATTAAATTGAATATTAAACTATGTCACACACACATTGCTAATTAAATGGCATGCGGTACTACATGCAATATAATGTGCAATCATGATTATTTAATCTATAATGCTAATTATGCGAGATGCATAATAAACTATACTAAGCCGGACATTTTTTTTTAATTCTATGCATGCAATGACATGATGACATTAATGAGAGTATGACTAAACTATATAACACATGCATGATATAGTTTTGGTATTTTTCATAAGAATATGGAATAAATAAATTGCTTAACATGCCTTCTAAAGTCAAAATGTAACTTAATTATTTTTAGATGACATCTTTTAGGATTTTTTTTATGGAAATTGAAATTTACTAAATCTTCTATCCTAGACACGCAATCTTAATGGATGGATAAACACATATTTATTCTTAGAATGATATTTTTTTAGATTTTTATTTATGAAATTAAAAATCTATCCTTATCCAAACATGCAATCTAGATGAAATTGGAATTTGATCTATCTTAACTTAGCATGTTACCTAAAATTATTTAGAAAATCTACATTAGCCCTAACATGCAATCTATTAAAGATAATGACTTGATATTTAAAGGAAAATACAAATTTTTGGAATCTTATCTTTTAGTAAAGAAATCAAACAAAGATAGCAATCAACATCCGTAATCAAGCAAAATTATCCATAATAGATAACTTGAAGAGAATATTATCAGCAAAAAGTGAAGAGTTCAAGTTTGGATGACAAAAAATTAATGGTTCATTCCACAAGGTTGTAGGAGATGTGCAAGATTTTTATCATGCCGTTACGAGGTGAATCTCAAGGTAGAGATTGATCCGACGATTTGAGCCATGTTGTCAAATTAAAAAAAAAATTCCTAATTTAGAAGGCTGCATCTATATTTTGCAGATAAAATTCTATGCAATCTTAATTATCTAATTAAGATATGGAGTCTTTAATATAGACAATAAAAAACGAATGGAGAAAATATTTTTGACCTAATCTATGACTCGCGTGGATATTGTCTTCGATTTTTGAATGGCAAACCTAGATTTAATGACGGCGATCAGCAGCGAACTCGAGTGGGTTGGAAGGCTACTGGTCGTGGTAGAGACAGCTAACGACAAGCCGGAGAGTGACAATGTTAGTTTGGCCAACGATAGCAGCGCACTTGAGGGGAAGCGCAGTGGAACGGTGAGCAAGACGACGGCTTCCTATAAGCCTAGCATAAGGGCTTCGACAACCATGGATGATCCCAAGGCAAGGACTAGTAGAGAGGCTCGAATGTCGGGGGGGTAGTGGTAGCGTCAGTGGTAGATGCAGCAATAGTCAACAGCGGTGGTGTCAAGGCTCACGGGATTCACGACCACTAGCTTGGTCATGAAGAAATCACGTGCAACAATGGAGCTTCGGGGATAGCCGAGAGCAGCATCGAGTCAAACATGTGGGGATATAGTGGCATAGTGCGATAGTAGGCTAGAGGTGATGACCCTCGGCCATTGGTCTAGTCTGAGGCTAGGAGGTAGCTGGTGGAGCATCGGTCGCAAGCATATTGGTAGAGCGGCAACGTTGAGCCTTAGACGCACACGAGAGAGCTATGGCAAGCAACGACTGGCAATATTGGATGCGGAGGATGAGGCAGCAATGTGCAACCCACCTGCAGACAATAGTGGCAACGCAGCGGGTCTTGGCCATAGGTCTAGTTGAGAGGAGGGCTACCACCCGCCTGGGTAGAGCTTTAGTCTCCAAAGCTCTCTCTCCAACTCTTATGTGTTTTCTCTCAACTTTCCATAGCATGTTCCAAAATTCTAATTGTCGACCATAAATCCTAAAGTATAACGATGTATTTTATGTGAGTTGGTCATTTATGGTTAACAACCTCAAGTTTCTAATGTTTGCACTATTGTTCTTAATTAAGTTTTGAAAGTTTTTCCAATTAAGTTTTCGGATGGCTAATTTGCACAAATTCTTTTAGCCAAGCCCTCTCCTAGGATGGGTTAGCAAGAAATCCTAACTTGTGGGCTTAGCATTCGCAAGTTTCGACCTATTTTTATGGTTTATTCTAATTAATTTCACGATTTGATAAAATTAATGGACTAAATTTGCTTCACTTAAGGCTCAAATTTTTCCAAATTAGGGGCTGAAAAATTTAGTTTGCCCCCTTAATGCTAGCCGAAGATCTTCTGTAGTACAGGTTAGGTCAGCACGACCGATTCTAATTCAGGCCACCACCAATCTGATACCAGATGTTATCATGAATGCTTTAACACTATATGTTATGCAATGTTGTTATAATATTTTTATTTAGGAACCAAACAATTAATACTTAATTTATCAAAATTTAAATGTCAACAAGAAGGACCACAGGCCTTCGCCCAGCCTCAGCCTCTTGTTCTTGCACACACGTGTGAGCTTGTTGCCTTGTTGGCTTCTTGATGCAACAATCGAGGAAGCCATCATTGTTCTTGATCTCGTTCTAGTCGACAAGCTCTTCTTTTGGTTGATAAGCAATGGGGATGGGGTGTCACGTTTAAAATAAAGAAGAGAACCAATTTTTTGTTTTTGAGATTTGGCTATATTCACTTAGATTTTTTTTTTTTTACAATAGTACATGCTCCTGTGGCTGAAAAATCTTCAACCGACGACCATAAACCCTTATTCACTTGATCACTTCAAACTTTTACTTAAAAATTATTTTATTACCTCAAAATCCTTGCTAATTCACGTGAGATTCCATGTGCCTCATACTACATGAGTTATGAGCGGAAGCTAATGATGCTTTTGGCTGCTGAACTCTTAGATGCTTTTGGCTGCTGAACTCTCACCATCTAAGGTGCAGCATTCCACCGTTTCGCCCAACTATTTGAAACCAAATTCATTCTGGACCCTTTTTAAAAATCAAGACCTTATTTAGAAATTTTCCTTGAATATATTGAGACAATTCATTGATTTAATTAATTGAAGTGAAAGTTAAAAGACTCCAGACGATTCTCTCAAGGCTTGATGAATTCGGAGACTCACCTCAGGGAATATGACAAGTGTGGTAGACATGATAATGCCCTAAACCATGAAATTTAAGTATCTTTGAATGCCAACTGAAAAACCCATAAATCAAAATTGTCAAATTCTTCCTAATAATGAGCCACAATCGATCATTCACCCATGTGTTTACTAAAACATAACTCATTGTGAACAAGGTAAGTGATGCTAATATTACCTCTTCTCAGTTAAAGAATAATATTGTTAATCTTTCCTACTATTTTTTAATACTCTTATATTATGTACGGGGATTTACACAAACTGGAACTTCCATGGGAAACTGTTTTTTGTAAGCACGTGATGTCAATGATATGAGAGTCTGTTAATAGAAAGCAAAAATAAAAATAGCATGTGAATATAATTTCAAGGCACTCTCATTGGCCCTAAGATTCAAGATTTCTTTAACAAATTCAAACTTGCGCTCAAATAATTCTAACACCTACGCAACCAAACGCCCCATCAATGCATGTCAGGTAACGGTCCATAGGATAGCGTGGACTACAACATATGAACACAAGATGTGTAAAGCTCGAATCCCAGATATAAACAACTAAACCATTCCAACAGCCCTTGAAGGTCAAAATATGTGCCTGTATGGACAGACAGCTTATAGACGGATGGGCAGCGCACCAGCTTATAGAAAATGAATCAGAGCTTTGCAACATATACCCCACGTCCTACTCTTTCCTACCAAAGTAGCAACTATAAAATGTATGAATACCACAACCTCGATAAACTCAAAAGTGCACTAACATTGATTAGCAGCAAAACCGTGGTGAACCTTCATGACCATTTTCTGCCCGTTAACTTGGAGATGGTCAGATCTGCACCTCCAAAACCATCCAAAACTGCCTTAGCTGATGGAAACTCTGCTCTGGAAGTCAAACTGTGAAGAGGACTTATAGATCAGGACAAGCAAAGACAGCTTCGCTTGAGAATTCAAAATAAGGTGGGTTTTGTAAGAAGGTATGCCCCTCTGCGTGTGCCAGGGCATTCATTAGATAAATAGTCTAGCAATGGACTTGAAATCAAGGAAGCAAGGATTCTTTCTTATATATTAAATTAGAATTCTAACTGATCTTTTACAATTATGGAAGTAACCACGGATCAATATTGCACAGCTGTTTTGCAGCATCAACCTAGTCCTAATGGCCCCATAATAATTTTTGGTTTTCAAGCATCCACCATGACACTTCCACAGTAAAAAATAACTTATCTATAATGGTGTCTTATGTCTTTCCTAAGAGCCAAAATTATTTTCTTACGGTCTCAATTTTTCCAGTAAGAAGTAACCCTCATCTGAAGGAATCACAGAGCCTAGGAAAGAGTGAAAGGAAACTGCCAAAGGTCTTGTCTTTGCAGCCTTGCACATGCCTCTAGCGTTCAGAATCAACTACTCTCTAAAATGCTGTAGATTACCCGTATCACTAAAGTTCCACTCAAATATTTTTAATCCACCAACACTAATTTGTGGCAGAAAAAGGTTTTTGTTTTTTTTTTTGGGTAAGGAGAAAAAAAAACCAATGAACAGTAAAGAATCATTGTCAATACAGTCCATGATTTTTGCTTCATCTGCATACACACTAGATAAACCTAGCAATATCGGAGTTGGCAAAGATATCAACTTACAAAGTTAAAGATAGACGTAAGAAGTCAAGCCTTTTGGGAGTGCAATAGAGAGAGAGAGAGAGAGAGAGAGAGAGAGAGAGAGAGGTATCTGCAGTGCCTCAAATAGGGTTGAGTGCAAGTTGAAACAAAAGCCAATAAGACTGTCCTGAGTTCGTGTGCCACTGAGGGCATGAGCATATGAGAGAGAAGAATGATATGTTGGACAAAGGGATTGCACTTAATACTGGTGTTTGAGAATGCTCCGACCAATCTTTTAATTAGACAATAACGACAAGGTGTTACAAGCACGATGGTATAAATGGACGGACATAATTGGTAAAGGCAAAACACATTAAAATAGGAAGGGGAAAATTGCAGGCTGACCAGGTCATGAAGTTCAATAAAAGACTACTCATCACTTAAACTTTCACCAGAATTCAAGACTTATGCCCAGGTCATGAAGTTCGCACTTGTGGTGCAGCAAAGTCAAAATTCTGCATGGTATGCAGGCATATCTATTATATACACTAATACTCACATCAATTCAAACATCAGTTGAAATTTAGACGAAATAAGATTGCACTGAAAATAGTGTTCTAGGGTTTAGTTAAACGATAATGTTCAGTAAGAAGAAGACAACTGATGAGAAGGTGACTGGAAAGGCCCATTTATACCCCCGATATAACAAGATCTCAACCTTGGATTAGACATAAAATCTAATCTCAGTCATCCAACCCCTTAAGAGTCAAATGCCTACCTTGTTACTAGCTATTAACCATTACAGCATGTAAGAGAAGACTTGATAAAGAAGAGACACTCAAAACTCCTAAATAAAACCATACTCCTACATCAGATACAAAATGTAGCAAGTACATCAGCAGTGGTTCTATTGGTAGACAAATTGATGTGCATATAAAAAATCTGAGAAACAGGAAGTGATTACCTGCTCCGTACAACAACACATGGCATACCGATTCTCTCAGCTGCAGCCACACCAGGTTGACTTCCCGCTACAAGAATACATCTGTACACAGGAACCCCCGCAAATTCGGCACCGGCACGCAATGCAACTACAATCTTCTCTAAGCTGAATCGCAAAGGTGCGACAAAATTAATAAACAGAAAACCACGTCCACACCAATCATTTTAACTCAGTGAAAAATTCCACAGCCCTTCAAGTAACTTGCTATATCCTGAGCTTCCTATATTTAAAGTTTCCTAGCACAGTTCTGTGGAAACTCAGAAATTATGAACAAATATCCACTTCTTCAAATAAATAAAAGCATATAATAGCAATGGGTAGGCTCAGAACACACTGGTCAAACTTAGATTCTTGCCAGGATGCAGATTAATGACAAACTGATGGAATACTACTGCAAAAAGAGAGTAATTACTAAATTAAAAACATTTACGCACTTTCTTCACAGATTGAAGTAACCTAAAAATTGTAATGCTGCAAATGAGAAATAAATATCTCCAGACTTTAAGCTACAGGAAAGCTAAACCAAGAAATTGTACCATCCATCATCGGGAAATACAAGCTTGGAGATAAAAAAGCATGTGCCATTCTACCTTTCGGATGAGGTGGTATCAATCTCTACACTCAATTTTAGCATGGAAGCAACCTCCTCTGCTATTCTTTGTTTTTCTGCAGAAGCTGGTCCGAGAAAAGGAGTCTTTTAGCACCCAGGCTTCATGACTCTAAGATAATATAGTAGAACATGGTGACAAATGCTACCAAAGAGCACAGTGATTTTTCTTTCTCGGAGATATTTTTTTTTTAAATTAGAATCCAATTTATTCTAGAGAGAGTAAGCACTTGTTTATGAAGAAGAGATTTTATTCTCATTGCATGGCGTAATGCTCCCTTTGTATAAGGCTGTCAGTACCTAACCAACACTCCTAAACAACTGTTAACAACAGCAAACTACTAATAAGAGACCATCGTTACCCAAAAAATCAAATGCTTCGGATATTTTAAGTATAAAAATATGAGCAAAATGAAATATATACTTGTCACAAACTCTAGTGCATGAGAAACTCAAAATTGGCAACCTTTATACTTACATCATGCCAACAGAGGATGTTCTAGCTTACATTATACACCTAGTCCGCATCAATGTAAAAGAAAAGATCAAAGTGGATAAAGCTTCTGCTGCACTCAAGAAAATGGCCATAAGCAGAACTGCAGTGTTCAGACATTTTGTCCAGTGTTGTAAACAGTAAATCAAAATAGTGTGTAGATGCAAATTAGGATACTGACATTTTTAGTCAGGTAACTTTTTAGCAAAGTTAACAACAAAGTTGCGATTTTACCAATGTCAAAGTCAATATGACCTGATCAACTCTTTCAAAATTTATCAGTTGCATCAAAATTTTCCCATTAAAATTAGTAACTTAGATTGAAACATAGCTCAACTGAAGATTACTAATTTACTCAATGATTCAATCAACTCTTATTAAGTAAATTAGTAATCTTCATTTGAGTAGTTCACAATCAAATTGGATGATTCCAAAGTACTATCTAACCAACTCAACTGAAGATTACTAATTTACTTAATGATTCAATCTTATCATTTTCCTCCATCGTTGGTGTTGTTTGTGAAAATAAAGCTCTACATTAGTTGATTGTTTGTTGACCTGACATGCATAATATAAGGAGGAAATAACTAGAAGTAGCAGAACATCAATAACAATATAAAACAGATGAAATAAAATGTCGCAAACTAACATTAAGTGGCAAGTCTACCTGCCTTGGCCACTTCCTTAGCCAGCATTTCATCCAACCCTGAAGACACTCCTTTGCCAAGCATTAGTTGCCCGTAGAGACTCTGTTCAACCTCTGCTGGGCCTACAATCTTGACTTTGGAAAACCTTTCTTGGCCAAGCTTTTCAGCAACTGACCTAAAAAAAAAATTGTACCAAAAGAATTGAAAGGATCCTTACAAAGAGGGATGAGTCATTGATTAAGTGATATGGAGCTAGCTAAACTTAAGCTTAAACAGAATATGGTTGAGTGACTAATTGTTATTGCACCTTTAATCAGATGGACATTCCACGTGGAAGATATGATATTCTTTATCATTAGCTATATCGCAATGCAATTGTCAGACTATAAATCATTTCCATTAGTTAACACTTGTAAACCTTGCACAAGATTATGTTCAAGCCTGAGAGAACATGTGGCATGAAACATCACCAAAGAAAATGAATTTCTCATTACTGAAGTGCAATGACAATAAATAGACTAGTACGGAAGAAATTCTGAAAGACACTACAAGAAAGATGAAAATCTTCCACAATCTACGAAAGCATGATTTCATGGACACAATGAATAAGAAAACAAAGATCGACAGCACTCATGATGCAATCATTCCTATTACACAATTTGTCTACATAAAGATCTTTGGTAGACTAAAAAGCTTGCTAAAACCTCTAAAAAACTCAATTAGAAACAGCATCCCACTTTCTACTGATAAAAGATTTAAAAAAAAAAAAATCAGCAAATTGACACTAAAGTTTCTAATGGCAGTTTGATGATTTTTACAATCTTTCATGGAGCCACACAACAATATTCAGCACAGGAAGACTAAAATTTTGAATATCATTAAATACAAGTGAAACTATGACACAGGAAGCCCTTGAACTTTTTCTCAATGCTCAAGGCAGTCTCTGAATTTTCTTTTTTCCCTATCCAATCCTTCGACATTTGAAATCGGCTCAATTTTATCTGTCTATTAAAATTCCAGATGGTGCCAACCGCCATGGACAATGATGCCATTAATTTGCACACGCTAGCATCCACAGTCTGATGCGTTGTCTTTGTCACACTCCTCTCTCTTCAAAAAAAATAAATAACACCAGCAAACCCCATGACCACTGGTGCCGCCACCAGAATCACCTCCGAAGCCAGCAAACTCAGCACTGCAGCCACAAACAGACTCAGCCACCGCTGCCACAAACAGACTCAGCCAACTAGCACCCTAAACTCGGGGACCATCCATACTACCAGTCAGAGAGGACACGGCAGGATAACTATGACGAAGAAGAAAGAGGTGATAAGGTCTGCATCAATGAAGGAAAAGAAAAAGAAACACAACCAAAACAAAAAGGAAAAAGAAAAAAATGCTGAGTTAAAGAAAAAAGTGACGTGGCACTCCACAACCATTATTTTGGTCTGATCACTGTTGAGTTGGCAGTTGATGTAAAACAGAATATGCATGACCTTAAGCTCAAAATAACAAAAGGATCGTGTTGAGCCAATTTTCAAATGAAAATTCAATAACCACATTGAACAAAATAAAGTTCAAGGACCATATTGAACAACAAGAAAAAGTTCAGGGACTTGCTGCCTCATTACCCCAATACATGTAAAGAACAGCATTACGTGAGTTATGTAAAGCAATCAGAATGCTAAAAAGGCCTAGATAATTTTACTGTGGATAAATAACTTCCTTTCACAGTAATGCACTATGATACCTGGTCAGGTTAAGTGCATATCTCCAGTTATACCATAAGCAGTCTCTAAAGCAGCTATCTAGGTAAAGAAGCAACGAGTTTGTGCACAAGGATGAACAATTGAACATGGAATGTAAATTTAATAACATTGCAAGACTGCAAAGTCTGGTCAGGTAAGTGTACCTGGCAATTTTATCCCCACTTTTACTGTATGTGGTCATGATGAGCACAGGTATACCTTCCTCCCATGCATTATCAATAAAACTGCAAAATAAATTGGCAGACACATCATTTATTGGTAAAAGTAGAGAGAAATCTTTTTGCAAAACATGTACTGCTTAATAGTTATCATGAAGAATTATGAGATACTTGAAATTTAGATCTGGCATGAAGTTCTTAAAAGTTCAAAGATGGAAAGATGCTACATGTGTGCATGGTTTTAAATTCAGCCAGTTGCATGGAAAGAAGCACACCCCAAGTCCACTCATGGAGCGAACGGCAATGGGTTCTTCCCAATGCAGTATCTTCAAAGAATTTGTGCCCCAGAAGTTTGCATGATGAAATTGTTTCCTTTAAATTGGCCCTAAGGTTGTCTGTACAAAACAGAAGCTATCAAAATTCCATGATAAAGGGAAGATGTCCATGAAAACCTTCTATAAGGAGTTCCAACCACTTGCCAAACATGTACTGAGGCCAACCTTAAAAACTAGGAATATAACATTCCATTAAGGAGACATACCACAAATTAGGAAACAGATTATTCTATTCTAATAAAAAGGACACATACTGTCTTTACAAGACTAAACTATTATGAGTACTTAAAAGATTCTAATCCTAATAAGCAGAATAAATCAGATTATCATCTAAAACTAATTCTCCAATTGGTATGCCTTTGGTATCATTGCCAAAGTTGTTTATCAAACAGCCATGTCCTTATGGCATTTCAAGAAGGCTTTTGTGGAAGATACAATTGGTAATTTATGGACCAAATATTTTTTCAGGAGAGGTTATCACAAGAGATATGGAAAAAAATTCTTTAGTTGGGCTACTAATGTTGTGTTGGCACCTATGGAGTGAGTCTTTATGGTTGGTTATTGAACACTATAATAACTTTTCAAGGAATGTTAATTTTCTTGTATTAAAAGAGATCGCCTCTTAATTGAGCAGACCAAACAAAAGAAAAGGCTTCTCAGCAACACCATGGTTGGACGGATGTCAAAGCTATGTCATGGTTGCTACAACCCACAAGTGATGCCACGACCACAAAGGTGACAAACGATGAGCTTGCTTATGAGAATTGCAATGTGATGATATACATGAACCATGGTTCTATAAGGATGGCAATTTTGATGGAACATGAGGATCAATTTCTCTAGTTTGGTACTTCATAAGGCCTACTCTCTTTTAGCGATTGATCAGCATATTGATTAAACTGAACCCCATAGCTTCTGTTAGTGATTGCTTTCTTGATGTACAATGCTCGTGATCTTCTGTCTTCATGGTCTAGCATCAATTTTGTAATATCATAAAATATGATACACATTTAATTTGACTTATTTGGTTAGTCTAATTGTTCTGCGATTCATGATCGTTATATACTGAAAATTATCCAGAGTTACTTGACATAGCTTGTATAATTTTATGGTTCAACTGTGCAGGTATCTCAGTGATTCTAGGTGAAAAGGCAAGTTCAACTATCTAGCATCTAAAAAATTTGCTTCACCAAACTTACAAAGAATCAAGAAAGATCTAAGAAGCATTGATTTTCTTTCGATTTTCACTTTCCACAACTACAAAACTCAAAGAGCAAGCAAAAATAATATCTTTAATTGAAAGGACAGCCATGTCCATGGAGATACATTTAAAGAGCTGTGAGAATTTGAGCGACCATCACAAAAAGACAAGTGATAAAAAAGAAGCTTTCTTTATCCAACACACAGAAGATATTATATGCTCAGAATAAGCAGATAATTTACTGGTATAGATAGAAGAACTTACTCTTGAATTCCAGGTCGTAAAGGTAAATCTTTTGACATCATAAGTTCATCCATCGCATTTTGCTGCAGCAACCAGCTAGGATGATAAATATCTTATAAGATACTTATCAAGTGTAAGGAAGAGAAAAAAATCCCACCAGAATAAAATAAAATGAAGTACATGGAATGGAACAGACAAGGATGTGAAGCAAAATAGAAAAGGACAGTGAAGTCAGGTCATGGTCCTGACAAAAAATGCAGAGCGATAAGCAAACACACAACAGTTGCTCATGTCACAAAGTAATTTCCACCAATGAATTTCACAGAAATACAAAGCGTTTGAGGTTTCCACAAGCTTTTAGCATTCATAAAAAACAAAAAAAACAGATATGCATATTCTCAGTAAATGACACTCAAAAACTTAAAAAATTATTTGAAATTATGCCTTGGTTATGCAGACAAAAAACCACTTGCAGACAAAAAGACAAAAAACCACTTGCAGACAAAAAAACACTATAATCATGATGCTTTTAAAGTTTGTGGCCTTATTGCATTCACATTAGTATAACCTCAATTTAAGAATAAAATCACAATCGTATTCCATGTGTCTACATTCAGAGGAGAGTTCAAATTTAAATAGACTGGTGTGCTTCTTTTTGTAGCTTTGCTGAATGATAATTTTTTTGTTAGCCAGGGTATTGTCCATTACTTGAGATTTATGTGAAAAATTCGGTTTAAGAAATCCAAAGTGTGCACACACGTTTGTGAAGCTTTATCAGAAAAATTAGAGAGGAAGAATATTAAGTAAAGGCTACCTAATGATGAGAAGAGGGCAAGGTCCGTACAATGCAATGAGATAGGGGTTACAGCTACAAAAAATCCTGTACAACCCAGCTATAGTGCCCAAATTTGCATAGTAACCTAGCTGCTCATAACAGAAGCATAGTCACACACTGACTCAACCAGTCAATTGATGCGGGAGCATCAGAACTTACAATTTCCAATGAGTAAATTACAATCCCAACCCAAGCTTCATCGATCAATCAAGCCAATTTGTCAATCATGCAAGCACATGGCAAGTTCGTCCTCAACATCATCCCTTGGATCCAGGGCACTCAAGATAGCATTTACCGATAATTGGTGGCTTAAATACAAAATTGAAGAATTAATGTGTGTTTTCTGGTCTTTGTTTGGTATTTCTGTCTACAACTTTATTCAATGCATGCAAGACACTTATAATAATGCTTCTACAACTTGAAGCATCTCAACTGACGGTGACTGATATGCAAGGTTGAAGAGTCAAGTCATGTGTTCCCATTGTGTGTGCTTAGATTGTCTTCTGCTCAACTGTCAAAGAGTACTTATTACAAGATTAGAATGTCAAAGAGTCTTTATTGCAAGTTTGAAAATGTCAGCTAGTCTTCATTACTCTAAGGCTCCGTTTGTTTCACGGAAAATATAGTATTTTTGAAAAATATTTTTTAGGAAATCATAATAATATTTTTCTGTGTTCGTTTGTCAAAAGCTGCCGGCTTGCCGGCCTCAAGTGAGGTTAAGGCACACTGTTAAAGGCCACGATATTTAAAGGTAAATGAAGAATACACAAATTGTTTTCCTCTTTCAAAAAAGCGAAAAACATTTTCCTTACTTTCGAAGGTGTTTCTTCCATTGATGGAATATATTTTTCTTAACTATTTTATTTTCTGTGAAGCGAACACTAAAAAATATTTTCCTCGAAGTTATTTTCCGTGAAACAAATGGAACCTAAGTGTCAAAATGTAAAGTATGGTGACATTTACTATCAGAGTCTAAGTACAATGTCTTAGTCTGGCTATAAATAAAAATGCTATCTCAATGTATCACAGACCTAAGTTAATATATGAAATTTCCTTCAATTTTCGGTTCTTTATCTACTAGTATGGTGGCTCACCTTGAATTCCTTATATTTGACTGGGGGATTGTTCCTTTAAGCCTTGGCGGTGAACTACATCTTTCCCAACCTTATTTTCGCTCAGAATACACTCCATTCAGCATCGATTTCACAATCCCAGTAAGTTCTCATTTTTATAGTAAAAAACAGCACATTTCGTCATACATATCCCAGCAAACACTTGTTCAAACACTTGATCCTTTGAAATCTAGTCCAGAAAACGAATTTCTTATCCCATCATTCCCATATCACATCAAGTTGGTATCAGAGCTTTCTGGTTGAACTAGTCGGGTGAGTTCTTCCATTTTCCTCTTTAACCTTCCATTCTCAAGTGGATGAAATAGTTCCGAGAGGCTTGACTTTGGAAAAAGCCCACAACAAAGGGCATGATTGTGCCATAAACCAACTCCACCAACAAATATTGCAAGCCTTAACTTACCATTGGAGAATCAAGCAAGAAAAGAACCACCACCATGGAGACATCCCAAGCTTGAGTTTGGCAAAAGCCCACAACGAATGTGCCATAAACCAACTCACTAACAAATGGAGCAAGTCTTCAACCTACATTGGAGAATCAAGCGAGAAAAGAACCACTAATACGGAAACCTCCCATTATTCGCCCATAGTGTGATGATCCTTGTACAAGTTCAAGTGATGAATCCAACAGGACTACAAGTGACTTATGATTCGGACCATCAAGCTAGTAGAAAAAGAGGAAGGTACAAAGACAACAACTGTGATGTCGAGAAAGAGGCACTTGAATTTGAAGGTAGCCTTAATCATGATGATTATACTGATTGAGTAAGAATAAGCATTTGAGTTCAAATATTACCCGGATGAAAAGAAATGAAAGGTTGTTATTTCTACATTCAAGAAGTATGCTACACTTTAGTGGCAATATCTGAAAAATCAAAGAATCAGGAATGGAAAAAGTAGAGTGAAGTCTTGGAAAAAACTTAAGAAGCTTATGAAAAAAAGTTCTTGCCTATCAACTATAAGCAAAACCCATTTCTAAGCTAAACTCTCTTAAACAACATCAGATGAATGTTGAAGAGTATATTAGGGAGTTTGAACAACTCGTTATGAGAGGTGATATTCTGGAAGTACAAGTATATATCAATGCTTGTTTCCTCAGAGGATTACACCAAGATGTTAAATATATGGTTAAGCTTCAACCATATTAGACCTTTGAAAACATTTGCAAGTTGACCATGAAAGTGGAGAAACAACTAAACAGTGGTAGAAGACTTTCGGCTAAACCACAAATTAAAGAAACTTTCTTCTTTAAAGGTGATTTTTCTAGCAAGACCGAGAATACATTTCAACAAGAGAAAGGAAACAAGACGTCTGCTGATCTCAGCAAAGACCTCTCCAAGAAACGAGAAGGCGGACGAAGAAAGTGCTTCAATTGCCATAGCTATGGACAAGCTAATGGTCCTAACTGAAGGATTATGACCCTTCAAGAATTTGTAAAGATTGATTTGGAGCTTCAAGAGGCTGAGCAAGACCCAGGTTGTATGAAGTCCAGATCTGACAAGGAAGATGCAGTCGTAGAACATACTGATGAAGGTGAGTTGCTCATCATCGGGAAGGCTTTATACACCATGGTTGCAACAAATGCGGAAGAACAAGGAAGAATATCTTCCAAACCCATTACACAATTAATAAAAAGGTGCGTACATTGTCATTGACGATGTGAGTTGCACCAATGTGGCATCCACAACCATTTTAGAGAATTCAAAGCTATGAACTTCTAAGCATCCTTAACCTTACAAGCTTCAATAGCAAGGGAAACGATCTTTAGTTAACCAAACAAGCTCTTATCTCATTTTCAATTGGCAAAAGTTACCAAGATCAGGTCCTGTAAGATGTTATTAGGATGCATGTCATTTATTAATGCGAAGGCCATGGAAATTTGATAGAAAAGATGTGCATTATAACCATAAAAACACTTACTCATTCCACAAGGTGAAAAGACATTACTCTTGCACCTTTGAGCCCATCCTTGACCTCAAAAATCAACCTAGGATGGGAAATACCAGTAAGGAAAGCCTTTTCTTGAGTGAAGCACGAGTTGAGAAAGCCATTAACAAACAAAAGGCTATTTTTGCCTTGCTTTTGGTTGAGAGCCAAAAAAGGGAGATAGAGAACCCTCTACACCCGAAGTGTTCCTTAATGAATGAATTCGAAGATATGTTTCTGGAGGATAAACCACCTAGGTTACCTCCCTAAAGGGGAATTGAACATCAAATTGACTCACTCCTAAGTGCTCTACTCCCAACAAGGCTGCCCATCAATGCAATAGGGAGTAACCAAGGGACTTGCAAAGGAAAATAGATGAGCTAATTGCTAGAGGGTGTGTAAGGGAAAGCATGAGCACTTGTTCCATTCTAGCACCACTCATGCCAAAGGAAGATGATAATTTTAGAATGTGTGTGGATAGCAGAGCCATGAACAACATAATCATTATATATGGGCACCTATACATAGACTTAACAACATGCTTAATGAACAGTACGGCTCTAGGGTATTCTCTAAAATAAATTTAAGAAGTGGCCATCATCAAATCAGAATGAGAGAAATTGATGAATGGAAGACAACCTTTGAAACCAAAGCAGAAATCTATGAATGGTAAGTTAAGTCATTCGGTCTTTCTATTGCTCCAAACATGCTCATGAGGTACTTCATCCATTTATTGGTCACTTTGTGGTTGTCAATTATCGACAATATTCTTGTGTATAGCAAGAGCAAGGAAGAGCATTTATCTCATTTAAAATAAGTCTCTGAAGCCTTCAAGCAACAAAAGCTCTATGCTAAGATGCAAAAGTGTGAGTTCTCTCCAAGCCTTATATTCCTTGGTTGTGTCTTTCCAAGTAAGGGATTTCCATATATCAATCCAAGGTGGAAGCAATAAAGAAGTGGCCTGTCCCAAGTCCATTTCTGATGTTAGGGGGCTTTCATGGTCTTGCAGCTTTCTACCAGCGATTTTTGAAGAACTTTAGCAATATTATGGATCCCTTCACAAAATGCATGAAGGGATCATTTGAGTGGTCCAAGGCCGCTTACAATGCCTTTGAAATCATCAAACAAAAGCTTTGTAAATCTCTAATCCTTGTCCTTCCAGATTTTTATATGGTATTTGAAGTAATGCGATGTTAATGGAGTTGGCATCAATGCTATTCTAGTCCAAGTCCAAAACCTTTGGCATATTTACACAAGAAGATAACAAAATCAAGAAAGAACTACTCTACTTATGATGTCATCGTGAGAGCTCTTGATCATAGGAGTCACTATGTGAGGCCTAAACAGTTTGTTCATTGTTCAAACCATAAGGCCCTCAAATACATTAGCAGCCGGCACAAACTCAATTCAAGGCATGCCAAATGGGTAGAATTCATTCAACCTTCTCTTTTGTCTCGAAATATAAACCTAATCACATTAATATTGTAGCATATGCGTTATCAAGAAGACAATCTATCTTGCTGTCCTTGACTCACGGATTTCTGGTGGAAAATCCAGATAGAATGTAGAGTGTGGTGATATTTATTATCAGAGTCTTCAAGCATTATCTTAGTTTCGCAATAAATAGAGACGTAATCTCAAGTGTATGACAGATCTGAGTCGTAATACATGAGATTTCCTCTTGAACTTAAGCAATTTTCTTCAATTTTTGGACCTTTATCCATTTGTATGGTAGCAAGCCTTGACTGTACCTTTAGGCCTTGGTAGTGAAATACATCTTTCCCTACTTCATTTTCATTCATAAGACACTCCATTCAGCATGAATTTCACAATTCCAGTATCTCATTTTTAATGTAAAAAACAACACATTCCATCTTACATCTCCCAGCAAACACACCCATACACTCTATTCTTTGAACACTAGTCGAGAAAACAAATTTCTTATCCCATCATTTCCATCACACATCACCGCTACAACTTTCTTGTACAATCTTGAGCTAGCACTTAGCAGGTGGAGAAATTATTTTGCAACAAAATCCTTTCATAGGTTTGGAAATGGTTATAAAGAGGAGTACAACCCTAATAAGAGGACAAGTGGTTGAACATATAAGAGGGGTAAGCTAATTCTTTGTCTCTAGACACTGTGCAACAAGGAGGTAGAAATAGAACCATTAACGAGGAAAAAGCACAGAGACAAAGAAAGTTTGATGATTTATAGGTTAAATGCAGTGAGAACCTCCAAACTTTGCTTTTTGAACAGTAAAATGTCCATGAAATTTGCATTGTATCATTTGGTTTTTTAAACTACTAGCTTTTTCAATCTTCATCTAGTTCAAAGACCCTTTAGAGTAATAAGAGGAAGACTTCTAAGCCATGTCTTGTAGAGAGCATAAATAATACCCAAGTTATTTTCCTTTACCTCTGTTTTTATGCACTAATGTGGATTATTATATATATATAAAGAGAGAGAGAGAGAGAGAGAGAGAGAGAGAGAGATCAATTGCTCTAATCTGTTATCCAGCTAACCCTAAAAAGCACAAAGGGTTTAAAAGACAAGAAGAGAAATTTTTTTCTGCTAACATTTAACAACCACCAGAAAATGCTACAAGGATCAAATTGGACAATTTAATAAGTTGAAGTCTAATCCATTGGAAAACTAAGGGCATCCTACTATCATGGAGATGAAAATCAACGGGTTCGTGTCCCTCTCTATATCTACATTTACTTAAGACACAGTACTAACATTTTGATATGCAGAAGGATGACCGCATTTGTTGTCTTGCTCGTGATTTCCAGTAAGGAAAAATTGAGAGCATTCAATACTTGTTTTGTACATCTAATACCAAAGAAGATTGAGCTCTAGAACAGAAAAGTCAACTTACCTTCTCTCGTAAGACACTTTTCACAAACGAACTCTTCTCTCTAGTGGGCAATGAAGTAGGCCAACCAATCTATATTGAGGCATAACATCAGGAAAGAAGTAAAACATGAAGAATATGAAATAGAGAAACAGCTACACAAGATCTGTTATATTTCCATACATGAACAGAGAAAGAGAGCCTACACGGTTAAAATATAGAATCAGCATCCTTTCTTCATCAGCAGCACTCTTCCTGGAAGTCATGACAAAATCAATCAGAGCAGCCTTAAGTTCAGGAATAATCCTCTACAAGATGCTTCATCATTTAATGTCAAACTACTTAAGATGCAAGAACATTAAATGCATCAAGATATTTGAAGTGCATACAGCACAGTTCTGAAAGTAATGCAGTTGGAATGGATAGAGCAAAATTATCGTCTCCCATAAGTAAATAAACTTAGATTGAAAAACTTTTTGATTGTGGGAGGACTAATTCCCACTGCACACCCACTTTCACATTGATAAAGTGAGCTGTCCTTTAGTTAAAAATACACACACACACACATATATATAATAAGTGAAGAGAAATGGCAGGAAGACTACTCCACCACAAGCCCCTAGCTCAAAAGACTATCCCAAAACAATTATTCCCAGCCTACAGTCCAAACTGAAAGAACAGCACAGAAATGGAGTACTGTAAAGACTAGGTACAAGAAAAGACTGCTGACAATTCAAGTCGTATAAGGAAGAATCCAAACTCCAAAATGCTAAAGATTTTTGTGCACTAAAAATAACCATGACAAGAATTTAATAGTTTTCCATCAATCACCATCAAGAAGAATAACGCTATTGAACCAAGTCCACAATATCGGTGGTGGACTCAAGTTGGCTGTTAAAGGTGGCCCACTTGCTTCAGGTCTGCCAAGTCACTTTTTGCATACCAATCTTGATATAGCTATCATTAATCAAGAATAATATCCACTTTTACAGATAGCCAACATGTACGAACCCACCATGGAATATAATTACAGACGAGATGAGAAAAAAAATGCATGATTAACTAATTTCCAAACCTTGCGAGGTCTAGGTAGACAGGCTCAGTCCAATTCGCACAGTCAAGCCCAAGCTTTCGAAATGCTGAACATATACAGAACAGATATAGAGAGTTTAACGGCATCGCTATATCAGACATTTTCAAACTAGAAGGAACAACGCTGCCATGCGTTGCTAGACGCACTCCCTGAAATTAAACTTACCCAAATTGAAGGCCTGGCGATTAGCCAGCCGGTAGGCATCCACAAGGACCCTAGGGAAACTCAAACACAAGAACAAGATAAGGATAGAAAACCCAATAACAACAGAAAGAAAAATAAGAGAATCAGCCCACCCTTCAACTTCAAGAAGAAGAGCGAGCTCTTGAGATGGTTCTTGGCCAGAACGAGAGCTCAAAGCGATGAAGTCGCAGACAGGCGAATCCGTCCAGAAAAAATGGGAGTCGATGAAGAGAGGGAGAGAGGGGTACGAAGGGAAGTTGCGAAGAAGACGAGGATTCTTCGGTGGAGGAAGATAGGATTTGGACTTTCGGCCCCTTGCACCTGCGAAGGCGTTGGAATAGGAGAACTGGTGGAGAGAGAGCGGAGAAAGGGATTCCATCTGCACAGTCCGCAGGCTCCGCATCGCCTGTTGCTGGCAAATCTCATGTAAACACCGGCTAGACATCTACATAGCTTATCTCTCGGGCGGACCGGGATTTGGTCCGGCCCGAGTATTCTGGACCCGGGCTGAATTGATCAGATGATTTTGACAATCGTGAAGGGCATCAATGAACATCGGCTGACCATTTTCGAGTTCGGAAATCTACAAAATGAGATGAATCCGGATATGAATTTCTAGTTTCACAAGCATAAAACCACAACCTCAGTGTTTTTATGAGTGAGCATCAAATTCCGTTAAAAACCATTTAATACATATTTAATACATACCCAAGTAAAGAAAGGTTTCCACCACTACTTGGTCTAATGAATCCAACAAGGAGAATGCATCAAAAATTGATTATAGAGGTTCCTTTAATTGAATCGAAGGCTGGAAGGATGTTTCCTAATTCGAGTTGTTTGTTTCCTAACTTAAGTTTGTCTTCTTATGTTTCATTGTTCAAGATTTTCATATGTCAATGTTTCCTATTTTGTTTTTTGTTTTTTATAATCGAGGACTCCACCACGAGCCTCTATGCCCGGACACTAATGGGCTAGGGCCCCTATATCTCGAGGGTGACTAGCATAGGACTCCAACACCATGGGCCTCCACTTAAGATACTAGCAATTGCGGGTTTCAAACTCGTGAGCTAGACAATGAGAGATAAGCTCTTAATCAACACAGTTACCTACTGTTGGGTGGTATTTCCTAGTTTAAAGTTTCCTATTTTAATGTTTCCTTAATTCGATAGTTCTTAGCTACGTGTCCAAGTCCCTCTATAAATAAAAGATGCTTCTCAATTGTAAGAAATAGATTTTGAGTGATAAAACCCATAAGAATTTTTCTTGAGTGAGTGATTTTCTTTTTTTGTTCTTATCACAATAGTTTGGGTTGAAAATGGCTAATAGAGCACTAACACATAGTTTGACCCTCTTAAACCCGTATCAATTTGCAATTTAAGTTAGATTTCAACATGCAATCTAATCTATTTAGGAGTCAGTAGGTCAATTAGAAACCAAATTAATGTGCAAGAGAATACTTTACTTATACAAATAAAGAAATGTCATTTCAGTACAATTTCTATTTATCTTTAAACATATGTGCTCAAGCAATCTTAGATTGATTTTTAAACTTATCCGCCAACACGTAAGAGATAATCATGCATATGAGCAACCGTTATATTAATGTTCCATAATCGAAGAAAATGGAAATTCAAATGCATCAAAATAATTGATGTTCTGAGTATAAGTAAAGCAACAAAAAATACTATACCTAGCCTAAACATGATTCTACCAGTTAATTAGCTACTTTAAATTTTGTTTAATTTATGAAAACTAACTATATGCAACTATAATCCGAGTATTACAAGCATGCGTTATTATTCCAATGACATGTAACATGCAATTTAAATGATCTAATTCTAATGACAAACAAAAATTAATGCAATCTATTTTAACGCAGCACGCATTCTAAATTAAACAACCTTAAACATGCAATCACTAAATGACATAGAAAATATGACTTGGAATTGATGACCTGGCATGCAAGATGATGTGGTGATTTATGGCGTGGCAAACATGATGATGTGGCATAGGCGACATGATGCGGCACTTGATGTAGCATTTGATATGACATGACGTGGCGAAATGATGTGTCATTAACAACACAGCAAATAGGGATGCAATGATGCAAGTAAGTCTAATACATTATGCGAAGATTTTTTTTTGTGTATTAAAGTTTGTAATTAATAATTAACAAAATAAAATAACTAAAGCGCATGGTTATCTTATTAAAACTAGCATTTAATTTAAATTAAACTCTATTTTAATTCAAAAACGTGATGTTACCTAAACGTGCAATCTTATCAAGAATAACAAATGTAATTTTCACGAGATGAGATTTTTTGTCACCCATTCTCCGTGCAATTTATGATCCAATTTTAATGCCTAAGGATCAAATTATCGATTTCATGCACATTTCGAGCTAGGAAACTTTGCTAATTTGGATATGTTATAATCTCAAAATATTCAAGTTAGATGACAAAAACTCAAATAGGCAATAGAACATTAAATTCATATTCGGTTTAAGATAATCACCTTATTTAAGAATTATTTCCAAATCAAGGACTGCCGGCGTAGGAACTCGCATCAGAGGACAGCAGTGCAGGGGGGCCTCTGTGAACAATCAAGTGTTGTGGTTCGCTTAAAAAGCACAAAAAAAAAAAAAAACCTGTGAAAGAGGACAATAGACATCGCCGGGCAGGAGGTGCCGCGGGTATGTTGGGAAAGAGCAGCAAGTCTTCGTCAGTGCAGGGAAATGGCAGCGTATAGCGCTGCGGCAGAGCGTCGATCACAGGCTGGGAGGCGTCACCAGGTAGGGACTTCTCGATGCATGGAAAGGAGACACCAGCAGCTTCGTGGGAAGGACCACCGTTGTTTCACTGGATTGCTCCAATGAGTCCAGGGCAGTCAAGGTAGCATTTGCTGGTGATTGGCGGCTTAAATGCATAGTTGAAGAGGTAATTAATGCGTTTCCCTTGTTTAGTGCGCTCCTTTTGTTTTCTTATGTTTTTAATGCTTTAGTGCGCTCAGTTTGTCTTCTTACATCAAAGGGTCTTTAATGCAAGGTTAAAATGTCGGTCCTTATAGCAAGTTTGGAATAGTGGAAGCTAGTCATCGTTTCTAGGCTAAAGTGTAAGGATGTAGAGTGTACTCAATTTGTCTTCTTATAGTAAACACTACAAAAAAAAACAGGATTTTAGCTACAGATTTTGCGACGAGAAAAATGGAAAAAGACGTCGCTAAAATGATCTGCGACGACTTTCGTGACGACGTAAACTTCGTCGTTAATTTTTGGCGACAGCTGATTACTGATTTCGTCGCTATATAGCGACGACACAGTAGCTCGTCACGTACTTCGTCGCTAAACTTTCGTCACAAAATTTGTCGCTAATTAGTGACAAGTTGATCGTCGTCGCCAATGTCGTAGCTAATTAACTACGATTTATTCCGTCACTAAAGCTATCACTAAACGTTTGTCACAAACTTCGTCACTAATTTGCCACAAATATGGGTTGTTGCAGATCTCGTCGCCAACCCGTTGAGTTTCATTAAGCTGTGCAAGGATCGACATCGCAAAATGGCGACGGACTGAATACACTATCGTCTCTAATTAGCGACTATTATTTGTAATTTGTGTCGCTATTTAGCGACGATTTTGGTGTTTCTGTCGCCGATTTAGCGATGAAACTTGATTTGAAAGTCGCTAATTAGCGACGACATTTTCCGTCGCTAATTAGCTGCGACTATGCATAACCGTCGCTAAGTAACGACGGTTCTTAGTCATTTTGTCGCTAATTTTGCGACTGACGTTACAAAGTCTATCGCGGAGTAGCTACGATTCTGTGTATGTCCGTCTCTAATTGGCGACGACGTATGTTGTATCGTCGCTAGTCAGCGACGATACTCTGTTTGTCCGTCACGAATTAGCGACGGATATTTTAAATTCGTCGCTATCCGTAATTTGCCGATTGGCCTTTTTCTTACCTCAAGTTCAATGTGTACGTGTTTTATTTCGCACATTTGGTTCTTGTAGTGATCCACTGCATCACTTCAATTGTTCGCAGTCGAACAATTGTTGACTAGGCTACATGAATCACAAAATATAATCAACATCTCATACATCTGGCCACAAAATTTAAGGAACATATCATACATCTGGACAATACATTGTAATTTCCCTAAACATTTTGTACAGCATGCACTAAATAAATTGTACGACAAAATGCAGAATTAGTGAAGTCCGTAAAGGTGTTGAATAAGTTACTATACTAAATTAAATCCAAAATATCCGTTGCACCAATATCAAACAAAAAATGAAAAAAATACAACCGCGCGACAACAAAAATCCCGTAGATAGGGATAAACATCAGCCATATCTACAACCATGCTCCAATTTGCTCAACCGAACTATCAGCCCACGTCTCTCCGGCGTATCTGTAACGACAATGGGGTAAGTACATATTGATGTACCCTGCCAACATCCTGATATTGTTAGAAGCAATTTAAAAGCTAAATTTTCCACGAAATCACCCAAGTTTAGCACCCTTTTCCAGAAACCTGTCCACGACCGGTCCTCACTAGGAAAACTACATTACAAGATTTTTCACAACAATACCCAACCAGGCACAACATTCAATATGTATCCCATGGCATAATTGCAATGTACTTACTCTATATGGTTGTGTTAATCATCATGGACAAGCTATAATCCAACTTGGAAACGATAACAAATTCATGCATAGGTTGATACCTGGGGAAGTCATCAGCAACCACAGAATGCATGGTCGCGACCCTCAACTTCATCAATATGGAAGGGTTTACTTCCCAAACATGCAAATAAAAAAAACTGCATTAGATAACATTGACGTAATAACATTGCATGGGAATACAAGCTTCAATCAGACATTGAAGCTTCTTCGGGGGAATACAAGCTCATAACATTGCAGAGAACAGCCATCCCATCTCTTTCCAACTCACTGTAACTAAAATCATCAGAACAATCCACAGGACCAGCAACTTGCATACATCACAAATACTATAATTAGAATTATACCTCATCGTAGTCAACTCTCTGATGTCGTGAGCCCATCTCCCGATTCATTTTCTGCACCAGCCATCTCTTCATCATCGTCCTCATTATCGTCGGGATTAGTCGAGGGTCCATCAAGATCCTCATCTACCTCTATATCCAGGTGTTGCAATATTCGAGCCATTTTCCTCTCAAGAGTCATTATTTTTATATCTTTTATGTCAAGCTCATCTTGCATGTGTTTCATTTTTCTTTCCATTTCCACAACAGGCTGACTCCTTCTTGAACCGGTAGATACACTGGAGGATGACGATGCCGCAACCTTTCTTGTGCATTCCCTAGACAATGATCCCATGCCAAAAAGTTTCCCTCGTCTTACCCCACCCGATGCTTCCACCCATAAAACTGCCTCATCAACTGACCCCACATACGTCCCAGCACCATCACCATCACCACCGATAGGCATAATCCCCGCAGTAAGCTCATCAAATTTTTCCTACAACAGCAACATAAGATGATTAGTAAATAAATGTATTTAACTATGACATACCATCAATATAGGACAGTTCATCCAAATTTACAACAAGTCTAATTTGGGTAAGTTAACATACCTTAACAGCTCTTGCTCGACTGTTAACATATGTCATATCTTTTTTCATGAAGGCACGTTAAAATGTTTGTGAATATGTTGGTTCCCTCCCTAATTCTTTCGCCTACAAAATTTTAACGACATCAATTAGATATTGCATTACCATTAAATCCTTGAAAGCTGTAAAATACTGACCATTCTTCGATTGTGCTCCCCGATGTTAATCGATCCCCCAGCATAGGTGGCTGATCCTTCACTTGAACTAGAGGCTCGATTTAGCTTATTCCTTTCACTCGCTTGCCTATGCTCATCAGTCTCCCAAACACTCATCATCTCCATCCACACGTCACTTGAAATATAAGCCGACCTGGCTTGGCTTGTCTTCGCTTTATTCATCACATTTCTCATGTGATCACCGGCTTTTTTTATGAAAATTCTTCTAATTTCAATCTCATCTTCGTCTGCCCATCGAAAACGCCTCTGTACGGACAATCATAAAACATAGCCACTCATATTAGCACCATTTGTTGATAGCATATTTGTAATGAAGTCTCAACACTACTTACCCGGAACTTCCTCCACCACAAGTTTTTTACATCTTTGGGAGCACTGCTATACGTAGTATATGGCCCCCTCTAATGATCGTTGACTATCTTATTAAGAGCCCTCACAAGGGTGTAGCATCTGTGAAGCTACAGAAAAAGATAACTCAAATTAGCTACTTGACGTTCCTTATATAAAAACATTCAGTAATTTCGGTTGACTAGTAATTATAAAATACTTACGAATCTCCATATGGTGCAATCAACTTCCTCCCATCTAAAGGGTCAACCTCGACTCCCTCATTGTTGCTTTGTTCCGCTGTACTAGGTGTTCCTACAGTTGACCCTTCTGTTTGCCTTTGATATACCTGCCCGGACATATTGTGTAAAGGATCGAACGCCATGGGAGTACTTTCTGGTGGTTGAGTTTCTGAGGAGAAAGCGCCACTCCGAACATGCTGTTCAGCTTGTTGGTAATCTTGTACAGAGGTATTTGTAACTGCGGGGGAAGTCCAAAGCGTCGGGGACGGACCCGGCAAAGAGGGAGGGGATGGGGATGGCGATTCTGCTAATCTAACTCCACCACCACGTTGGATTCCACGACCACGACGAATACCTCCTCTGGTATACTGTCAAATCGAAAGGTTATTACATATATGTATTAACTAAAAAACACGCTGAGTTTGACAATGCAATCTATTATTTTCCTCATCAAGTAAAAAAAGGAGTTAAGCTTATAAACTTCAGAAATTCTAATTACAAAAAATGCTGAGCAGTTATGAACACATAATGACAAGTGACAAATGAAACTTACCATGTTCTTCGCTATTGAGTAGCTTCTGGAATACTTTCTTTACAAAGAATAAATTGTGGATGTTCTTTGTCTCTATAAGCTGCATAAGATAGACAATTGGACAAGTCAAATGTTAAAAGAATGAAGAGCTTATTATGATCGCACTTTTTTTGAGGCCATATCTGCTAGAACTATTGTTTGACCTCTGCATGATTGATTAAAAAAAATCATGCAGATTTCATTCTTTTCATTTTCCATCCTTTCCAGACAACTCCTTCCACACACACTCTCTCTCTCTCTCTCTCTTGGGTTTTTTTACAGTGTAAGAGTTAGGATGCTGAGAACATCAAAGGACTACACTTATATCCTATATCAGGCATCTAATGTGTTTCCTTGACCTAATCCACTTAAGTTTCTTTAGGCCCTTAGCTCAACCGTGGGGAAGAATGGAGCTCTGTCCTATGGGAATGTGACAGCACAATACAAGCAATCTGAAACTATGCTTGTTGTCAAAGTTGAGCTACCTGATTACAGCTAATTTGAGTAACAGGCCAACCTTATTGTTGAGCCCACAATGAACAGGATAATCATCGGAGATAGGACAAGCTTAGATCTAGAAACAATATATTATGGTCACCAATTCCTTCCAGTGGCGTGCCAAAAAAATGAAGTCAGCCAATGTGTACATATACAATATCATCAATTATATCTGCCAACACAAATGATAAACAGTACAGAAGCAAAAGAACGCCAAAACTAATCCTACTGCTTAAACAACATACAATGAAATAGCAAGGAAAAAGAAAAAAAAAACAAGGATAAAAAATAATGCATAATTGATGCTTTGCTCGGCCCTTTGTCATACCAGCCCGAAGAGAACCTTTGGGTTGTATAACTTCTTACATGCAATGCATGAGCCTCAAATTAAAACCATAGAATTCCAGATGACAGACTCAATTTTCATATTAGTGTCTACGCACCTGCACTTTGAGCTACCAATCGTGAGCTCTAAATGCTTTAAGGAAGCAATAGCTCTTGTTCAGCTACAACAGGCCAACCTTATTGTTCCACCTCTTGCTCTGTTTCATAAACAGCTAGCTAATCAATCTCGAGTAACCCCCACTGCAAAAAGGGAAAGGAAGAACAAAAAAAATCAACCTAAAAAAACACCAAAACTAAGCCACTCCTGATTAGCACCGAAAAATCACAGACACATACGAAGATACCCCCCCAAATAATCAGTGCAACAAAGTATCGAACATACTGTTATTAATTTCTCATATCAAAACGCGGGGATTCCTGACCCGTCAAGAGCAAAAACATGGGAAGGGGGGAAGAGTCGAAGGCTCACCTTTACCCTCGAACCGGCAGATGGGTTCAAATTGAACTCAACGGGAAGAGATCAGATCATGGGGGGATGGCGGACGATGACGACGAAGTCGGGTCTAGGAGGAAGAGAGGTTGATCATGACGGAATGGGAGGCAGATAGGTTATTTAGGCGAAAGTCGAAGATATAAAGTCGAAAATTACAGACGGAGAAAGTGTTATCGTCGCTAATTTGCGACGACAAAACCCTAGTCCGTCGCTAATTTGCAACGACAAAACCCTAGCCCATCACTAATTAGCGACAACAAACCCTAGGCAGTCACTACTTAACGACGACAAACCCTAGGCCGTCACTAATTAGTGACGACAAACCCTAGTCCATCACCAATTAGCGACGACAAACACTAGGCCGTCAGTAATTATAATTAGCGACAACAAACCCTAGTCCGTCACTAACTAGCGATGAAGAATCCTAGCCCGTCACTAATTTGCGACGACAAACCCTTGTCCGTCACTAATGTGCGACGACAAACCCTTGTCCGTCACAAATTATCGACAATAAAACCAAGGCCGTCACTAATTATAATTAGCGACGACAAACCCTAGTCCGTCAGTAACTAGCGACGACAAACCCTAGTCCGTCACTAATTTGCGACAACAAACCTCGTCCGTCACTCATTTGCCATGACGACCCTACTCCGTCACTAATTATAATTAGCGACGGGTTTTCCGTCGCCGTCACTAATTAGTGACGAAATGCTTGTCCGTCACTTCTTAGCGACGACAAACCCTTGTCCGTCACAATTTAGCGACGAATAGCCTCTGTCGCATAATAGCTACGACCGAAACTTCGTCGCGAAGTAGCGACTGTTTGTTATTTTCCGTCGCGACCTAGATACGTAGATTTGGATCATCAGTTTAGCGACGACACAAATTGTTGCTGTCGCTAATTAGCTACGGGGAGAGTATATTTGTCGCTAGTTTGCGACAGACCCATATCTGTCGTCGCAAAATTTGCGACGATACAGCACGAGGTCTATAGCCAGATAGTGACGGGCGTGTGTATGCGTAGCTAATTTGCGACAGCATCGTTAAACTGGTCTCTAATTCGCGACGAGTTTGTTGTTTGTCGCTAATTTGCGACGAATTAGCAATCTTTCTGTCGCTAATTAGCGACGGTTTTCTTTGACGTCGCTAATTAGAGATGGTCTTTAATATTATATCCGTGGCTAATATGCTGGTCAATTTAAATTATAAACAGAAAAATATGGCGAAATTAAATCCTGTTAAAACTTCACAAAATTATCACAACAATTGCAAGGTTTGTTAATAATAACAACAGTAATAAACAAAAATTATACCCAAACTGATTGACTAAAAAACACATCACACGTTAGACAAATTAACGACATTGTATCAAAAATCTTCATCTTCTTCTTCATGTCCCATCGAATCGGATTCGTTGTCTTCATTGGTTAAATCATCTTCGTCTTCATCGGTCAAATCATCTTCGTCTTCACAATCATCTTCATCATCCGAATCAAATTGTTCATATTCATCACTTTCTAAATTTGCTGCACGAATTTCAGTTGCATCCACATCTATCATTGCTCCACATGGATCTCGTAAACTTGAAATGGTATATTCCTTAGTATCATGGGTGTTACCAACTTCCTCTTGCTGATATGTTGTGTCCTTCTAGTGTTCTTCGATTTTTCTTCGTGCTTTGATTTTACATACAACCAACCAATCAGCTTTGTCTCGTTTCAAACTAGGATATGATGCATAATATACTTGAATTTCCTGTTGTGCTAAAACAAATGGTTCATACTTCATAACTTTTTCTTGTGATTTATTTCAACCAAATTATAATTCTGATGCACCCCCATTCCTTTGACGGGGTCGAACCACGTGCACTTAAATAACACAATGCCCAATGATTGTCTAGGGTACTCTATCTCTAGGATTTCATCCAACAAGCCATAAAAATCAATGCTCAAACTAGAATCATCGCCTAATTGCACACACATACCACTATTCATTGTTGTTTTTCCCATTCCATAGTCTTGAGTATGAAAATTATATCCGTTGATGAAATATGCTGGCCAACAACGTACTCGGGATTTTGGACCCATGGCCAGATGATATAGAAATTCGTTCTCTGGAACTCGATCCTTATTAATATCAACCTAATTAATGATGATAAACGCAAAGTCAATCATAATATACTTGATTGGTCAAATGTTAGTAATTTGAAAAACATGGCAACCCTAGCTTATAAGGTAACTTACATATGATTTGAACCATGATGCAAAAGATTGATTTATCACACTCTCATTTGGCGGTAGTCTAGCAATTGAATTTTGGAAAATCTTGTTGTGCAATACCATATACACGTTAGCCGAAAAAATAGGAACGACGGCAATATATGTATAAATATTTATTTATTTATTTATATTTGGCATGTACACTTACTCGAAATATGGCTCAACGTCTGGACAATTCAATAAAATGTATGTATGCGCTGCATGCCATTCTTCGCCAGTTAAGTAACAATACCGACTTACGCCGCTTGGTCGACCAAGATAATTGAAAATAGAGAATGACTTTCTATTGGGATCAACGGAGCCCTCATCGTTTCGTCCGACTCTCCATCTCTTGCACTGCACGTGTGGCTCAAAATAATATGATGCAAATGTAATCACTTCTTCCACAATATATGCATTACAAATTGAAGCTTCTACGCATGCCTTGTTATTTATTTTCTTCTTCAAATGAAATAAGAACCTAGTAAAAATTAATAAAGGAGATAGTCAGAACATAATAAATAATTACTTAAAGTAAGTTTGCAAATCCAGTAAACAAAAAAATCATTTCACCTCTCAATTGGGTACATCCATCGATATTGTACGGGACCAGCAACTTTGGCCTCATAAAGCAAGTGAACTAAAAATGAAGGAAGAAATAGCAGGGCTACGTGGCACGGATACCTGGCAACGTGAAAGGATATTTCTTCCTTCATGGAGGCACGGCGGTCGGAGGCCAAAGTGGCGGGGGTCCTACCATATCGGGGATTACCAATGGAGAGGAAGGAGTGGGTGGGGGAGTGTGCGGAGTGCACACGACTGAGGAAGGAGGGAGGAGGGTGCGACTATCGCCTTTATTATTTTTACTAGGTTCTTATTCAGTGAAGAAGAAATAAAGAACAGGCATGCGAGAAGCGTCATTTGTAGGCATTATGGGGGAAGAGGGTTACAGTTGCAGCAGTGATGGTGAGCCTCACGTTGCAGGGCAAGAATGGGGCGGAGAAACGAGGAGGGCTCCGGTGAGCCATAAAAGTCATCACCTCTGGCAAGGAGCGGGGCGACCAAGCGGCGTAAGTCGGTATTGTTACTTAACTGGCGAAGAATGGCATGCAGCGCATACATACATTTTATTGAATTGTCCAGACGTTGAGCCATATTTCGAGTAAGTGTACATGCCAAATATAAATAAATAAATAAATATTTATACATATATTGCCGTCGTTCCTATTTTTTCGGCTAACGTGTATATGGTATTGCACAACAAGATTTTCCAAAATTCAATTGCTAGACTACCGCCAAATGAGAGTGTGATAAATCAATCTTTTGCATCATGGTTCAAATCATATGTAAGTTACCTTATAAGCTAGGGTTGCCATGTTTTTCAAATTACTAACATTTGACCAATCAAGTATATTATGATTGACTTTGCGTTTATCATCATTAATTAGGTTGATATTAATAAGGATCGAGTTCCAGAGAACGAATTTCTATATCATCTGGCCATGGGTCCAAAATCCCGAGTACGTTGTTGGCCAGCATATTTCATCAACGGATATAATTTTCATACTCAAGACTATGGAATGGGAAAAACAACAATGAATAGTGGTATGTGTGTGCAATTAGGCGATGATTCTAGTTTGAGCATTGATTTTTATGGCTTGTTGGATGAAATCCTAGAGATAGAGTACCCTAGACAATCATTGGGCATTGTGTTATTTAAGTGCACGTGGTTCGACCCCGTCAAAGGAATGAGGGTGCATCAGAATTATAATTTGGTTGAAATAAATCACAAGAAAAAGTTATGAAGTATGAACCATTTGTTTTAGCACAACAGGAAATTCAAGTATATTATGCATCATATCCTAGTTTGAAACGAGACAAAGCTGATTGGTTGGTTGTATGTAAAATCAAAGCACGAAGAAAAATCGAAGAACACTAGAAGGACACAACATATCAGCAAGAGGAAGTTGGTAACACCCATGATACTAAGGAATATACCATTTCAAGTTTACGAGATCCATGTGGAGCAATGATAGATGTGGATGCAACTGAAATTCGTGCAGCAAATTTAGAAAGTGATGAATATGAACAATTTGATTCGGATGATGAAGATGATTGTGAAGACGAAGATGATTTGACCGATGAAGACGAAGATGATTTAACCAATGAAGACAACGAATCCGATTCGATGGGACATGAAGAAGAAGATGAAGATTTTTGATACAATGTCGTTAATTTGTCTAACGTGTGATGTGTTTTTTAGTCAATCAGTTTGGGTATAATTTTTGTTTATTACTGTTGTTATTATTAACAAACCTTGCAATTGTTGTGATAATTTTGTGAAGTTTTAACAGGATTTAATTTCGCCATATTTTTCTGTTTATAATTTAAATTGACCAGCATATTAGCCACGGATATAATATTAAAGACCATCTCTAATTAGCGACGTCAAAGAAAACCGTCGCTAATTAGCGACAGAAAGATTGCTAATTCGTCGCAAATTAGCGACAAACAACAAACTCGTCGCGAATTAGAGACCAGTTTAACGATGCTGTCGCAAATTAGCTACGCATACACACGCCCGTCACTATCTGGCTATAGACCTCGTGCTGTATCGTCGCAAATTTTGCGACGACAGATATGGGTCTGTCGCAAACTAGCGACAAATATACTCTCCCCGTAGCTAATTAGCGACAGCAACAATTTGTGTCGTCGCTAAACTGATGATCCAAATCTACGTATCTAGGTCGCGACGGAAAATAACAAACAGTCGCTACTTCGCGACGAAGTTTCGGTCGTGGCTATTATGCGACAGAGGCTATTCGTCGCTAAATTGTGACGGACAAGGGTTTGTCGTCGCTAAGAAGTGACGGACAAGCATTTCGTCACTAATTAGTGACGGCGACGGAAAACCCGTCGCTAATTATAATTAGTGACGGAGTAGGGTCGTCATGGCAAATGAGTGACGGACGAGGTTTGTTGTCGCAAATTAGTGACGGACTAGGGTTTGTCGTCGCTAGTTACTGACGGACTAGGGTTTGTCGTCGCTAATTATAATTAGTGACGGCCTTGGTTTTATTGTCGATAATTTGTGACGGACAAGGGTTTGTCGTCGCACATTAGTGACGGACAAGGGTTTGTCGTCGCAAATTAGTGACGGGCTAGGATTCTTCATCGCTAGTTAGTGACGGACTAGGGTTTGTTGTCGCTAATTATAATTACTGACGGCCTAGTGTTTGTCGTCGCTAATTGGTGATGGACTAGGGTTTGTCGTCACTAATTAGTGACGGCCTAGGGTTTGTCGTCGTTAAGTAGTGACTGCCTAGGGTTTGTTGTCGCTAATTAGTGATGGGCTAGGGTTTTGTCGTTGCAAATTAGCGACGGACTAGGGTTTTGTCGTCGCAAATTAGCGACGATAACACTTTCTCCGTCTGTAATTTTCGACTTTATATCTTCGACTTTCGCCTAAATAACCTATCTGCCTCCCATTCCGTCATGATCAACCTCTCTTCCTCCTAGACCCGACTTCGTCGTCATCGTCCGCCATCCCCCCATGATCTGATCTCTTCCCGTTGAGTTCAATTTGAACCCATCTGCCGGTTCGAGGGTAAAGGTGAGCCTTCGACTCTTCCCCCCTTCCCATGTTTTTGCTCTTGACGGGTCAGGAATCCCCGCGTTTTGATATGAGAAATTAATAACAGTATGTTCGATACTTTGTTGCACTGATTATTTGGGGGGGTATCTTCGTATGTGTCTGTGATTTTTCGGTGCTAATCAGGAGTGGCTTAGTTTTGGTGTTTTTTTAGGTTGATTTTTTTTGTTCTTCCTTTCCCTTTTTGCAGTGGGGGTTACTCGAGATTGATTAGCTAGCTGTTTATGAAACAGAGCAAGAGGTGGAACAATAAGGTTGGCCTGTTGTAGCTGAACAAGAGCTATTGCTTCCTTAAAGCATTTAGAGCTCACGATTGGTAGCTCAAAGTGCAGGTGCGTAGACACTAATATGAAAATTGAGTCTGTCATCTGGAATTCTATGGTTTTAATTTGAGGCTCATGCATTGCATGTAAGAAGTTATACAACCCAAAGGTTCTCTTCGGGCTGGTATGACAAAGGGCCGAGCAAAGCATCAATTATGCATTATTTTTTATCCTTGTTTTTTTTTTCTTTTTCCTTGCTATTTCATTGTATGTTGTTTAAGCAGTAGGATTAGTTTTGGCGTTCTTTTGCTTCTGTACTGTTTATCATTTGTGTTGGCAGATATAATTGATGATATTGTATATGTACACATTGGCTGACTTCATTTTTTTGGCACGCCACTGGAAGGAATTGGTGACCATAATATATTGTTTCTAGATCTAAGCTTGTCCTATCTCCGATGATTATCCTGTTCATTGTGGGCTCAACAATAAGGTTGGCCTGTTACTCAAATTAGCTGTAATCAGGTAGCTCAACTTTGACAACAAGCATAGTTTCAGATTGCTTGTATTGTGCTGTCACATTCCCATAGGACAGAGCTCCATTCTTCCCCACGGTTGAGCTAAGGGCCTAAAAAAACTTAAGTGGATTAGGTCAAGGAAACACATTAGATGCCTGATATGGGATATAAGTGTAGTCCTTTGATGTTCTCAGCATCCTAACTCTTACACTGTAAAAAAACCCAAGAGAGAGAGAGAGAGAGAGTGTGTGTGGAAGGAGTTGTCTGGAAAGGATGGAAAATGAAAAGAATGAAATCTGCATGATTTTTTTTAATCAATCATGCAGAGGTCAAACAATAGTTCTAGCAGATATGGCCTCAAAAAAAGTGCGATCATAATAAGCTCTTCATTCTTTTAACATTTGACTTGTCCAATTGTCTATCTTATGCAGCTTATAGAGACAAAGAACATCCACAATTTATTCTTTGTAAAGAAAGTATTGAAGAAGCAACTCAATAGCGAAGAACATGGTAAGTTTCATTTGTCACTTGTCATTATGTGTTCATAACTGCTCAGCATTTTTTGTAATTAGAATTTCTGAAGTTTATAAGCTTAACTCCTTTTTTTACTTGATGAGGAAAATAATAGATTGCATTGTCAAACTCAGCGTGTTTTTTAGTTAATACATATATGTAATAACCTTTCGATTTGACAGTATACCAGAGGAGGTATTCGTCGTGGTCGTGGAATCCAACGTGGTGGTGGAGTTAGATTAGCAGAATCGCCATCCCCATCCCCTCCCTCTTTGCCGGGTCCGTCCTCGACGCTTTGGACTTCCCCCGCAGTTACAAATACCTCTGTACAAGATTACCAACAAGCTGAACAGCATGTTCGGAGTGGCGCTTTCTCCTCAGAAACTCAACCACCAGAAAGTACTCCCATGGCGTTCGATCCTTTACACAATATGTCCGGGCAGGTATATCAAAGGCAAACAGAAGGGTCAACTGTAGGAACACCTAGTACAGCGGAACAAAGCAACAATGAGGGAGTCGAGGTTGACCCTTTAGATGGGAGGAAGTTGATTGCACCATATGGAGATTCGTAAGTATTTTATAATTACTAGTCAACCGAAATTACTGAATGTTTTTATATAAGGAACGTCAAGTAGCTAATTTGAGTTATCTTTTTCTGTAGCTTCACAGATGCTACACCCTTGTGAGGGCTCTTAATAAGATAGTCAACGATCATTGGAGGGGGCCATATACTACGTATAGCAGTGCTCCCAAAGATGTAAAAAACTTGTGGTGGAGGAAGTTCCGGGTAAGTAGTGTTGAGACTTCATTACAAATATGCTATCAACAAATGGTGCTAATATGAGTGGCTATGTTTTATGATTGTCCGTACAGAGGCGTTTTCGATGGGCAGACGAAGATGAGATTGAAATTAGAAGAATTTTCATCAAAAAAGCCGGTGATCACATGAGAAATGTGATGAATAAAGCGAAGACAAGCCAAGCAAAGCCGGCTTATATTTCAAGTGACGTGTGGATGGAGATGATGAGTGTTTGGGAGACTGATGAGCATAGGCAAGCGAGTGAAAGGAATAAGCTAAATCGAGCCTCTAGTTCAAGTGAAGGATCAGCCACCTATGCTGGGGGATCGATTAACATCGGGGAGCACAATCGAAGAATGGTCAGTATTTTACAGCTTTCAAGGATTTAATGGTAATGCAATATCTAATTGATGTCGTTAAAATTTTGTAGGCGAAAGAATTAGGGAGGGAACCAACATATTCACAAACATTTTAACGTGCCTTCATGAAAAAAGATATGACATATGTTAACAGTCGAGCAAGAGCTGTTAAGGTATGTTAACTTACCCAAATTAGACTTGTTGTAAATTTGGATGAACTGTCCTATATTGATGGTATGTCATAGTTAAATACATTTATTTACTAATCATCTTATGTTGCTGTTGTAGGAAAAATTTGATGAGCTTACTGCGGGGATTATGCCTATCGGTGGTGATGGTGATGGTGCTGGGACGTATGTGGGGTCAGTTGATGAGGCAGTTTTATGGGTGGAAGCATCGGGTGGGGTAAGACGAGGGAAACTTTTTGGCATGGGATCATTGTCTAGGGAATGCACAAGAAAGGTTGCGGCATCGTCATCCTCCAGTGTATCTACCGGTTCAAGAAGGAGTCAGCCTGTTGTGGAAATGGAAAGAAAAATGAAACACATGCAAGATGAGCTTGACATAAAAGATATAAAAATAATGACTCTTGAGAGGAAAATGGCTCGGATATTGCAACACCTGGATATAGAGGTAGATGAGGATCTTGATGGACCCTCGACTAATCCCGGCGATAATGAGGACGATGATGAAGAGATGGCTGGTGCAGAAAATGAATCGGGAGATGGGCTCACGACATCAGAGAGTTGACTACGATGAGGTATAATTCTAATTATAGTATTTGTGATGTATGCAAGTTGCTGGTCCTGTGGATTGTTCTGATGATTTTAGTTACAGTGAGTTGGAAAGAGATGGGATGGCTGTTCTCTGCAATGTTATGAGCTTGTATTCCCCCGAAGAAGCTTCAATGTCTGATTGAAGCTTGTATTCCCATGCAATGTTATTACGTCAATGTTATCTAATGCAGTTTTTTTTATTTGCATGTTTGGGAAGTAAACCCTTCCATATTGATGAAGTTGAGGGTCGCGACCATGCATTCTGTGGTTGCTGATGACTTCCCCAGGTATCAACCTATGCATGAATTTGTTATCGTTTCCAAGTTGGATTATAGCTTGTCCATGATGATTAACACAACCATATAGAGTAAGTACATTGCAATTATGCCATGGGATACATATTGAATGTTGTGCCTGGTTGGGTATTGTTGTGAAAAATCTTGTAATGTAGTTTTCCTAGTGAGGACCGGTCGTGGACAGGTTTCTGGAAAAGGGTGCTAAACTTGGGTGATTTCGTGGAAAATTTAGCTTTTAAATTGCTTCTAACAATATCAGGATGTTGGCAGGGTACATCAATATGTACTTACCCCATTGTCGTTACAGATACGCCGGAGAGACGTGGGCTGATAGTTCGGTTGAGCAAATTGGAGCATGGTTGTAGATATGGCTGATGTTTATCCCTATCTACGGGATTTTTGTTGTCGCGCGGTTGTATTTTTTTCATTTTTTGTTTGATATTGGTGCAACGGATATTTTGGATTTAATTTAGTATAGTAACTTATTCAACACCTTTACGGACTTCACTAATTCTGCATTTTGTCGTACAATTTATTTAGTGCATGCTGTACAAAATGTTTAGGGAAATTACAATGTATTGTCCAGATGTATGATATGTTCCTTAAATTTTGTGGCCAGATGTATGAGATGTTGATTATATTTTGTGATTCATGTAGCCTAGTCAACAATTGTTCGACTGCGAACAATTGAAGTGATGCAGTGGATCACTACAAGAACCAAATGTGCGAAATAAAACACGTACACATTGAACTTGAGGTAAGAAAAAGGCCAATCGGCAAATTACGGATAGCGACGAATTTAAAATATCCGTCGCTAATTCGTGACGGACAAACAGAGTATCGTCGCTGACTAGCGACGATACAACATACGTCGTCGCCAATTAGAGACGGACATACACAGAATCGTAGCTACTCCGCGATAGACTTTGTAACGTCAGTCGCAAAATTAGCGACAAAATGACTAAGAACCGTCGTTACTTAGCGACGGTTATGCATAGTCGCAGCTAATTAGCGACGGAAAATGTCGTCGCTAATTAGCGACGGAAAATGTCGTCGCTAATTAGCGACTTTCAAATCAAGTTTCATCGCTAAATCGGCGACAGAAACACCAAAATCGTCGCTAAATAGCGACACAAATTACAAATAATAGTCGCTAATTAGAGACGATAGTGTATTCAGTCCGTCGCCATTTTGCGATGTCGATCCTTGCACAGCTTAATGAAACTCAACGGGTTGGCGACGAGATCTGCAACAACCCATATTTGTGGCAAATTAGTGACGAAGTTTGTGACAAACGTTTAGTGATAGCTTTAGTGACGGAATAAATCGTAGTTAATTAGCTACGACATTGGCGACGACGATCAACTTGTCACTAATTAGCGACAAATTTTGTGACGAAAGTTTAGCGACGAAGTACGTGACGAGCTACTGTGTCGTCGCTATATAGCGACGAAATCAGTAATCAGCTGTCGCCAAAAATTAGCGACGAATTGGTAACGACGAAGTTTACGTCGTCACGAAAGTCGTCGCAGATCATTTTAGCGACGTCTTTTTCCATTTTTCTCGTCGCAAAATCTGTAGCTAAAATCCTGTTTTTTTTTGTAGTGTTTACTATAAGAAGACAAATTGAGTACACTCTACATCCTTACACTTTAGCCTAGAAACGATGACTAGCTTCCACTATTCCAAACTTGCTATAAGGACCGACATTTTAACCTTGCATTAAAGACCCTTTGATGTAAGAAGACAAACTGAGCGCACTAAAGCATTAAAAACATAAGAAAACAAAAGGAGCGCACTAAACAAGGGAAACGCATTAATTACCTCTTCAACTATGCATTTAAGCCGCCAATCACCAGCAAATGCTACCTTGACTGCCCTGGACTCATTGGAGCAATCCAGTGAAACAACGGTGGTCCTTCCCACGAAGCTGCTGGTGTCTCCTTTCCATGCATCGAGAAGTCCCTACCTGGTGACGCCTCCCAGCCTGTGATCGACGCTCTGCCGCAGCGCTATACGCTGCCATTTCCCTGCACTGACGAAGACTTGCTGCTCTTTCCCAACATACCCGCGGCACCTCCTGCCCGGCGATGTCTATTGTCCTCTTTCACAGGTTTTTTTTTTTTTTTGTGCTTTTTAAGCGAACCACAACACTTGATTGTTCACAGAGGCCCCCCTGCACTGCTGTCCTCTGATGCGAGTTCCTACGCCGGCAGTCCTTGATTTGGAAATAATTCTTAAATAAGGTGATTATCTTAAACCGAATATGAATTTAATGTTCTATTGCCTATTTGAGTTTTTGTCATCTAACTTGAATATTTTGAGATTATAACATATCCAAATTAGCAAAGTTTCCTAGCTCGAAATGTGCATGAAATCGATAATTTGATCCTTAGGCATTAAAATTGGATCATAAATTGCACGGAGAATGGGTGACAAAAAATCTCATCTCGTGAAAATTACATTTGTTATTCTTGATAAGATTGCACGTTTAGGTAACATCACGTTTTTGAATTAAAATAGAGTTTAATTTAAATTAAATGCTAGTTTTAATAAGATAACCATGCGCTTTAGTTATTTTATTTTGTTAATTATTAATTACAAACTTTAATACACAAAAAAAAATCTTCGCATAATGTATTAGACTTACTTGCATCATTGCATCCCTATTTGCTGTGTTGTTAATGACACATCATTTCGCCACGTCATGTCATATCAAATGCTACATCAAGTGCCGCATCATGTCGCCTATGCCACATCATCATGTTTGCCACGCCATAAATCACCACATCATCTTGCATGCCAGGTCATCAATTCCAAGTCATATTTTCTATGTCATTTAGTGATTGCATGTTTAAGGTTGTTTAATTTAGAATGCGTGCTGCGTTAAAATAGATTGCATTAATTTTTGTTTGTCATTAGAATTAGATCATTTAAATTGCATGTTACATGTCATTGGAATAATAACGCATGCTTGTAATACTCGGATTATAGTTGCATATAGTTAGTTTTCATAAATTAAACAAAATTTAAAGTAGCTAATTAACTGGTAGAATCATGTTTAGGCTAGGTATAGTATTTTTTGTTGCTTTACTTATACTCAGAACATCAATTATTTTGATGCATTTGAATTTCCATTTTCTTCGATTATGGAACATTAATATAACGGTTGCTCATATGCATGATTATCTCTTACGTGTTGGCGGATAAGTTTAAAAATCAATCTAAGATTGCTTGAGCACATATGTTTAAAGATAAATAGAAATTGTACTGAAATGACATTTCTTTATTTGTATAAGTAAAGTATTCTCTTGCACATTAATTTGGTTTCTAATTGACCTACTGACTCCTAAATAGATTAGATTGCATGTTGAAATCTAACTTAAATTGCAAATTGATACGGGTTTAAGAGGGTCAAACTATGTGTTAGTGCTCTATTAGCCATTTTCAACCCAAACTATTGTGATAAGAACAAAAAAAGAAAATCACTCACTCAAGAAAAATTCTTATGGGTTTTATCACTCAAAATCTATTTCTTACAATTGAGAAGCATCTTTTATTTATAGAGGGACTTGGACACGTAGCTAAGAACTATCGAATTAAGGAAACATTAAAATAGGAAACTTTAAACTAGGAAATACCACCCAACAGTAGGTAACTGTGTTGATTAAGAGCTTATCTCTCATTGTCTAGCTCACGAGTTTGAAACCCGCAATTGCTAGTATCTTAAGTGGAGGCCCATGGTGTTAGAGTCCTATGCTAGTCACCCTTGAGATATAGGGGCCCTAGCCCATTAGTGCCATCCGGGCATAGAGGCTCGTGGTGGAGTCCTCGGTTATAAAAAAAAAAAAGAAAACCAAAATATGAAACATTGACATATGAAAATCTTGAACAATGAAACATAAGAAGACAAACTTAAGTTAGGAAACAAACAACTCGAATTAGGAAACATCCTTCCAGCCTTCGATTCAATTAAAGGAACCTCTATAATCAATTTTTGATGCATTCTCCTTGTTGGATTCATTAGACCAAGTAGTGGTGGAAACCTTTCTTTACTTGCGTATGTATTAAATATGTATTAAATGGTTTTTAACGGAATTTGATGCTCACTCATAAAAACACTGAGGTTGTGGTTTTATGCTTGTGAAACTAGAAATTCATATCCGGATTCATCTCATTTTGTAGATTTCCGAACTCGAAAATGGTCAGCCGATGTTCATTGATGCCCTTCACGATTGTCAAAATCATCTGATCAATTCAGCCCGGGTCCAGAATACTCGGGCCGGACCAAATCCCGGTCCGCCCGAGAGATAAGCTATGTAGATGTCTAGCCGGTGTTTACATGAGATTTGCCAGCAACAGGCGATGCGGAGCCTGCGGACTGTGCAGATGGAATCCCTTTCTCCGCTCTCTCTCCACCAGTTCTCCTATTCCAACGCCTTCGCAGGTGCAAGGGGCCGAAAGTCCAAATCCTATCTTCCTCCACCGAAGAATCCTCGTCTTCTTCGCAACTTCCCTTCGTACCCCTCTCTCCCTCTCTTCATCGACTCCCATTTTTTCTGGACGGATTCGCCTGTCTGCGACTTCATCGCTTTGAGCTCTCGTTCTGGCCAAGAACCATCTCAAGAGCTCGCTCTTCTTCTTGAAGTTGAAGGGTGGGCTGATTCTCTTATTTTTCTTTCTGTTGTTATTGGGTTTTCTGTCCTTATCTTGTTCTTGTGTTTGAGTTTCCCTAGGGTCCTTGTGGATGCCTACCGGCTGGCTAATCGCCAGGCCTTCAATTTGGGTAAGTTTAATTTCAGGGAGTGCGTCTAGCAACGCATGGCAGCGTTGTTCCTTCTAGTTTGAAAATGTCTGATATAGCGATGCCGTTAAACTCTCTATATCTGTTCTGTATATGTTCAGCATTTCGAAAGCTTGGGCTTGACTGTGCGAATTGGACTGAGCCTGTCTACCTAGACCTCGCAAGGTTTGGAAATTAGTTAATCATGCATTTTTTTTCTCATCTCGTCTGTAATTATATTCCATGGTGGGTTCGTACATGTTGGCTATCTGTAAAAGTGGATATTATTCTTGATTAATGATAGCTATATCAAGATTGGTATGCAAAAAGTGACTTGGCAGACCTGAAGCAAGTGGGCCACCTTTAACAGCCAACTTGAGTCCACCACCGATATTGTGGACTTGGTTCAATAGCGTTATTCTTCTTGATGGTGATTGATGGAAAACTATTAAATTCTTGTCATGGTTATTTTTAGTGCACAAAAATCTTTAGCATTTTGGAGTTTGGATTCTTCCTTATACGACTTGAATTGTCAGCAGTCTTTTCTTGTACCTAGTCTTTACAGTACTCCATTTCTGTGCTGTTCTTTCAGTTTGGACTGTAGGCTGGGAATAATTGTTTTGGGATAGTCTTTTGAGCTAGGGGCTTGTGGTGGAGTAGTCTTCCTGCCATTTCTCTTCACTTATTATATATATGTGTGTGTGTGTGTATTTTTAACTAAAGGACAGCTCACTTTATCAATGTGAAAGTGGGTGTGCAGTGGGAATTAGTCCTCCCACAATCAAAAAGTTTTTCAATCTAAGTTTATTTACTTATGGGAGACGATAATTTTGCTCTATCCATTCCAACTGCATTACTTTCAGAACTGTGCTGTATGCACTTCAAATATCTTGATGCATTTAATGTTCTTGCATCTTAAGTAGTTTGACATTAAATGATGAAGCATCTTGTAGAGGATTATTCCTGAACTTAAGGCTGCTCTGATTGATTTTGTCATGACTTCCAGGAAGAGTGCTGCTGATGAAGAAAGGATGCTGATTCTATATTTTAACCGTGTAGGCTCTCTTTCTCTGTTCATGTATGGAAATATAACAGATCTTGTGTAGCTGTTTCTCTATTTCATATTCTTCATGTTTTACTTCTTTCCTGATGTTATGCCTCAATATAGATTGGTTGGCCTACTTCATTGCCCACTAGAGAGAAGAGTTCGTTTGTGAAAAGTGTCTTACGAGAGAAGGTAAGTTGACTTTTCTGTTCTAGAGCTCAATCTTCTTTGGTATTAGATGTACAAAACAAGTATTGAATGCTCTCAATTTTTCCTTACTGGAAATCACGAGCAAGACAACAAATGCGGTCATCCTTCTGCATATCAAAATGTTAGTACTGTGTCTTAAGTAAATGTAGATATAGAGAGGGACACGAACCCGTTGATTTTCATCTCCATGATAGTAGGATGCCCTTAGTTTTCCAATGGATTAGACTTCAACTTATTAAATTGTCCAATTTGATCCTTGTAGCATTTTCTGGTGGTTGTTAAATGTTAGCAGAAAAAAATTTCTCTTCTTGTCTTTTAAACCCTTTGTGCTTTTTAGGGTTAGCTGGATAACAGATTAGAGCAATTGATCTCTCTCTCTCTCTCTCTCTCTCTCTCTCTCTCTCTCTCTCTTTATATATATATAATAATCCACATTAGTGCATAAAAACAGAGGTAAAGGAAAATAACTTGGGTATTATTTATGCTCTCTACAAGACATGGCTTAGAAGTCTTCCTCTTATTACTCTAAAGGGTCTTTGAACTAGATGAAGATTGAAAAAGCTAGTAGTTTAAAAAACCAAATGATACAATGCAAATTTCATGGACATTTTACTGTTCAAAAAGCAAAGTTTGGAGGTTCTCACTGCATTTAACCTATAAATCATCAAACTTTCTTTGTCTCTGTGCTTTTTCCTCGTTAATGGTTCTATTTCTACCTCCTTGTTGCACAGTGTCTAGAGACAAAGAATTAGCTTACCCCTCTTATATGTTCAACCACTTGTCCTCTTATTAGGGTTGTACTCCTCTTTATAACCATTTCCAAACCTATGAAAGGATTTTGTTGCAAAATAATTTCTCCACCTGCTAAGTGCTAGCTCAAGATTGTACAAGAAAGTTGTAGCGGTGATGTGTGATGGAAATGATGGGATAAGAAATTTGTTTTCTCGACTAGTGTTCAAAGAATAGAGTGTATGGGTGTGTTTGCTGGGAGATGTAAGATGGAATGTGTTGTTTTTTACATTAAAAATGAGATACTGGAATTGTGAAATTCATGCTGAATGGAGTGTCTTATGAATGAAAATGAAGTAGGGAAAGATGTATTTCACTACCAAGGCCTAAAGGTACAGTCAAGGCTTGCTACCATACAAATGGATAAAGGTCCAAAAATTGAAGAAAATTGCTTAAGTTCAAGAGGAAATCTCATGTATTACGACTCAGATCTGTCATACACTTGAGATTACGTCTCTATTTATTGCGAAACTAAGATAATGCTTGAAGACTCTGATAATAAATATCACCACACTCTACATTCTATCTGGATTTTCCACCAGAAATCCGTGAGTCAAGGACAGCAAGATAGATTGTCTTCTTGATAACGCATATGCTACAATATTAATGTGATTAGGTTTATATTTCGAGACAAAAGAGAAGGTTGAATGAATTCTACCCATTTGGCATGCCTTGAATTGAGTTTGTGCCGGCTGCTAATGTATTTGAGGGCCTTATGGTTTGAACAATGAACAAACTGTTTAGGCCTCACATAGTGACTCCTATGATCAAGAGCTCTCACGATGACATCATAAGTAGAGTAGTTCTTTCTTGATTTTGTTATCTTCTTGTGTAAATATGCCAAAGGTTTTGGACTTGGACTAGAATAGCATTGATGCCAACTCCATTAACATCGCATTACTTCAAATACCATATAAAAATCTGGAAGGACAAGGATTAGAGATTTACAAAGCTTTTGTTTGATGATTTCAAAGGCATTGTAAGCGGCCTTGGACCACTCAAATGATCCCTTCATGCATTTTGTGAAGGGATCCATAATATTGCTAAAGTTCTTCAAAAATCGCTGGTAGAAAGCTGCAAGACCATGAAAGCCCCCTAACATCAGAAATGGACTTGGGACAGGCCACTTCTTTATTGCTTCCACCTTGGATTGATATATGGAAATCCCTTACTTGGAAAGACACAACCAAGGAATATAAGGCTTGGAGAGAACTCACACTTTTGCATCTTAGCATAGAGCTTTTGTTGCTTGAAGGCTTCAGAGACTTATTTTAAATGAGATAAATGCTCTTCCTTGCTCTTGCTATACACAAGAATATTGTCGATAATTGACAACCACAAAGTGACCAATAAATGGATGAAGTACCTCATGAGCATGTTTGGAGCAATAGAAAGACCGAATGACTTAACTTACCATTCATAGATTTCTGCTTTGGTTTCAAAGGTTGTCTTCCATTCATCAATTTCTCTCATTCTGATTTGATGATGGCCACTTCTTAAATTTATTTTAGAGAATACCCTAGAGCCGTACTGTTCATTAAGCATGTTGTTAAGTCTATGTATAGGTGCCCATATATAATGATTATGTTGTTCATGGCTCTGCTATCCACACACATTCTAAAATTATCATCTTCCTTTGGCATGAGTGGTGCTAGAATGGAACAAGTGCTCATGCTTTCCCTTACACACCCTCTAGCAATTAGCTCATCTATTTTCCTTTGCAAGTCCCTTGGTTACTCCCTATTGCATTGATGGGCAGCCTTGTTGGGAGTAGAGCACTTAGGAGTGAGTCAATTTGATGTTCAATTCCCCTTTAGGGAGGTAACCTAGGTGGTTTATCCTCCAGAAACATATCTTCGAATTCATTCATTAAGGAACACTTCGGGTGTAGAGGGTTCTCTATCTCCCTTTTTTGGCTCTCAACCAAAAGCAAGGCAAAAATAGCCTTTTGTTTGTTAATGGCTTTCTCAACTCGTGCTTCACTCAAGAAAAGGCTTTCCTTACTGGTATTTCCCATCCTAGGTTGATTTTTGAGGTCAAGGATGGGCTCAAAGGTGCAAGAGTAATGTCTTTTCACCTTGTGGAATGAGTAAGTGTTTTTATGGTTATAATGCACATCTTTTCTATCAAATTTCCATGGCCTTCGCATTAATAAATGACATGCATCCTAATAACATCTTACAGGACCTGATCTTGGTAACTTTTGCCAATTGAAAATGAGATAAGAGCTTGTTTGGTTAACT
>JAGKPW010000014.1:0-220981 GCA_019926035.1 Melaleuca alternifolia
AAAGTTGCTTGATGCTTAGTGCATGGGTGTATTTGTCTTCAAGTGGGAGATTATAAATATGTAATTTAAGAGCTAATTTTTTGGTTTGTCTTTTCTCTTCTATTTGCCTTTAGGTTTAAATTTTTGTTTCATGTATCAACTTTAGACAGGTAGTAGCCGTCAAGTGCACTGAGAAGAAAATAGATATGAAAGAAAAGAGAGAAGAAAATATTAGGAGTGTTCTTAATATCTTTATGCCGTAATTTTGACAGAAAATTACTATTATATTCATGATTTCTTCAAAATACAGTGAATTCACATGATAACTCTACGTGGAGACGTAGCCTAGATTTTAAGTAAATTTTGATGACAAGTTTTCTAGTGTGTTTAGTTGACTCTGCTACTTTATTATCGTTATTACATTCCACTTGGATGAATTGTTTGCTTGCGTTATTTTTTTGAAATTGATGTACGATTCCTAATGGGAGCTACCTTTTCAGCAATTTCATGAAGGTTCTATTACGTGTAACTGTTTAATGTCATATTGATGTTTTAGACCACTATCGGTTGTTCTAATGATATATTTCAAAACTAGAGAATGGCGTATGTGTAGAACCAATAAGGAGAGGCAATACACTGAAGTATGCTGTAGATACGTATCTAGACCATCTGAAATATAGTTTCGTTCGAAGATGTATGTCACTGTATGCATTTATGTAAAAGTTTAAGATGGAATCTTTGCCAGAGACCTTTCGTTTTAATATCTATAAACCCCTTATTTTCCTTCTTAATGCAAGTAATTTACACACATATATTTATGTCAAAGCTAGCCGACGCATGACAGAAATGATAAAGCGTATCAAGCAGGGGTAAGTGATTTTGAGGTTAGTTTAGGTTCCACTTGAAACTTGGAACTTGCCATATCGGAACCGAATCCTTACTTTTTGGAATCTAAAATATATTTTGTGTACGCTTGAATTTGAAACTTACCTTGTCAATCGGTTCCAAGGTCTACGATGAAATGGCCAATTTCTATTGTTTTTGTTTTATTTCTAGTTAAGCAAAATCAAAGTGAATGTAATAAAAAAATATTCCATTTGTCAATAGTAGCAATTCACAAAAGATGAACACATAAATAAAATAAATAATAAAAAGTTCAAAACATGGAACTACGGTTCATTAGTTCTCGATTCTTGGTCTAGTTCTCGAAACCTGATTCCCGGTTCGGTTTTTACCCAGGGATTTAGAATCGAATTGCCCAATACTAACATCACTTTGTTTTTGGACTCAGGAACTCGAACCAGGCGACTCGAACCAGGCCAGTTCCTAGGGTTGGTTTGATTCGGTTTCCAATTCTACTCTCTATCCATGCGCATCTTATTTTGTAAGTATTAAACTGGACATTGATCTAATGAGTTAAAGCGAATTCAGCTCTTGACATAGAGGTCTTTGAGCATAACAACAAGCCATTGATTTCAGCATATAACCAGAGACGATGCGATTGGCATTCCCTTTGTATTTTAATTAGGAAAGATTCATGACTGTCTTCTGTGAAATTTTGAGGAACTGAACGATCATCAGTCACTTCAGATATCTAATAGGGTTCTGCTCAAGTTAAAGAACAAATTCACTTAACATATCTAATACGATATGGAGTATCGCCTGCAAATACCTCTCAAGCAGTCGTCAACCCTCCATGAAGACAGCGTCATACTCTTAGGGTTTATACGGGTCAAATTTTTAAAAGAATTCCAATGCCTTTCGTCAAAGTCTATTTTATTTAAGTTTGCCTCATTTGTGTACGTTATGCATGTAAAGGCGTGTACTTTTGTCCGCGCACCTGAGAGAGAGTGCATGTTTGAGACCCCCTGACATAGGGGATCTAATAATCGAACAGCCCTCATTAAAGCAAAAGAAAAACAATTTTGTAAATTTTTTTTTTTAAATTTTTTTCCAGCCGTTTGATTTAGATCGGATAGCTGAAAATCGCAGATGTCAATCTGCCATTACGGCAGACGATCCGTTTTCGAGTGCTGTAAGCTGACAAGAACTCGGGTAAGAGAGAGAGAGAGAGAGAGAGAGAGAGAGGTGGCCATAACAGTACTTGTATGTGCACAACGAGCTTACTTATCCAGGTGCTTCACTACAGTACATAAATCATTTATGACAGAGAAACAGCACGTAACCCATAGTAATTGAAAATACGATTTAGAACAACGTCGACACTACTTGCTGAAACAACAATCCAATCTAATCAACTAGATGGTGAACAAGCCTTCACACGTATGAACCCCAAATCACTATGAATTTGGTCCTGCAATAGCCTCCTTGTCTCTGAAAGAGTGGCCAACACCAGGGCTGTGACCGGGTTCTGTGGGTCGGAAGTCATTTCTCGACACGGCAACAACGTGCCTACCACCTCTGTCCATTTCTTTTGGTTGGACATCCATTTTTTGAGTAAATAAATGGCCAACCCCAGGACTATTTCCTGGTGTGGTAGGACGAAAATCGTCAACATAAACCGTTGCTGAATCATCAGGGCCAAGAGTTCGCATCACTGTGCTCGGTGACAGGACTTCTCCTTTCTCTGAAATTTTTTGTTGTGCATCAATTTTTCTGCTTACGAGCTTTGCCAAACTGATCTGGTAATTTTCATCAAGGGAATTGGCATTGTGAGCTATGGTAGGCTTCATCGGCCTTCCATCTATACATAGAATTTCATGGAAGATCATCATTGCAAAGAAGAAGATCAAGGAGCATTTTCTAATGGCGGGGGACAATACTGCCATGGCTAATAAACGAGAAATTTAGTAATGAATGGTAATGAAGAAGATGAAGCAGCAAACTGGAAGATTGATCAGGACTAGTTGGGTTTTTAGGGAGAGGAGATGATGTAATTGAGATAGGTCTCAATTTGTTTTGGCTATGTATGGAGTGTGGACAGGTTTGATTTCTGTGAGGTGATTGTGGACTTACTATTGTATGGCTATTTATAACCATGAGAGCATTAGCATCCTCACTATTTCATCTATTAAAGTGAATGAATGGGGTTCGCATAATTTTAATTTGAATGGTCTACGTTAACTGCTTACAAAAGTGCCCTTGGCTGTTTCGTCACATATAAAAAGAAAAAAAAGCGACCTTTCAAAAAGAATTCTGCTTATTGGATTTATTGGAGATCTTCTCTCTATATCTCACAGGTAAGCTGAAAGTTCACCATTAGTTATGGTTCATTTTATAGGTTACTAATAGCTTGCCATTAAAGGTGGCGTGGGAAATTTTCAACTTGAACGCTTGTACGTGACATGTGATTCGGTTATAAAAGTTTTCAAGTGAGAAATTATCTATGTGCAGTCCAGTAATAAGACTTCACTAAATTGAAATTTTGAATGATTTTTCGGTCAAAGACTTCCATGTATAATTTTATCTTCACGTGTGTTGCCACACGTTGCCATGTGCCAGATAGTTTTCATCTGTAATACATTGCAAGAAAGTCACTAAAATGTAAATGAAAACTTTTACATTTTCAAAGCAAATTTAGCAATACTTAAATAGTGAAGTCGTCAAGGGTGCCCGATCATCACGATTAGAGGCTACCAATGGTAGAAACGAAAGTGAACTATGAAAATAATGATAAAAACGTAAAACATTTGAAATTTAATCTCTTCTGTCCATTTGGAGATGGCTTATGTATCAATTATCCCATGTCGTGAGGAATTAAGGGAGGTTATTGGAACGGCTGTCTCCTGATTTCTTGGTGTTTATTTCAATTTTGGATAGATATATGTGTCATAATCTAGGAAATTCCATATTAGGTTCCATAGCCGACCCCCTATAAGTTAGATTAGCGTAAGATTCCATGGAAGGCAAATTAAGGATATCCATCATTGGGAGCATCAACCTTTTTACCAATGAATACCAGGGCTACAGGCAGGAATCTTGCCCGAGGTGGACAAACCCATTTTTGAAACATGAAGCTTGACATTTCGTGGTCATTTAGTCGAAGCCTTTAACACAGTCCAGCATGGGACGATTGTCCAATTTGACGGCCATACTTAATCAATTTCTTCACCAATAACAATCCCGATAGATTGGGCACTTATATACTAATCAGAGCTGTATTTGTTTTGAGTGTTCCACTAAAGTGGACTCTAATTGGAAGAAGTGTGACTTTAAGCCACCACCCAGTGTGCGGTGGACAAATATGTTGGAACTTGGAATAACATGAAAATATTACCTTTCAGTACTAATCGGCCTGCCATTCCGTGTTAAGTCAAAGGTGAAATTAACACACATTTAAACTGTGACATCCTTGTCTCACATCATCTAGGGAGAGAGTCCTAGGAGAGCTTATATGGGGTAAACTACCATTGACCCATCGACAACGCGTTTTCCTGGGCTGAGGAAAAACAAAGCCGTGAGAGCCAGTGGAGCCCAAAGCGGACAATATTGTCGGTGGCAAGGCGGAGGGCGTTACAAAGTGGTATTAGAGCCGACTCTCGACCACATGTGGTGACCATAGTAGGCGCTCGCTGGTGCCATTGAGGGCACAATGAGGACGCTTTGCAATTAAGGGGGGGAGTATGTGACATCCATGTCCCACATTGTCTAGGAAGAGAGTCCTGAGAGAGCTTATATGGGATAAGCTGCCCTTGACCCACCGACAACGCGTTTTCCTGGACTGAGGAAAAACAAAGCCGTGAGGACCAGTGGAGCCCAAAGCGGACAATATTGTCGGTGGCGAGGCGGAGGGCGTTACATAAACCCTTGCCTTTTTGAATTGGCTTGGCGACTAAAGGATGGAAGTGTACGTAAATTAGACATTCGTGCAAGATTGATTCCATTCCTCTATCATCTAATGAAACAATCTCACATTTATGCTATCCAACTTGAGTTTTGGCTCCCACTAATTTGAAGTTTGTCACGCATTGCTCTTCGAGCACGCGACGGTTCTTAAATTTCTTCTTCCTTTCCTTCGGTCTATGAGTGCGACATCCTAGGACTTGTCGCCGTTCTTCCAGTCTCCAATGGAAGCGCGGGCCTCCATCTTGACAACCCCCACAGTTTTTACCTCTAAAGTCAACTCTCACAGAACTCGCCTCCAAAATTCGATCTCCAATCATGTACCTGAAAAATAGTTACCACGACGAGTTAAGATATAAATATCTCAATGAGCCAACCCCCTAACCCAAAACTAGGTATGTCAATTGCCCTAGGGCCCCTAATCGCGTCTCACATCTTTTCAACCACCTAGAATCTAATCCTTCCTTACCCTTTCATAGCACTTGCTCACCCAAATAATTTCTCTTATGTGCTCATCCTATTCATAAGTCTACTAGACCCTAGTCGTCACCTGACACTAAGCCTAATCATCTCACGTCTTCCATTGCTCTTCCATCAAACTTATTCACTCTCCTAATTCTTCTCTCTCTCTCTCTCTCTCTCTCTCTCTCTCTCTATTGGTCCCTAATCATCACGTAGCACTAAGCCCAACCAAGACCTATTACCATAATTAAATAAAGTGCACAAATTAATCAATAATTTAATAAATTGCGCAAACTAATCAATAATTAAATAAATTACGCAAACAAATCAATAATTAAATAAATTGCGCAATCACTAATTCGAGGCCGACCACCACCAGCCTGAGACCCCTAACTAGCCTTTTTGCCTCATCACCACATCACAGTTCAACTCCCTATAATTGTCGGTTTGCAGCCTCCAATTGAATTTCCTTTGATGTCCAATTTAAATCTCGGATCCAATGGTCTTATATTCAATCCATCTTAGGCCCAATGGCCTCATCTCGCTTCATCGCATCGCACTTGCCTAACATCCGATACCTGGCCATAATAGACTGAACTAATCCAATCACACCATAATCCACGCAATTGCCCTAATAATTCTACTAAGACAATAAACATCCCTAATTTAGTTTTAGGACGTCTACGCACCTCAAAATCGCGTGTTGTAAGCGATTGGCGGCGACGCGGTTTTCCGAAGTTTTGGTCGCGCTCGAGCTTGCTACGAGCCTTCAATCTCCAATCCGATTACACGGTTATGTGGCCTAGCTTCAGTGGATCACGATGGCAGCTTTGGCGATTTTCTGGCGGCGGTCTGGCGATGCTCCAGCGAGACTCCGGCGACGTTCGGCGAGACTCCAATAGTGGTTTTTAGTGGCAATAAGGTGGCCAGTTGATTGGGCATGACCGCAGGGGCATTAGGGCGGCTGAGGAGGCTCGAACCCATGGCGAACCGTGGCTAGTTGAAGGCTCCAGTGACTTCACGCACGACGTTGAGGGCTAGGGAGGAGCAAAACGGCGCTAGGGCGGCTTCGGGAGGTGGCGTGGGTCGTCAGCGGAAAACAAGGAAAAAGAAGAAGGGAGAGAGAGTGGGGAAAAGTGGGCTGTTACAAAGTTAGATGGGTATTTTACGTATTTGACTTATGTACCTGTGATGTGCTTCCATGTCATTGAGAAAAAAATAAAAAACTAAAGCAACGCATCACATATTCGACCACAAAAATCAGTCACATACACATTTAGTGTGTTAAAAATTTGTTGATTAGGCTGACACTACTCATCCGTTGGTTTCTTGCAAGAGGCTAGCTCTGATCACCTTATGTGAATGAATGAAGTGAAGGGATGCTAATCAACACTACTAGAATTTGGTATTCTGTTTTATAATAATTAAGGTTAAAGAACTAACAAGAATAAGTTTGCTTCGTCGTTTGGCAGAATTTGTCCCCCAAATTGCTTAACTCGTTTGCAATATACATCAATGTAATTAGTCTAACATTTCTCGTAGATTTGAACATGATATATACGGACAAAACGCACTTTAATTAAGTAAAAGGCTAGAAAAAGTCTAATGCGCAAGAACCAAATTAAGCAGGAAAGTCGCATCCCCTGAACCAATAGTGATGGAAAACTTCAGTGACCAGAGCCAAGATTCAACAAGAGTTATGAAAACGACAATTCGGAAAGAGAGTGACATTTAATTTTGACTACATAATGCTTCGTTGAAACTTTCCAATCAAATCTCATTGGATTTTGACTTCCTGGCAGTTTCTGCTTATTGGACAAAACGTAATGGCATGGATCTGTCACATCATAAGCCGAAGATAATAAGAAACTTCCTTTTTCTTTTTGTGGGTAACCAAATATTTGGGAAACTTCCGGTTAACGTGTTGAAAAAAAAATTAGATAACTTTTTTTTTTGATCGGAAAAAATTAGATAACTGCAAAAGTCATCTTTTAATTTATTCTCCGAATTAAATACTATATTTCCATTTCATTCATTTTGCATCTCCCTAATCTAGAAAGACCTATTTACTCTTGTGCACACCCAATATCTGCATCCAAAAATTGAGGAGGGGTGCTATCGAAAGGAAAATCGCAACTTGATACACTATGTGTGGGTGGGTAATAAAATTTGAAGTCCATTGTTAAAAGTGATGTTGGTAAATTTACGCTTTGAAATGTGAAGATAATTCATGTGGAGTGTAAAGTTTGAAGATGACATTTGTAATTTTTAAAAAAAATTCAGTAAATGCGATGTTGCTCGAAATTCAAGTAGTCTATTATGTATATAAATTACATACATGGGTTCATTATTACAAAATTCCTTATAGTTAGATCTCATCAATTAGCCACGAGAGAGAGAGAGAGAGAGAGAGAGAGAGAGATGGTTGGCTACTTCACTAGAAATGACGACAGCAACTACTAGGGACATTATGGGAATTCGCAAAGGGTACGAATATCCTCATTTGACAGCTTGTTTATAATTATCAATAATTTTAAGCTTCTCCGATGTGCAATCACTTCCATTTCATTTGTTGATAGTGTTGACATGTACCAGCAACTTAATATTTGTAAATGAAAGAGATTCTTAAATCAAGAGGCTATTCAACGTTATTAAGATCGTGATTGCTTGAATTTTGATAGATGAAAACAAAGTTTACATGAAGTTATTTATTAAATGGTTGGACCAAATGTTATAGGATATTTAAATAAGCCAAACAAGATTATGGTAAATAGCATTTATTAGAAGTGTTTCGGTTATAGTCTAGTAGATTGTGTGACAAATTTGTTACTTTGATTGAAGTAGAGTTTGCACGCAGCTACACATTCAACAAGTTCAATGTTTTGAAGAAATGTTAATGACAGTATGTAAACTAAACATTTTCTCTTTGTGAAGACCAATAATATAACAAAGTTGCTAAGCGAGCAAATGATACACGTAGGTAAAGGAGTTGTGGGAAGTCGACATGCATAAGAAAGAGAATTCACAAACAGGTGAAACGAGAGTAGACAAATTGGCTCAATTTGGAATTCCTATTACAGTACTATATTGAAGTTGAACGTGTAAACACTTATTGTAAGTGGCTATTTGTGTATACTAGTACTTGTAAACCCTAGCCGCTTTCTCTTCTCATTCACCTCTTTTTGTTTTTGTTTTTTGTTTTGGTTCTCTTCCACTTCAAGCTTCCTCGACTGATAAATAAATCTCAATAAAGAAAGGCTTAATCTTCTCAACTCGAATTAAGATTGTCTCCCAATCTGATTTGAGAATATTTTCTTGTTTTTATCTTGTATTTTTTTTGTGCTCTCTTCTAATGCACTTCTTTACTTGTTAAGCATATTTTCTACTTTCTTCAATAGGAATCAACTCACTCCTTTAGATACCCCAAACCAAGAAGTTTGACAAGATTGATGAGGAATATGGTGAGTACATATTGCACTAGAAGTGGTTACGATCCAAACTTTGGAACCTCTCATTTCCCAATCAGGATTTGTATCTGTAAGCTTTTTCTCTCAATCTAGAATTATATCTAGGAGTTCCTTAGAGACATTTATGTGCTAGTTCCATCTCTTTCCATCAAAATATAGATTTGGTAGCCTGTTCAATTTGTTTTGGTGTCTTCTTATGACAATGGTGTTGAGGATGCCGAACCTACGCGTGCATCACCCACTAGGCAATTCATAACTATTGTAAAATGATATTATAATGTGTGTTCATCACTTATAATAATGCGAGATTCGATAATTGGCCACCATTTGTTCTGTTTTTATGTTGAGCTAAATCTATTATTGTGCCACGAGAATGTGCTTATTATAGTAATTTGTGCTTTATTGTTCTACTTTATTATTCTGCTTTCTTTGAAAATTTTATGTATTATCTTGAGATCTTAAAATATGAATGAAACATTCCATTGAGAATTTTTTTTTTACTCTGTCCTATGTTTCACTTTCCCTCTGAAATTTGAGGGAACAGAAAGATGATTCTACACATCCTTGAGATGTAGAAAGAAAATAATGTTGAACTCTTATAAGTTACTAAAGCTCGACGGGAGTTGTACTAGTTAATAAGTAGAGAATCCATAAAATATCAATTCACCTTATATTATACATCACACGTTGTCCGGGATTAAAGAGGACTAGTCAAAGGTACAAGGGCCACCATTTGGAAACCAGCACCACTTTGTCCATAGTACTGCCCCATATAATATAGTTCATATAAGTCAAGGAGACAAATGATGAACTCCAAAGTGCATGCGTCAAACTCCCTCTCCAACCCCCCAATAAGAAAGGTTATTACTTTTTACCAATTAAATAATAAGGTGACAAGAAAAAAGATTAAAATAATGAGAATCTTCTGACAAAAGCAATGTATGGTTGGCTCCTGTAAATGGGGGAGTCTCAAGCGTACCCCTGCTGCCTTCCCACAGGAAGCTTTAAACATAAACAAATTCTGAAATAAGACATTAAATAGATACAAATATTAGAGCAAGAAGAATAATTTGATTCTCTTTGCTTGTCCTAGCTGGAGCGCACGAGTTTTGCTAACTAAATAATCATTCTTCTTAATCGAACAAAAAATATATAACTATTCTTCAGCCGTCAAACTTCATAAGGGCACGTGATTGCGACTGAGTGTAAATTGTCGGAAAACAATAAAGGATATCCTGGATACCTTTAGAATCCCAACTGTCAAAACTCAAAAATGTGTTCATAGAATTTCACTTTTGTTTCTCCTCCTATTTTTCATTATATAGTTTTGTCCCAGCTCCCTATACTATCTTTTCCTGTGTCTAATTTCACTGTACTCGCTGTTAAATAAGCATGTGCCACTAGTCCATTTTATATGGGATTTGCTCCCGAGTCCAAAGAATGTCCTACGAACCACTTTCAAATAATATGATAATTATACTTTTTCTTATACTAAGATATAAGCACGGTAAAGTGAATCAAGAAAAGAATGTTCAGAAAATACATGATCATGAATTGTAGCACGATTAGGAAAGACTATTTCATGAAGTCGTATTGAAGCTTTTGGTGGTTCAATCACACAAAACAACATGAAGTATATTGGAACGGAGTTGTGTCATGTAACAGTATAAAGTACACACTAAGTGTTTTTGGTGTTGTCGTCAACAGTCTCCTAAAAGGCTATCTTCCTATTGTCTATCTAAATTGATAGTTTGAAGGTCATTTTACCAAATTTTCAACTTTGAATGCGAGAAAGGGCAATTGATGCAAAGTATAAAGTGGAGGATGATGTTTATAATTTAAACAATAAAAATAAAATGAACTTGATGTTGTCTGAAATCGATTAGTCCATTATGTGTTCATAGTCATTATTATTTACGAAAAAGCCCCCAATCCAAATCCTAAATTTCTCTTATCTTGTTAGTGGGATCTCATCAATTTGCAATGAGATTCGTATCCTTTAGCCGTACCATGAAGGTCAGATTTAGCATCCGTCTAGTTACCGTCAATGAGAGGTCTCGACGCAAAGCAAGCTTCTTTGTTGTGCAATAACTTCCATTTTATATGTTAATAAGAATTGACATATGTCAACGACTTAATTTTTTTCAGTGAGATAGATTCTTAAATTGAGAGGCTATTCAACGTTTCTAACAGTGCAATTGCTTAAATGGGGAAATTCTTCAAGAGAAAAATCATAAATATGGTTAACAAATGAAAAATAAAGTTGGAACAAAGTCATTAGTCATATAGATAGGCCAAATATCTTTATGATAGATGACATTTATTAACAGTATTCATTCACGGTCTAATTGTTTCAACAATTTGCGGGATGTTCTTGATAATAAATGCATTGAAGTTGAGTGTTCTAAAAATTTAATATTTTAAATTAACATTTAGCTCATACTGGAAAGTTAGCATTAACTTTCTCTCCCATGTGAATACCGGTAAGGTGACAAAGTCATTAAGCGAGCATACAATACATGCAGGTGAAGGAGCTTTGGAAAGCTGTCGTGCGAAAAGAAGAGAACTCACAAACAAGGTGAAAAGGAGAATATGATATATCGAACTCAATAGAAAATTCCTACTGCCGTACCATATAGAAGTTGAATGAGCGACCAGTTATTGTTAGCAACTATTTTCCTGTACTTAGAGAAAGTACTCTATCTCGTGTTTTACTTTTCCTTGAAAATTATGAACACCGAAAAAATGATAAATAATTTTATTTGTTGATATTTATATTCAGAGGTCTATAGAGTTTCATGTTAAATGATGGAAAACTAGTTGAAGCCACAAGATTAAAAAGTGAAAATCATCAAAATAGATCTATATACGTTACTAAAGTATGACATTAATTGTATCTTGAATCTATATAACTCTAACCAATCAAAAGTAGCAACCCGAGTGCTATCAGTTCACATTATATTGTATGGCACACATGGTCAGGGACTAAAGAGGTTAAGTGATAGGTACAAGAGCCACCAACTTTTTGAGGACCCTCAACCCTCTTCTTTGTCAACAGCACTAGTACCTAATTATATATCTCGTGTAAGACAAAGAGACAAACGATGAGCTTCAAAGCGCATGCCTCAACCTCCCAATCGAAAAAGTGACTACTTTTAAATATAGAAAAGCACAAGAAAAAATGTTAAAGTAATGAGAATCTTCTGACAAAAGTAATGTTTGGTTGGCTCCTAAAATGGGGGAGTCCACTCCTTGGCATCCCCCGAGTTCCTTCCCATCTAAATAAATTAGAAATGAGACAAAATAAATCAATATTAGAGCAAGGGGATCACTTGATTCTCTCTGCCTTCTGCTAGCTGGAACGCACGAGTTTTCCTAAATAAATAACCATTCTTGGCAATCAAACAAAAAGAAATAAAAATAATAATTTTAAGCCGTCAAACTTCAAAAGGTACTCGTGATTGTAACTAAGTTAAGATGTCGACAGATGACAAAGGATCTCCCAAGATGCTTAGGAAACCCAACTGTCAAAGGCTAAATTCTTTATACAACTTCGCTTTTCTATCTCACCTTTTTTTCATTTACAGTTAGTTTTGTCCAGGCACTCTGTACTATCGGTTCCTTCGTCCAAGTTCACTTGTAGTTACATTTTAACATGCGGATGATTGCAAAAAAAAAAAAAGTTCTAAATTTATTAGGTGTAAACTAATTTGTAAACTTTTTAATTATGTTAATCTAATCTGAGATTTTTTACATCTTGTTAATTGAGTTTATATAGTCAATTTTGATTGAAAATCACTGATCATAATGCCAATTGTTTTACGTGACATAATTGATGCTAACGTTAGTAATTTTTAAATAATATCTTAATACTTTTGTGAAATTTTATAGTTTTTTTATGGATTTTCGTTTTCTTTTATTTAGTCTTCTTCTTTTTTACTAAGAGCTTACAATGGTCGCCGATCGACCCTTGCTAACATTATGTGAGGGCATTGTAGCCCTTGCCAGCCACTAGGTCAAGGCTTGGTGGCCCTTGCCTCGCTGTGGCTGATAAGGACCTATGCAAGCACCTTGATACCCTCGTTGGCCAAACTGAGATCTTGCGGCCCTTAAGTTGGGCGAGGCCTCGATGTCTATATCAAGGGAGAGCGTCTTGGCCCTCACATGTAGCCAAGAAGGGTCGGATGGCCACACTTGTTAGCCCTTTGTCCCATAAAAGTAAAGGAAAAAATAGCATAAAAATTATTGAAATATTTTAAATTTTTTATGTCTATGTCAACACTAGTTCTGTCACGTAAGATAGACAATCTCTACATCAATGATTTACTTGCCAAAATTGATTAAATAGACTCACAAAACATGAAAATGTTTAAAACTAAATTCACACACAAATATTTGTGACTGAATTAGTATAAACATAGTAATTTTATGACTTATTTTAAATAATTTATCTTATAAATGTTATTAATCCAATATATGTCACATTGTTGTTGACAACTACATGGGGAAATCATGTTAAGAATTAATGTGTTGCGAAGCCGTTAATAATCTTAATAGGATAATAACTCATTGGCTGTAAGTTTTGGAGTCAAGAAGGGTCAAATGAATATGTTGGCGAGCTTGGACCTTGAGCTTTCCCTTTATGATCTCTCTAGGTAAAGGCATCAGATTTCAAATAATCTGATAAATAGAAGTTTTCTTGTGCAAGATATAGACACTTTAATGTGCCAAAACAATAGTAATTTTTTTTAGAAATGTGCGATTAACACTGGTCGAATAATCATGAAAGAATGTTCGATGGAGTGGTTATGTTGCTTTATCATCAACAGTCTCCTAAACCAATTATCTTCCTAATATCTATATACATCGACGGTTTGAAGCCCATATTATTAATTTTTCACCGTCGAACATTGAAGTAATTGTAGTTTTGAGTAAAAAAAAATATTCAATTGTTCGAATAAGTTCTCTAGCAATGCACATTAACTCCAACATTCCTCCTCGGCACAGGCATTCTTCTCGGACTCGAAAACCTCCAATCGGGTTTTAATAGAAGATGTATCCACCGTGCAATATTATGAACTATGTAGATACTCCTTATGTAGAGTACATCTCACGTTTGAACAGTAATAAACATTAGTGTTCGTACTATCATCCCAAATATCGAACTTTTGTTGAGTGGTGATTGAGTAAAACTTGAGTCATGTATTAAGCTCGTGTTCCACCGCATGTGCATGGTGTGAAGAGATGATTTTTACAGAAGCATTCCCAAGAAGATTAATTGTTGTGGGTAAAAGTAGGATGTTGAAAATATTCCACATCATTCGATAATGTGAATTATATGATCTTTTACACATTAATGTTTGATCCGGTCTCTCCAGAAGCACCACGGTTGCTGACTTAAGGTTGGCTAATTCTGCCCAACTCATTTTATTATCAAGCATGGGGTTTCTGTACCTTCCTTTGGTGACAACCAGGACCGGCTATGCTAGATGGGGCACCCTTCTAGCATCTTCTCGACTACTTCGGCATGGGAGCTACTTTGTCCGACAGGTCTTTCTGTATGGTGGTCATCTTTTATATGGGAAAGACTCTTCTTCCGCGATACCAGTTTCGTCTCTGGCTTATGACTCGCAACAGACTACCAACTTAGGCATTTTTGTTGTCTTGTCATAGAATCTCATATGGGAAGTGTCCTTTTTGCAACCAACGCCCCGAGTCAATAGACCACCTATTTTTTTGTTTTTATGATCATGGGCCAACTAGCTTTGTTATGGCCTGCAAAATGCAACCTTACTTGGCAAAATAGACCATGGCTTGAAACTTTATGTTGGCCATTAGTACCATATCGGGTAAATGCTTTTATCAATGAGTTGCTAGATTTGCAATGGGAGCGCTTTGTCATATCATATGGAAGGAGAGGAGTAACGCTTTTTTCCAAAACCATCATATTTTCATCCCGAGCTTGAAGAAGCAACTTACATCGACTATGCTGGATGGGGCATCGTTATGTCGTCTTCTCGACTGCTTCAGCATGGGAGCTACTTCGTCCGATAAGTCTTTCTGCATGGTGGTCATCTTTAATATGGGAAAAGACTCTTATTTCCTGATACTAGTTTCATATTTGGCTTATGACTCGCAACAGACTACCAACTCAGGTATTTTTGTTGTCTTGTCGTAGAATCTCATATGGGAAGTGTCCTTTTTGCAACCATCGCCTTGATTCAATAGACCACCTATTTTTTGGTTGTATGATCACGGGCCAACTAGCTTTGTTCTAGGCTGCAAAATGCAACCTTACTTAACAGAATAGACCATGGCTTGAAACTTTATGTTGGGCCACTAGTTCCATATCAGGTAAATGCTTCTATCAAAGAGCTGTTAGATTTGCATTGGGAGCGCTTTGTCATATCATATGGAAGGAAAGGAATAATGCTTTGTTTCGAAACCTACCTATTTTCATCTTGGGCTTGAAGAAGCAATTAATGAAAGTGGTCAACGACATGGCCATGACCTTTAACAAAGTGGTGGATTCCCCTCCGAATAGAAGATTACAACATTGATGGGGTATTGACCCGTCTATTTTCTTGTAATTTTTACACTAGTAGAACTATTGTATAGTCTTGATGTTTAACCTTGCTGGCCTAGTTCAACCTTTCATACCTTGAAACCACGACACCCTCTACTCTTGAAGGACATTGGCTAATGTCATCAAGAGTGTAAGTTTTGAGGTGTCGGGTTTCTTTCTTGTACATATGCACTTTGGCAAAAGTTAGTACAATTATCTTTACCAAAAAGAAAAACGTAAACTTTTGGATTGACTTCTTAAATTGTATTAGAGCTAGGTTTTCATCCCTAATCAGGATTACAAATAAGAGGATTGTTGAAAAAAATCACCCATCGCTTGATAATGAGGTCTATATGCTTTTTATTTACAAGTGATCTTCATTTACTTGTTAGCTTGCACATTTAATTTGGACTTCTTAGAGAGGACATAATATTTTTCAATTAGCGTTAAAAATATGATTGGAAATGATAATAAATTGATCTTATTTTTCATTACTTAATGATTCAAAGCTATTCATAACAAAGCGATTTCACTCATTACCTACTTTAAAAATATAAAATTTGATTGAAAATTTATACACCACTATGACTCTCAATGTGTTTTTGACATTATAATTATTTCATGTGGAACTTTCTTAGGGAAAAGCGTGTGAAATTATTCTACAAATTTTTTAAAAAATTTGAAGTAGCGATGTGCACTTAATATTAACAAGGATTCAACTTCATGGTAACAATGAAGTAAACTAGAGAGATTCTACATAACATTGGCAATGCTGTATAAGTGGTAACTAATTGAAGAAGTCTCATAAAAATGCATCGCAAAAGCTATTCAAAGTGAATATGATGGGTATACACATCTTTTTCTCATTAGGTTTGTTAGAATGTCCATCTCAAAAATATGAAGTGAGAGATGGAAGAAAATAACATGTATTTAAAGAACATATAAACCTATTATCAAGTGATGTGGATACTCATTACTGCGTGCAAGTTAGAGTAGGAGTGGTACTTATAATTCGATTAAGAACCTGATTATAATACAATGTTAAAATATCTTACCTAAAATTTTAAGTTATTAGGTGGAGCAAAACCGAAAATAACAAAAAGCATATGAATCTTGTTTTTAAGCAATATGAGATATTTTAACAAGGTTTATCTCAATTTTTTTTATCTAACCTTTTGGAGTGATAAACAGTTTCAACACGACATAGATTGTTTACAAAGGTGTCTTAGTGATGTTTTTATTTGTTTTTATTCTGTCAAATATTCCATGTGGTAAAGTCCTCCATCATATTATTTTTCGTTTTTCAACCCCATGTGCATGCAAAAGCAACATCCCTGTCGCTACTGATCTTCGTCAACATCATGAGCATAGATGCCCAATATAATTTTTACAATATCATTATATTCCAATTTAAGCTAAAAAGCTATTTACTCTTGTGAATCACTTTCGTGGGATGTCTGTGGGGAAGTGCCTATATATGTATGGTTCGTCGCTGGTACCTAATACATAGATGACGGAGGGGGACCGAAATTGCATGACTATGCATATTTGAGAATCTAACAAAGACGCAAATAAAAGAACTACAAACTGAGCTATTTAAATAAATGGACAAAAGACAACTGAGATTTGCGCGCTTTTTTTCTGGCATATGATTAATATATACAGGGAAGACAAACACTTGCACTAGGCTACTTACCTTACCACAAAAAAACAAAAAAAAACTTGCACTAGGCTACCAACTCGAACTTAAACGGAAACATCTAAACCTAATCAAAGACAGAATGATGGTACATGCATGACGAAAATAACGAACACACTCAATCGAACATAACAATATCAATGACATAACCCTAGTTGTGGAGTGAATGGCCCACGCCCGGGCTGTGACCAGGAGCTGTGGGCCTGAAGTTGTCTAAGTTGCGATCAGGAGATGGCGGCAGTGTTGCACCTCGTGGCGGTGGTGTTGCACGTGGTGGCGGTGGAGTGGAAGGCGCATTAGTGTTGGTGGCTTCATTTGATGCTTCACCGTGCATGTTTTTGCTCTGCTCGGCTATGGTTTTGCTTGGTTCTTTTTCTAGGAGTTCATTCAAATTTCGAAGCTTGTTTGGGAATGGGTTTTGCTTTTGCATGGTTAGCCTAAACTGCCTTGCTTGAGTGGACTGGAGTTTTAGAGAGATGGCTAGAAGAAGGGCAATGGCAAAGAGAACCTTATGTTGGGCCATGGCGTGCGGGCAGAGAGAGAGAGAGAGAGAGAGCTGAAGAGATACCTAGAGAGCTCCAACTGGTGTGGTATTTATAGAATCTGGAGCAGTCTTAACTGACTAGTTGGATTCATCAAGTCAATGAAAACAATGGGGAAATCAAATTTTTACTTTCACATGCTAATTGTACCACGACATCTTTTCAGGTTACGAGTTCATTTTTTCCCTCTATATCACTGATTAGAAAAACCACTCTTCTTATTGGTTGGGTTATCAATTAGACACCACCTATATCTGCACTTAGTTAAGTTTACATATGAGTGATATTTGTAACTCGCTGCTCCTAATCAGAGATATGGTTAAAGGAAGCTTCCTCCAACGGTGGATGGGAGAAATTATGAGCCTCTATTACATGGGGTATCTAGACCTTTTGAAGCACCCGAAAATTTTCATTCTATCTTCCATCACCGTATGGCTGTTGCATCTAATTAATTGCTAGTGCAGGAAGCCTTGAAATATTCTCAAGAGAGCTTTCATGGCGAAAACTCGAACTCCCGATCAAACTTTCTTAGGCATTACGAATTCAGGGTTGAGTCTCCACTGGCCCAACTTACCCTTAAAGTTACCCGAGCCATCCATATACTCTTTTAGTAAACATACACATCCTTAGTTCACTTATTTAAATGGGCAAATGTAGCTTAGATATAACATTCGTAATTGAACTAACGGACTACCTTTCTTTTACTTCTGTTCTCCAACTCTTTTTGACTACTTTAGATCCATATGTGCGATATTTTTTTTCTTCCTTGACACGCTATTCGCATATTGTTGAAGCATGAATTGATCTGGAGTTATTTAAATGGTAACCCGTTTTCAAGGTTTAGGCTGTTCCTATTTGGTTCTATGGGTAGTAGATCCGGTGGTCGACTCGTTGAATGCTACATGAAGAACATAAGCCAAATGACATAGCTAAGGACCTTTCGTTTTGACTTTTCTAATTTGCACTATTTTTCAAATAAAGATAACTTCATTAGATCCATGAAATTCTCTACTTCATTTAATTTTTAATTACTTTGTCTTCCTTGTCCCTACTTAAATATAATCATATTATTTCACTAGGGTTTAGCCAATTTTATATTATGTGAATGGGAAGCTAAATGTATGCTTTAATTGTACCTCTACTCATAAGTCTCAAAACTGTTAAAAGAATCGTAAGTCACATGGAAATTTGTAATTGGGTAACATAGAAGTTTTCAGCGAACATGATTCCGTTAACAATCCAAATATTCTTGGTAAACTGCATTGCTTATTTGACCACCCTTCATACGACTTCGCTCTCATGTATCAGGCATTTCTCATTTCTTTCACCAATTAATGAATTAGATGAAATTTGACGAATATGTGTTTAATAATCATTTTTGCAAGTCCGGGATTCTAAAGTATACGGGGAGAGCCAAAGTTCGATAACCGTTGTTGTGTTATCTAGTTAAAAGCTTGGAAGAAAATGAACCTAGACTTATATAGTCTACATGATCATCACCTTAGAGAACACAAGGAAAACAACTCTTCTTTGATTCTCCGATGAGAAGGGAAAAATTCATGCCAATAGAGAACGGCATTGTTTTGCTTCAACCACTTTCAAATTTTCTTTTCTCTTCTGAATCAACAAGGCCCAACGCACGGCTATCTCGTCTCCTGAAAATTGGAAAAAATGTTTTAGGCAACATTGGGGTACGAGGTTTCGGATGCATGTGGAAGACAAAATGCTGCAACTCCTCGCTAGCCTGAGGTCCCCATGCATTCACGTTCTTCGAAGTGTTGTCTCATCTCTTTTTCTTTCACTTCTTCGAGAAAATATTATATAAACTTATACTGGCAGACAGAATCACCTACAATACATTATTGATATTGTTTAATCATATCCAGTATAGAATTTGTATATTCTTGAAACGCGATTGATTTAATCTACCATACTTATTTTACGTAATACTTGCTTATACTTCTCACATATTTCTCTCCCTATACCTTGTTAAATAAGCATAAGCATCAGCTTTCCAACTTTCCAACTATCTAGTGTGGTAGGGAAAAAATAATAAGAACAATAACTAAGAAAGTAGCTCTTGGAACTTAGGCAGCTTTTTCCATGTTAGCTTCTTAGTTTAAGTTTCTGCGGCTATAAACGATTCAAACAGCATCTTGACCCACTTGGAATCGCCCGGAGCCGTCACACGCTCTTGTACGAGTAGCATGCCTGTGAGCTGAGAGAAAGAGCCAATCTCTAGGCCTCGAAAGTGGAACATTACTAAGAATATTCCACCAGTTGGAGTCTATTGTGTAGTTTAGGTACTTTCTATCTTTTGCTTTCTCCGGGTAATCTGCTCATGATTAGAGAAATATTCCTACGTTTATATCTTTTACAAGTAGGCTATAAGGCATTGAAATCATCCACAAGCAAACTTAACTAAATATAATTGTGTGTGATGTGTGTATTTACAAACCATCAATACAAAAGAGTAATTGGAGGAAGTTTCCCCTAATTAGTAGTACATCGCCCAAATTCTAGAGTGTCTATGCAAATATCATTGAGCTATATTTTCCTCATTTTTTTATCAGGTCTTTGGTTGTTGAGTTATAAGTTATAGACATTATTCACAAGCGAACTCCACTGAAATTCAACTATGGATGATGCAACGTATGGAATCCATTAAACGGAAAACTAGTTGGAGGAATTTTAAGGATAGAAATAAACATGGTCCAATACTATTGTCCTTGCACTATGCTTATGCACATTTTTTTGGTAAAGTAAGTAAATATATTGATCTTCTAACCATGTAAATTGTAAGAGGCTTAAAGGCCTAGTACCACAAAACTTACACTCAACACTTCATAGAATAGTTGTGAGTGAAAGGGTACCAAAGTTCCAATCCGAACCAAAAGAAAAGGCCTAAACAAAGGCCAACTGAAAAGAAACCGAAATACATCAAGAGAAAATAGAAGAATCTATTCCCCAGCTCCTTTGAATCTGCCTGCTCCTAGGAGCATCCACCATGTGTTGGAATATGATTATGCACATATTGACTGTTGCAAAAATCACTTTTGAAAGAAATATTATTTCTATGTGCAAGCTATATTTGGTGATTCAAATTTTTAGACAAGGTAGAATAAGTAATTATCATTGGATTTTCTGTATATCATACTTAATTTGAATGATCTATTGGAATATCAGATATATTAAGGAGAAATATTGTTTTAACAAGTGTTTTCTGTAGATCACACTATTCTAGAGAAAGAAATTGAAAGGAGTAATAGACCTTCCTTTCTTGTAAAGGGAGAAAGTCGTCCTGAGTCCAGCATCAGTAATGACATTGCCATGTACTGTAATTTGCATCACAATGGACTCATGTGGTGTGCACTGACAAATTTGAGGCATGTACAATACTCAAGAAAAACCTTATTTCTTTGGAGACACTTGATGACATCGGGTGTAAATATGCCGCTAAATGTGGAGTAATGAAGATCTCTCAATGTGTCATGATAATAATGAAAGGAAAGAAAGTGAAGAAAGTGAATATTCCCTTATTCACTAGGAGGGCTCTTAACCAAAGTTGCTATAATTATTTTTTTTTGGGGTAAAAAATCCCTTTGTCATATTCTCATTTCAATAAAAGTTTGATGAGACAAATTCATAGATTTTTTTTTGGTAAGATAAGTAACAAATTCATAGATTCAGTACAAAGTAAATCCAAAAGGCTAGAAGGGGGGTGACTGGCCCAATTACTTGGCAAACATTTGTTTCGTTGGGCTTTGGCAACCCAATTCACAACTTGGTTGCATTCTCTAGGGCAATTGGTCAGCTTTAGATTTGTGAATTGTTGCACATGGGCTTGGGCTTCAAAAATAAGTGCGTGTGCCTCCTATATCACTTGATCTGCACTGTCGCCTATTACGATCACCAGATCACTTTGATATGTTTCCAGAACCAGCGTCTCTTCGCGTTGTCCTTGAAGGAATTTTAGGGCTTCTAGCACCGCAACAACTTCTGCTTGAACTGGCGATGAGGCTCGTATGGATCGTGTAGATCCATCAACAAGAATACCTCTGCTATCTCGACATATGCACGCGACGGCTGCTTCCCCTATTTCTAGATCAAAAGATCCATGAACGTTAACTTTTATTACCCCTGAGGGAGAAGGCATCCAGATCTGAGGTAATTCTTTTTTCGCATTTGGTCTACCTTTTGTTTTCTCCGACCATGTTCTGAAATTTCTTTCTTCTACTCTTGCTGAGGAGATGATGTAGTGGGGGTTTAACTATCTTTCTAGGAAGATTAGACCATTCCGAGTTTTCCAGATTTGCCACAATATACAAGCAAGAAGGTCAAAAGAAATATAGGTATGTTCAAACTTCACTAGCCAATCCTCCATCAGAGAGACTGAGTAGCTATTTATTTCTATGTTGATAAAAGGGTCGCTCCAAATCTTCTGAGTCCAAGAGCATAGGAGGAAGATGTGTTTGGTGGTTTCTGGGTGCTTCTGACAGATCAAGCAGTTGGCATGCGGTAAGAGCCGTCTTCGAAACAAATTATCTCTAGTTACTAAGGCATTTTAACTAATTTGCTAGAGAAAAAAACCTGATTTTTTGTTCTACTTTAGCCTTCCATATTCGCTTTTATAACTCTCTGAATGTTTGATACGATGTGGATGGTTGATTCTGTGTTTGATCTGCGGTTCTGGCCCGAGTAATATTATAGGCACTTTTTACTGTGAACTGCCCAAATTTGGTGTGTTCCCATATCAATTTGTCATTTGCATAGAGGGGATTTGGATGGATAGTCAAGATTTCTCTCGTTGCGTCTGCTTCGAAAATCTCTATCACTTTATCTTCATTCCATTTGATTTCCTCACTTAACATTAATTCTGAAACCCAAGTTGGGCCTCCTCTATTCGCTAGACCTCTAATCAAACCTCTGGGTAGCCATTTGTCTTCTCTGATCTTGATTTTTTTTACATTTCCAACCATCCATCGAATGGAGGGGCTAATAGTATTGCTACCAACTAGTAAACTCTGCCAAGCCCATGAGATGAGTCAAATTTTGACTTGATTCAAATACTCCTTCCATTTAATTTTTTTAAAAAAAATTGCTGAGTTGGTACTTGAATCATTACCAGCCGTTCTACATAACACACTTCCAAATTAGCGATATCTAATAAAAATTGGTTGGAAAGACTACATGATTACCCGCAAAGATTTGGGACTGAATTCACAAATTCAAAAAGTTTAAGACGGAATTAACATATATATTATAGGTTTAGAAATGATTAGACAATTGCTCCAGCTTATTATTGTATGGCTATTTATAACCATGAAAGCATGAGGATCCTCACTAATCCACCTATTAAGTCGAAAAGATGGGGTTCACATCTTAAGATTTTGGATCGTTAGTATTAATTGCTTCATCATTAAAATTTGAACACATTTTCTCAAGATAATACTACTTATTGTAGATTTCGTGGAAGATCTTCTCCATATATCTTATGGGTCACTCAAGACTGGAAGTTGACCGATAGCTTTCGTGGAAAATCTTCTCCATATATCTCCATATATCTTATGAAGATCTTCTCCATATTTCATGGAAATTTTTTTATCTATAGCTCTAAATCATGTGTATAGAATGCAGCAGTCTTATATGTTAGAATTCATGCAATTAAGTTATAATATTTTTTAAAAAATGCGTAAGAATTTCTTCTAATCATGAGTATTGAAGAATTGCTTATGTGTCAAACTGGAACTTGCCTATTAAGAAAATTTTCATTTTGCACTACTATTAATATTAAATGTTTAAAGGATTTGGATAGGCCGGAACCCAAGACTTGTGAGTTTTGTTGCCTCCTTGGTATCTTCAAAGGTCATTCACGACCCCTTCAGGGATCTTAATTTGAATGTAGATTTTGCATTTTCGGTAATTTATGCAGAACACACTTTTGTAACAAGACGTTCGCTTTGGGCGAACCTTATACAGAGGAGTGTGGCTATGCTGGATATTCCATGGCTTGTGGCAGGGGATTTTAATGCTATCCGTGACCCCTCTGTCAGAATTGGAGGTTCAGATGCATGGCTTCCATCGTTTGATGAATTCAACAATTGCTTGTCTATTGCTGATTTGGTTGACCTTCGTTATGTGGGCTGTAGATACACCCGGGCTTCTTCGTCTAGTGTAAATCGTAAACAAAGGAAGATAGACAGGGTCCTAGTAAACTCATATTAGACCATGATTTTCTCATATTCGGAGGCTACATTCTTGGCTCTAGGTATCTCTGATCATTCTCTCATGGTTATTTGTATTGTATCACAACCACAGGTTAAAAGGCCATTCAAGTTTTTCAACTTTTAGAGGATGCATCCAAAATTCTCATTGATGGTTGCTCAGGTATGGGATACTCATGTTGTGGGTACACCCATGTTTGTGTTATGCACCAAACTTAAGCTCCTCAAAGGAAGATTGAAAAGGTTAAACAGGGAATCTTTCTCTGATATCTCCGCCCGTATGGGGTTAGCAAGGAGGGAACTCTCCTCACTTCAGAATCTCTCCAACAGGATCCTTTCAATCCTATTTTGGTTCAATAGGAAAAGTTATTTATTGAGGATTTTTCGACCCTCCGATTACAGGAGGAATCATTCTATAGGCAAAAGCCGGGGATAAAATGGCTTAAAGAAGGGGACCTAAACACGAAGTTCTTCCACCATTCGGTCAAGAATAGACACTTGGTTAATAGAATTCTCTCTATTGAGGATAGTAACAGTGTTTGTCTATCTGACCCAGGTGAAGTCAAACAATGCTTTCTCTCTCATTTTGAAAGCCTCTTTGCATCTAATGCCCAACGAAGATGTCCCTCCATCAACGATATTCGAGATTCCATCCATCACAGGTTGGAGGATGCCCATGTACAGTTTCTTTCTAGTCCCCCAGAAGTATCCTATTCTCTCTAACCACGGGCAAAGCCTTGGGGCCAGATGGTTTCAATATGGATTTCTTCAAACAATCTTGGGATATTGTTGACCCTTCAGTTATTAATGCGGTCAAAGATTTCTTTGAGACAGGGAGATTGCTCTGGGAAACTAATGTTACTATTATAACCCTTGTCCCAAAGGTTCCAAATGCGTCCACTGTGAATGATTACATGCCCATTGCATATTGCAATACCATTTACAAAGTCAGCACTAAAATCTTGGCTAATCGGTTAGCATCTGCCCTTCCCTCTCTTGTGAGTAATTCCCAGAATGCCTTTGTGAAGGGACGTCGTATTAGTGATAATATAATGCTTGCTCAGGAGTTATTCTATGGGTTTCATCGTGACTCTTATTTGCCAAGATGTGCAATTAAGGTTGACTTCAAGAAAGCTTATGACACGGTGGACTGGACATTTCTGGAACTAACCCTACTAGCATTTGGTGTCCTTACTACGATGGTGGAGCTCATCATGGTATGTGTTTGTACACCAAAACTTTCTATTGCTATTAACAGTGAACTCCATTGTTTCTTTTCAAGTAGCAGGGGCCTTCACCAAGGTGACCCATTGCCGCCTTATCTCTTTACCATGGTTATGGAAGTTGTCTCGTGTCACGCCCCGATTCCTCGGGGTCGTAGCAATACTTCCAGGATCCAACTTTACTCCGAGATTTGCAAAAGAATCTAGTTTTGTGTTAACTTGTTTCCAAGGTAGAGCACTACATTCAAATTTGATCAAGAAACTTACTTCCCATAGATACAAAGGATAAATCAGGTCAAAATACAAAAAGGGAAGAGAACATGAGAGACATAACAAAAGCCTAGAGTCACGGTCGCCGCTCAGCTATACAATCAAAAGTCGCGGGGAGAAGAAAAGGGAGAGTACTAATCCTAAGTTGTATCCACCGGCTTAGGCCAATCTAGCACACACGAGGGCTTTGGGTTGTCCACAGTGCCATCCTCTGAGTTGTCTGCCCCATCAGGGTCTTCAAAGCCGGACTTGTAGCCTCCCTGTGGTACCTCACACTTCTCAACCAACAATTCTAGTTCGGTCTCATGGAAGCTCGTGTACACGCTAATGTGTTGATGTGGGTACCGGATGTGCTTCGTAGTGCTCTAAATCCAACCGGTCGTGCTGTGGAATTCTTGGATTAATCCATCTTCCTTTACTTCTATGTCTATGACATCTCCCATGTCTCTAGGGGGAACGGGGGCTGCCGCCATGCCGTTCTCTTCGTCTTCCTCTTCTTCTTCATCCAAATTGAAGGGGATATCCGGCTCCAGATCCCCCTCCTCCTGATCCTCCTCCTCCTGAGGGTCCCACTCCAGCTCCAGCTCCAGCTGCTGCTCCCAGTCCTCCGGGTCCAGAGGTTCCAGCTCCAGTAGATCCCAAGCTTCCTCCTCGTGAGGGTCCTCCTCCATAAGCTCCTCCTCCTCTAGCTGGTCCTCCAAGTCTGATAGGTCCTGAACCGGGTCCATACGGGGGTCCTGGGATGGTGGGGTGGTGGAATGAGATACTTGGTATCCCAGTGAACGAACCCTAATCCTAAATTAGGAACACCCCTGCCCTAGGGTCCCTAAATCGACCCTCCCAACTCTCGGGCTTCCGCTGGCCTGTCAGTCGACCCTAAGCAAGTCTAGCTGTAATTCTCTCATCCCAAGGTCCCCAAGCTCCGCGCAGAAACACTCATTACCAACCCAAGTCGAAGAACTTCCCACCTCTAGGTTTCTAAGCTAAAGGTAAACTAACGAACGTCATTGGGGTCTAAACAATTTACAGGGTGGGGCAGATCTACAATGAGAACCTAATTGTGACTATACGGAATTTATGTAGGCATAACTGATTAAATAAAAGCGGCGCAAAATTTAAATACACAAAGCAATACTAGAATTGACTGATTACAATAATAATTTAATGAAATTGAAAAGCAAAAAGGGCTATTAACTAAATTAATCAAACGCTATACGAAAGAACATTTAATGATAAATGACTAATTGAATTAAAATGTAGAATTAAATGCGTTAAACAACTCTAAAATTTAAACAAATGTGTCAAGCCGACACTCCTTTCTCCTCGAGGGGTCCCAACTCTGACCACACTTGAGCACAAGTAAACGTACGAGGGCATTTCTCGTAAAACGTGGGATGCCAGTCCCTAGGTCGACACAAGTCGAACTAAACCACCTAAGTGGTCAACAATTAACCATTGTCCAATACTGCTAACCAATCTAACCAATCAATGGAATTGACGAGTAAACAAGGAATCCTAATCGTTCTACTCGCCCTAGCCATTTCTAGCCATTTCTACCCGTTTTATACTAAAACAGTAAATGCGCCTAATAAAGGTTTAGAATCCACTCACTTGTGAGTTTTCTTGGCTAAATTCTCCTTGCTGCACTCCTGATTGAAACCAAGGAAAAATTAAATTTTCCCTTTTTTTTCCTCCCTTTTTTTCTTTTTTTTTCTTTTCTTTTTTTCCTCCCTTTTTTTTTCTCTTTTCTTCTCCTTTTTTTTCTTTTTCTTTTCCTTTCTTTTCCTCTTTTCTTTCTTTTTCTTTTCTTTTCTCTTTTCCTTTTTCCTTTGGGCCGCGCGAGCTGGACCTGACCTGGGTCGGCTAACTGGGCCTGGGTCGGTCGGCTGATTGGCTGGCTGGCTGGGCCGGGTCGGTTGGGCCGTTGACTGGGCCGACTGACTGGGCTGGCAGCCTAGCCCGTCGGCTGTCTTCTGTCTCCGGCGACGGCTCCGGCGACGGCGACGGCTCCGACGACAACTCCGGCGACGGTCGTCTTCTCCGGCGAACCCCGACTCCGGGTCGTGTGTCGGGTCAAGGGGTTTTCTCGGGTTTGGCCGTCGTTCACCGTTCTCCGGCCAAATCGAAGCTCGAGACCGGCTGGGAGAGGAAGCTGAGCCTCCGGCGCGTCGATCGGTGGTCACGGCTTGGCCAGAGGTGGTCGGAGCTGGCGGGGAGACGGCCACGAAGTCGGCGGTTCACCTAGGGTTTCCCGAGAAAGGAGGTCCGAGCTTCAAGCTCGAATCCAACGAGTCTAGGCAAAAAACAGACAAATTTACACCACATCTAAGGACTAGGAAGGCCAAGGAAGCGATTGGTATCAACCAATCGAGCCAAGGTGGTCGGAGGAGGGGTGAACTTACCTCTTGAAGCCGCGGCCTTTCTGGAAAATTTCCAGAAACGGCTGGCCGCGAGGCTCTCTATCGGGGGCCGTCGGCGGCGGAGCACGGCGAGTCGGAGCCCACCACCGGCGGCGTTGAAGAGAGGGCACTGCAGGCTTCACGGGGACACCAAGAACGAGCCGAGAGGTGGACTGAGCTCGGAGAAATCCGAGCTCAAAGTGGCTTGCCCACTCGGTTTATACCGAGTGGGAGCAGGTGGGTGGTAGCCGGAAAAACCGCTCGCCGGCGCCACGTGCTGCTCCGCCAAGGGCTGTCGTCCCCTCCGGCTGTCCCCTCAGACCAGAGCGTGGGTGGCTGCAGCGCCACAGTGGCCATTGAGGCGACGGGTTGAACAGTTGATGGATGCCCATCAACTGTTCGACCGAATGCCAGAGAAAAGAGGAGAGAGGATGAGAGGGAGATCGGGCACACGTGTCGCGCGCGGCATGCGCGCGTGCTGCCCGGTCCGACCCAGTCGGACCGGCGGTTCGTGGGGCTGGGCTGGCCGGTTCGCTGGCCGGTCGGAATTTTAAATTAAAATAATATATTTTAATTCCCGAATATTGGAAAATTGTTTTAAAAATTCCTAAAATTCAGAAAATTTCTGGAAAAATCCTATATTGCAGTTTTTGACATTTTTGGGCCCAGATAAATTTTCCAACATAAATTTTCATTAAATTCAAATCCTTTCACAATTTTCGTGAAATAAAAAGAGAAATTATTAAATTTCCCTGGAAAATTCCTATTTAGCCAAAATCGCGAACCGAACCCGAACGCGGTCATCACAATCTACCCCCCTTAAGAAATTTCGTCCTCGAAATTTGCAACTTCCAAGTCTTCAAACAGTTGAGGGTACTGTTGCTTCATCGCTTCCTCACTTTCCCAGGTAGCACTCTCTGAGTCGTGATGTTGCCAAACGACTTTGACCAGAAGCGTGACCTTGTTCCTAAGCTTCCGCTCCTTCCTGTCTTCGATCCTTACTGGCCTTTCGGTGTATGAAATTTGATCGTCCAAATTGAGATCTTCGTAGCTTAGCACATGCGAAGGATCAGGTTCGTACTTTCTTAGCATAGAAACATGGAAGACGTTGTGAATTTGCTCCAAGTTTGGTGGTAGGGCCAGTCGGTATGCGGCGACTCCTATTTTTTCCAAGATCTCAAAAGGTCCTACAAACCTGGGACTTAACTTCCCTTTTTCTCCAAAGCGGGACGTTCCCTTCTTAGGTGACACTTTCAGGAAGACATGGTCCCCTTCTTGGAATTCTAAGGGTCTGCGCCTTCGGTCCGCATAGCTCTTTTGTCGACTCTGGGCTGTCTTCAGCCTTTGCCTGATTATCTTCACTGCATCTTGCGTTTGCTGCACAAGTTCAAGCCCTAGAATCTTCCGTTCTCCTACTTCATCCCAACAAAGAGGGGTCCTGCAGGCTCGTCCGTACAAGGCTTCGAAAGGGGCCATCCCTATGCTTTGTTGGAAGCTATTATTATATGCGAACTCCACTAACGGCAATCGTTCTTCCCATCCTCCCTTGAAGTCCAGTATACATGCCCTTAGCATGTCTTCAAGGGTCTGGATCGTCCGCTCAGACTGTCCGTCGGTCTGAGGATGAAAGGCCGTGCTGTACTGTAATCTAGTACCCAAAGTTCTCTGTAGGCTTTTCCAGAAGGAAGCGGTGAATCGAGGATCACGGTCGGAGGTAATAGTCACAGGCACCCCATGGAGTCTGACTATTTGGGCTACGTAAAGCTCCGCCAACTGGTCTAGGGAAAGATTCTTGCGTACTGCTAGGAAGTGGGTCGATTTGGTCAGTCGGTCCATGATGACCCAAATCATATCGTGACCCTTTTGACTCTTTGGTAGGCCGGTTACGAAATCCATTGTGATGTGCTCCCATTTCCACTCTGGGATTTCCAAAGGGTTCAAGAGACCTCCTAGCTTGCAGTGTTATGCCTTTACTTGCTGGCACGTAAGGCATTTGGCCACAAACCTTGCCACATCCGTTTTCATTCCCTTCCACCAATAGTGGGGCCTCAGGTTCTGATACATCTTAGTGTTCCCTGGGTGGACACTATACTTACTTCGGTGTGCCTCTGACAAGATCTCCTCTTTTAACTCGAGATTGTCGGGCACACAGAGTCTCCCTTGAAATTTCAAGACTTCTTCCTCCGAGACCTGGAAACCGGGTTTCCTCTGTTCTTCTTTAGCCTTCAAGATATCTACAAGGAAGGGGTCCGAAGACTGCAGTTCCTTAATCTTGGCCTGGATTTGAGGCTCGATCCTTAGTGTGGCCATCAAACAAGTCAGGTGTCCCACTTCAAACTTGAACTCTGAATTCTTCACCTTTTCAAACAACTGCGACTCTTTGGCCAATAAGGAGGTTAGTGAGGACTTGCGGCTAAGTGCGTCTGCTACGCGGTTTGCCTTTCCGGGATGGTATAAAATTTCGCAGTCGTAGTCCTTTAGGAGTTCCATCCATCTTCGTTGCCTCATGTTCATTCCTTCTGCGAGAACAGATACTTGAGGCTCTGGTGATCCGTATAGATTGGGAACTTTTCTCCGCACAGGTAGTGCCTCCAAATCTTAAGTGCAAAAATCACAGCTGCTAACTCCAGATCATGCGTTGGATAGTTTTGTTCGTGCGGCTTCAATTGTCTTGACGCGTAAGCTACGACGCGTCCATGTTGCATTAAAACGCACCCTAGACTTTGGTACGACGCATCACTGTAGACTTCGTAGCCACCCTGTCCTTCTGGGATCGTTAGGACTGGCGCGGTGGTTAACCTTTCTTTCAAAGCCTGGAAGCTTTTCTCGCACCCTTCAGTCCACTCGAACTTCGTCTCCTTTTTCAGTAAATTCGACAATGGCAAGGATAGGCTTGAAAGCTTTTCTACGAACCGTCTGTAGTACCCTGCAAACCCAGAAAACTACGAATTTCAGTCACCGTCGTGGGTCTTGGCCAATCCATCACCGCTTCAATTTTGGCAGGGTCCACAGAGATCCCATCTCCTGAGACCACGTGACCTAAAAATGCCACTCGATCCAACCAAAATTCACACTTACTAAACTTCGCGTAGAGCGCATGTCCTCGTAGTGTCGTCAGCACTATCCTTAAGTGTTGCTCATGTTCCGCAGGGCTCTTTGAATAGATTAGTATGTCGTCAATGAATACTACGACGAATCTATCTAGAAACTCCCTAAATACCCTATTCATTAGGTCCATGAAGGCGGCTGGGGCATTAGTAAGCCCAAATGGCATCACTGTGAACTCGTAATGCCCGTATCGAGTTCGGAAGGTGCTCTTCGGAATATCTTCCTTTTTAATCCTTAACTGATGGTACCCTGTCCTCAAGTCGATTTTTGAAAAGACCTTAGCTCCTTGTAGCTGATCGAACAGATCATCAATTCTAGGCAGCAGGTATCTATTTTTGACCGTTACCTTATTCAGCTGCATGTAGTCGATGCATAACCTTAGGGATCCATCCTTTTTCTTCACGAAGAGTATTGGCGCACCCCATGGTGACGCGCTTGGACGAATGAATCCCTTATCCAATAACTCTTGCATCTGCACCTTCAGCTCCTTCAATTCTGAGAGCGACATTCGATAAGGTGTCTTGGAAATTGGTTCTGTTCTGGAGGGTACTTCAATTGCGAACTCGACTTCCCTCTCAGGAGGTAATCCAGGCAATTCTTCCGGAAATACATCGGGAAACTCTTGAACCACTACGATCTCTTCTAACTTTGGTCCTTCGACCGTCGTGTCTACCACACTAGCGAGGTAGCTTTGACAGCCATCCTCTAACAATCGGGTTGCTTCCAAGGAGGAAACAACTACGGTTGAAGGTCCTCCGTGACTTCCGACGAACTCGTAACTCGAGTCTGTCGACGGGCAGAACCTTATCACTTTTCTAGAGCAGTCTACCGTAGCTTTCTGCTTGGTCAACCAATCCATGCCAATAATCACATCATAATCATGCAGGTCTAATACAGCCAAGTCGATTACCCCTTTCTTCCCGCTAAATTCTATCTCACATCCTGGGCACCCATTAATAGATAACATGTGAACATGCAGAGGGGTCGAGACATTGAGAATGACGGCTAAAGGCTCCACAGTTAACCCTACCAGCTCTACAAAGCGCTCAGCTACAAACGAATGGGTAGCTCCCGTATCGAAAAGGGCATAAGCTGGACAACGGTACAGGGAAACGGTACCTGTTATAACTCCTCCTGAGTTCTGAGCTTCATTCCGGGTCACCGCATAAACTCTCCCTTGTGCCGAGGGTCGATCCAAAAGGAGGGGTGGTGCCATTCCTGCCAGCTGTCCCACTTGCCGCTGGGGTTGCGCCCTAATCACGCACTGGGGGCAATCTCGAACCATGTGGCCCAACTGGCCACAGCCAAAGCATCCCTCATTTCTGGTGGGACACGGTCCTGCCTTGTGGGTCTTCCCACACTGACAGCACCAGCTCTCCTGACGGAATGGGGGTTTCTTGATCCCACCATTCCGTGTAACGGGGAAGGGTTTCCTTGACCCCGATATCGGCTTCTTTCCTTGCCAAAAGTTGTTATTTCTCCCCGTGAAGGATCGCGACCCAGACGCCACAGTTCTCTCGTTCAGATCCTTCTCCACCATCTGAGCCTTAGTGTATACCTCCTTGTAATCCTACAGATTGAAAGGTGCAAGCTGAGTCTTGATCTCGGGTTTCAGTCCTTCTCGAAACCTCTTTGCACGGTCCACTGGGTCTTCGATTAACTTCTTGCCATACTTGGCTAAGGCAGTATACTTTGCTTCGTATTCAATCACCGTCATACTGTTCTGGCGTAGCTTTTGGAATTCGGCTAGCTTTGCATCCCTAGCTGACTCAGGGAAGTACTGCTCGTTGAATGTCTCAACAAAGATCTCCCAAGTCGGTACTACGCCTTCTGGGAAGACGAGGTCTTTAGTAGCCCTCCACCAATGATTGGCATTTCCCTGCAGTTGGTACACCGCCAGGGTCACTCGGTCTTCATCAGAACACTCCATGACCTCGAAGATCTTCTCTAACTCCAGCAGCCATTCGGCTGCTGCTTCAGGGTCTCCCATCCCTGTAAAAACTGGGGGTTTCAGCTTCAGGAACTGTCCGACCTGCCTTTGCTTCCTCCTTTCCCCAATTGCGCCTCTGGCTACGGGGGCAGGAGCTGGGGCTTCCACTCCCCGCTCCTCGGCTCTTACGGCGGGTCCCTGAGCTCCAACAACATTTTCATTCCGCATTGCAACTATCGCGGCGTTCACAGCAGTGGCGATTGCGGCTTCTTGGTTTCTAGCTTGCTGGCGGACTTCCTCCCGTAGGTCTTCCACAGACCGTACTAGTCCTTCAACACGGGGATCTCCTTGAGGTTCAGCTTCCTCCACCCTAAAGCGACCAATCGTCGCCCTCCTTCGCAGAGGTCTCCCCGGTCTAACCATCTGGTCTCCCTGTTAACGGCATCACAATGCTTTTATCATCCTTTTGCGGATTTTAACAGGCGATCATAGTAACGTATGATCCACAGAAGTAAGTTTGTTTTCAAACAAACTGCCACCCTTGGCGGGAAGAGCACAGTATATAAATATACTATCACAGTATTCGAGACTGTCTACTCGCACCCCTTGTCCAACGAAATAGGACGTACTCGACCTCGCAGGTCAAAAGTCGACACCTCGTCAGATACTCGACTACGGTGCACCAGTGGCCGCCCTCCTTGGCACCACGCACCTTCGCCATTATGGCGGTGACATGATCAAATTCTCTCCCAAGGACGTCGATGTCACAAACGATCGAGACACAGCCTCCAGAGCCTATAAATAGGCTACCCGCCTTATGGCACCACAAGCCCAAGTCCAGTCTTGCTGCACACGTCCTAGACCGCGTCAACTTAGCTAGACTAGACTACCAAATCATCTGTCGTACGTCTGATTTCGTCGCACCTATCTTCCATTGGGTTGACAGAATCAAATGTAGACGTGTCCTATGGTCTCTAGTCACATGCTCGACCCTACAGTGCACGTCCCACACCGTGCCGACATGGCCTGACAGGTGACACCAACCCTACGGTCAGGTGGGGGCCTTGAGCTAGTCTCGGTCTGGTCTCTGAGTTTTACGGTCAGACTCATCCCTAGCTTGCTGCTCTTCACCCTGGTCTGACAGTCTGGTCTTTCTTGACCGAGTCTATCGCTCCTTATCACTCCGTTCAAGGGTAACCTTTCCTAGGTCACAACCTTGCTCTGATACCAAGCTGTCACGCCCCGATTCCTCGGGGTTGTAGCAATACTTCCAGGATCCAACTTTACTCCGAGATTTGCAAAAGAATCTAGTTCTGTGTTAACTTGTTTCCAAGGTAGAGCACTACATTCAAATTTGATCAAGAAACTTACTTCCCATAGATATAAAGGATAAGTCAGGTCAAAATACAAAAAAGGGAAGAGAACAGGAGAGACATAACAAAAGCCTAGAGTCACGGTCACCGCTCAGCTATACAATCAAAAGTCGCGGGGAGAAGAAAAGGGAGAGTACTAATCCTAAGTTGTATCCACCGGCTTGGGCCAATCTCGCACACACGAAGGCTTTGGGTTGTCCACGGTGCCATCCTCTGAGTTGTCTGCCCCATCAGGGTCTTCGAAGCCGGACTCGTAGCCTCCCTGTGGTACCTCACACTTCTCAACCAACAATTCTAGTTCGGTCTCATGGAAGCCCGTGTACACGCTAATGTGTTGATGTGGGTACCAGATGTGCTTCGTAGTGCTCCAAATCCAACCGGTCGTGCTGTGGAATTCTTGGATTAATCCATCTTCCTTTACTTCTATGTCTATGACATCTCCCATGTCTCTAGGGGGAACGGGGGCTGCCGCCATGTCGTTCTCTTCTTCTTCATCCAAATTGAAGGGGATATCCGGCTCTAGATCCCCCTCCTCCTGATCCTCCTCCTCCTGAGGGTCCCACTCCAGCTCCAGCTCCAGCTGCTGCTCCCAGTCCTCCGGGTCCGGAGGTTCCAGCTCCAGTAGATCCCAAGCTTCCTCCTCGTGAGGGTTCTCCTCCATAAGCTCCTCCTCCTCTAACTGGTCCTCCAAGTCTGATAGGTCCTGATCCGGGTCCATACGGGGGTCCTGAGATGGTGGGTGGTGGAATGAGATACTTGGTATCCCAGTGAATGAACCCTAATCCTAAATTAGGAACACCCCTGCCCTAGGGTCCCTAAATCGACCCTCCCAACTCTCGGGCTTCCGCTGGCCTGTCAGTCGACCCTAAGCAAGTCTAGCTGTAATTCTCTCATCCCAAGGTCCCCAAGCTCCGCGCAGAAACACTCATTACCAACCCAAGTCGAAGAACTTCCCACCTCTAGGTTTCTAAGCTAAAGGTAAACTAACGAACGTCATTGGGATCTAAACAATTTACAGGGTGGGGCAGATCTACAATGAGAACCTAATTGTGACTATACGGAATTTATGTAGGCATAACTGATTAAATAAAAGCGGCGCAAAATTTAAATACACAAAGCAATACTAGAATTGACTGATTACAATAATAATTTAATGAAATTGAAAAGCAAAAAGGGCTATAAACTAAATTAATCAAACGCTATACGAAAGAACATTTAATGATAAATGACTAATTGAATTAAAATGTAGAATTAAATGCGTTAAACAACTCTAAAATTTAAACAAAGGTGTCAAGCCGACACTCCTGATTGAAACCAAGGAAAAATTAAATTTTCCCTTTTTTTTTCTCCCTTTTTTTTCTTTTTTTTACTTTTTTTCCTCCCTTTTTTTATTTTTTTATTTTTTTTTCTTTTTATTTTCTCTTTTCTTCTCCTTTTTTTTTCTTTTCCTTTTATTTTTCCTTTTTTCTTCCTTTTTCTTTTCTTTTTCTCTTTTCCTTTTTCCTTCTGGGCCGCGCGAGCTGGACCTGGGACGGGCCGACTGATTGGGCCTGGGTCGGTCGGCTGATTGGCTGGCTGGCTGGGCCGTTGACTGGATTGGGCTGCTGGGCTGGCAGCCTAGCCCATCGGCTGTCTTCTGTCTCCGGCGACGGCGAGGGCTCCGGCGACAACTCTGGCGACGGTCGTCTTCTCCGGCGAACCCCGACTCCGGGTCGTGTGTCAAGTCAAGGGGTTTTCTCGGGTTTGGCCGCCGTTCACCGTTCTCCGGCCAAATCGAAGCTCGAGACCGGCTGGGAGAGGAAGCTGAGCCTCCGGCGCGTCGATCGGTGGTCACGGCTTGGCCAGAGGTGGTCGGAGCTGGCAGGGAGACGGCCACGAAGTCGGCGGTTCACCTAGAGTTTCCCGAGAAAGGAGGTCCGAGCTTCAAGCTCGAATCCAACGAGTCTAGGCCAAAAACAGACAAATTTACACCACATCTAAGGACTAGGAAAGCCAAGGAAGCGATTGGTATCAACCAATCGAGCCAAGATGGTCGGAGGAGGGGTGAACTCACCTCTTGAAGCCGCGGCCTTTCTGGAAAATTTCCAGAAACGGCTGGCCGCGAGGCTCTCTATCGGGGGCCGTCGGCGGCGGAGCACGGCGAGTCGGAGCCCACCACCGGCGGCGTTGAAGAGAGGGCACTGCAGGCTTCACGGGGACACCAAGAACGAGCCGAGAGGTGGACTGAGCTCGGAGAAATCCGAGCTCAAAGTGGCTTGCCCACTCGGTTTATACCGAGTGGGAGCAGGTGGGTGGTAGCCAAAAAAACCGCTCGCCGGCGCCACGTGCTGCTCCGCCAAGGGCTGTCGTCCCCTCCGGCTGTCCCCTCAGACCAGAGGGTGGGTGGCTGCAGCGCCACAGTGGCCGTTGAGGCGACGGGTTGAACAGTTGATGGATGCCCATCAACTGTTCGACCGAATGCCAGAGAGAAGAGGAGAAAGGAAGAGAGGGAGATCGGGCACACGTGTCGCGCGCGGCACGCGCGCGTGCTGCCCGGTCCCACCCGGTCGGACCGGCGGTTTGCGGGGCTGGGCCGGCCGGTTCGCTGGCCGGTCAGAATTTTAAATTAAAATAATATATTTTAATTCCCGAAAATTGGAAAATGGTTTTAAAAATTCCTAAAAATTCAGAAAATTTCTGGAAAAATCCTATATTGCAGTTTTTGACATTTTTGGGCCCAGATAAATTTTCCAACATAAATTTTCATTAAATTCAAAGCCTTTCACAATTTTCGTGAAATTAAAAGGGAAATTATTAAATTTCCATAAAAAATTCCTGTTTAGCCAAAATCGCGAACCGAACCCGAACGCGGTCATCACATCTCGGGCATCCTTCACCTTCATATCAGTAAAGTAGGTTTCAAATACTTCTAGAGATGCAAACCTACTAGGTTGACCCACTTATTCTTCGCGGATGATGTCCTTCTATTCAGTGAAGCAAATATGGAGTCCATATCTTTCTTGAAAAATATGATCACGACTTTCTCATAATTGAGTGGTTTGGAACCAAACATGAGCAAGAGTGAAGTTTTCATTTTAGGAGGCCCCCGGACCATTTGAAACTCCATTGTGGCAATCATGGGTTTCCGTGAAGGCAACCTTCCTTTTCGATACCTTGGAATTCCTATTTTGGCTTCCAAATTAATCAAAGCTGATTGTACGTCACTGGTAAATGCAATTACGGCGAGAGTGAGGACGTGGACGCAACGATTTCTTTCTTTTGCATGCCACCTACAACTTATAAGGTCAGTCCTACATCATATCTTTATATTGCCTAGTTCGGTGTGGATCCGAATTGAGCAGATTCTTCACCAGTTCCTCTGGAAGGGCTTGGGCCTTAGCACAGAAGGGGCTAAGGTGTCCTGGAGGCAAATTTGTCTTCCCAAGGAGGAAGGTGGTTTGGGTATTCGCAGGCTTAAGGAAAGTAATAAAGCATTGATGATTAAACACATTTGGATCCTTTTTACAGATAGAGCATCATTATGGTGTAAAAGGATTCACTCTACATTCTTGAAGAAAAGGAATTTTTGGACTATAAAAAGGCCGTTGTCTTGTTCATGGTCTTGGAAAAAAATCTTGGCTCTTCGTCAAGAAGTCCGCCACCTATTTGAATGGCAAATTGGAGACGGCAAGTCGGTATCTTTATGGTTCGACTCTTGTCATCCTAGGGGCCCTTTACATCTTTTATTCTCGAATAGAGATATATATCGTTTTGGATTTCCTAGAGAAGCTTCGGTGGCATATCTAAGGCTAAGTGAGAACGATCATCCCATGTCCTCGATGCTTTGGCGTCTTAGGAGGAACCCCCTCTCACCCTCCAAGACTACTCGGACCGCTTTAGATGGCTGGGTCATTCCTCAGTTGTGTTTTTAGTAGCCTCAGAATGGAGTGTTGTGAGGCCAACAAGTCATATTGTGTCATGGCACTATTTCATATGGAATAGTGCTATATCTCCATGTCACCAATTCCACTTGTGGTTGATGACTCGCAACAAGCTACCTACCCAGGTATTCTTGATATCATATCGAAGAATCCTAGATGCCAAGTGTATATTTTGTAACCTTAGGCCAGACTCTGTTAATCATCTGTATTTTGGATGTCGTATTACTAGTGAATTGGCAATGTTTTGGGCTGCTAAATGTAATCTTGCATGGCAGAATAGGCCATGGATGGAAACAATCAACTGGGCAATTAGGTGCATTTCCGGGAAATGCTTCCACCAAAGTCTTTCTCGGTTTGCATTAGGAGCCCTTTTCCATTTGATATGGAAAGTTAGAAACAACGCTATATTCCGCAATCAGGAGTTTTTTGTGCCGGCAATGAAGTTGCATCTGCAGAAGATTGTTAGAGACAAAGCTTTGACCTTTGAGCAAGTTTCGGATAATTCCAAGAATAGACAAATGCAGCGTAGCTAGGATTTGGACCCTTCTATCTTTGCAATTGAGGGTTGGTCTACTTGGGTTTAGCCCTTCTTGACCAAATGTTTCGGCCTTCAACTTTATTTGAAGTTAGAAACCACGGTACCCTTTCACTCTTAACTGACATTGCCTAATGTCATAATGAGTGCAAGTTTTGTGGTGCCGGGTTATATCCTTATTGTATATTTTCACTAGACAAAGTAATACAAATCAGTACCTTTACCAAAAAAAAATGTTTAAGATTCAATTATATCATATTATCTAGGAGAACTTTAAAAATTTGATCGAATTATGTATATAAATTTTGGTGCTCTTACTATAGAGATAAGCACGCCCCAAACGTATGAAACACTTCTTTGACAAATGCAATTTGGATTTAAAACTCTTTGAAGTGAGAAATTGTGTACTGCATAAATCAGATAAGTGATTGCTCTTTAGATGTTATGGCCCTTAAACGATCGTTTGAAAAGTTTTGACATCAAAGGCACTGTACAATTGTTATGGCACTGATGCCATCTTCAATCCAAACTAAGGAGAATAAATACAACTTAGAAACATGAAGCTTCACATTTCGTGATAATGTATTTGAAGACTTAAAATCAATCCAGCTAAATTATAACTTATAAACGGTAAAGCAATTCCAATTTAAGCAGTTTCTTCGTCAATAACCCGAGAGATTAGGCACTTGTATATTATAATTAGAGCTGTATTTCTTTTGAGCGCTGCACTAAAAGGGACTTTGATTGTCTAAATTTGGCCACCCCACAGTCCGTGGCGGCTAAATCTATTAAAACTTGAAATTACGACCAATTGACACCCATCTGCATAAAATTTGTCTTGATAAGCAATTACCAGGAAAAGTTAAAAAAAAGAAGAAGCACATAATATACATGGAAATATTAATTTTCAATAATAATCTGCCTGTTATTTCCCGTGTTTAGCCGAAGATGAAATTAACAGACATTTATCCCCCCTGCCTTTTTAAATTGACTTAGTGGTTAAAGCACGGACTTGTGTGAAGATTAGACTTGTGAGCCGTTTAGGCTCAATACCTCTACCATCTGGTGATAACGGTCTTGCATTTAAGCTACTGAACTCGAGTTTAGGCAACAGCTCATTTTTATTTAGCAGGTATGTCATGGATTTGGAATATACCTGCCTGAGATGTGCTTCTCCATCATTAAGAAGAAAAAAGAAAAAAAAACAAAGCATTACAAATTCGACAAGAGAAATCCGTCACAGAGGTAACTTCAGTTGAATGTGGTTAATATTTGTTGATAAGGTCTAAGTTGTTTGGTTTGTTGTTCGCATTCTTCATCATGGAAGTCGTCCAACAGTTCTTATTTATTTTGAACATTACCATCATCTATGTAGACAAAATGCACTTTAACTTAAGAAACTCTACTAAGAAATAGTGCCCGAGCATGAACATATGCAAGAAAGTTGCGTGTTAATTTTCCCCTTGAACCACCGATGATGGGAAGTTTGAAAAAATTATTCAAAAACCATAAATCTATTATACGGTGACCACTTCACATCTAAACTTTTCAATTGTAACAATTTCGTCCTAAACCGTATGATAATTTACAAATTTAGTTCTAAACATTTCAATGGTTCCGATTTAATCTTAAACTTTATAGGATTTATCAATTTAGTCGTAAACCTTTTCATAATCGTTGACATGGCAGTTCAATTAGCATTCTTCATGCTAAGTGGTACTAACATAAATGATGTTTTAATTTTTAATTTTCATAATTTTTTATTAATTTTTATCTTTATTCTTTCTTTTCTTTTTTTCTTTCCAATGCTGGTGAGGCCTCCAACCATTGGGTGAGAACTGGTGACATTTCCTAGCCATTGGACAATGCTTGAGACCCTAGCCCATCCCTAGGGCAAGGGCCATGAATCCCTCATTATTCACAAGCGAGGGTCGTGGCTCCAACCAAGTCTACCAAGGCTCACAAGGCCTTATTGGTCCCAACGATAGTTGCGACCCTCACGCTTGATTTGGAAGGTGATGGTGTCGTGACCCTCTCTTAGGCCCTCGCCACCCACCAAGTTGTGACTCTCACTCTTGATCTGGCAAGGCGATGATGTTGTAAACCGCTCCCAGGCTCTTGCCACTAAGCCCTCGCTATGGATAGTGAGTGAGGACAGGCGGGAGCCTACGACATCCTTGTTAGCCACAGTGAAAGCCCTCACTTGGTGGCCAATGATCGCCGGCCCTATGAAAAAATAAAGTAAAATAATGATGATTTTTTAAAAAATGTGAACAATTTAAAAATATAAGTACCTTAGCACTGGTCGTACTATATAGAATTCCGAGCGCCTAGGTGATATTGATTGGATAGCGATATTAGTAACTTTTATCAAAATTAATTGAAATGATTATATTGGTAATTTATTAAAAGGTTTGGATTAAAATGACAAATCATATAAAAATAAGAGTTAATTTAGTATGATTAAAAAGTTTATGACTGAATTGATCATTTTATGATAGGTTTAGGATTTTTTGAATAAATTTTTGACAACTTTCATGATGGGGTTGATCGCATCAAGCCGCCATTCAGCAAGAGTCATAGAAACCGACATTCGGAAAAGAGGACATCATTCTATTGACTGAATAATGATTGATTAAACCTTTGCAATAAACATCATTGGTTATTGACCTCCTGGCCATTCTTAGGTACAAGGCAAAACGTAAATGCGTGGAGCTGTCATATCATAAGCCAAATATACTAGGAAACTTTTTTTTTTTGGAATAATCGAATATCCTAGGAAACTTCGTATTAACGTGTTAAAAGAAAATGAGATAATTGTAGGATATTTTATTAAATATCATGCACACATGATATCTACACCCAAAATATGAAATGTAAAGTTGACAAATGGGGACTCAAAAAAGAAACTGGCAACTTGATAAAGTATGTGTTGGTGAAAGATGTAACTTGAAGTCCAATGCAAAAAGTCAGTTACGTAATTATAAGTTTTAAAATGTGAGGGTAATTCATATGGAGTCCAAAGTTGATAATTAATTCTGTAATTTTATCAAAGAAAATTAAGTAAAATTGATGTTGTTCGAAATTCGATTGGTCTGTTATATATACAAACTACATACATAGGATCATTATGAAAATCCCCCTACATTATCAGTTGCATCGCATCAATTAGCAACAAGTTCTGAGTCTTTTAGCCATACAAAAAAGGTCAGAGGTAGCACCTCCTTCGTCAACGATATAGAGCTCATCGGAAAGTTAGCGCTGTACACCTAGCACGCAAATGGAGGGAAAGGAAACCCCCGAGGGGGGAGGGGGGAGAGAGAAGCGAGGGAGGGAGGGAGACTACATTTGGGGATTTAGAAAGATTGTGAATATCTCTCATTTGACACACTATGTAGTATTATCAATAATATTAGGGCTCATTTGTTTAAACAAAATCTGTTTCTGGAGAATATAACATATTGAATTCAATACCATACCATATCATAGTTGAATGTATAGCCACTTATCATAAGTGTCTAATTGTGTGTACTTAAAAATAGTACCCTATCCATGTTTCATTTTACATATAACATCTTGAAAATTAAAATATATATATAGTTATTTTGTATATCAATATTTATGTAATATGGGAGGTCTAAAAAAATTCATGTTAAATGTTAGCTAACTAATGAAAGCCAAAACATTAAGAAGTGTGAATCATTCTAAACAGATCTTAACAGGAGTTGCACTTTGAATCTAAAATTAGCAAGTAAAGTGGTCAAGTCACATTATATTAGTTGCACACGTAGCGAGGGATTAAAGAGGTCAGTTCAAAGGTACAAGAGCCACCAACCCTTTAAAGACCCCACCACTCTTCTTTGTCCAGAGTACTTAGTCCCTCATAATAAATCTTCTATAAGTCAAAGAGACAAATGATGAGCTTCAAAGTGCATGCCTCAAGCTCCTTTTCCAACCCCCAATAAGTTATTACTTTTTAACCAATTAAATAACAAAAAAATACCAGCCAAAAGTTTTAAACAATGAGAATCTTCTGATAAAAGTAATATCTAGTTGGGTCCTAGAAATGAGGGAGGCGGACTCCCTTCCCACTAAAAGTATCAGACAGAAACAAATCTGAAAAGGAGACAATTAATTAAATAAGTACAATTAGAGCTGAAGGGTCATTCGATTTTCTCTGCTTGTGCTAGCTGGAGTGCACGAGTTTTGCTATATAAATGACCTTTCTTGGAGATCCAAAAGATAAAAAAAAATTAAATAATAATTATGCAGCCGTCAAACTTTTAAAGGGGCTTGTGATTCCGACTAAGTTAAAATTATTGAAAGACGACACAGGATCTCCTAAGATACTTTGGAATCCCAACTGTCGAAAGCCAAATTGTTTATGCAGTTTCACTTTTCTCTCTCACCTTTTCTTTGGTTGTTGTGCAGTTGGTTTTGTCCAAGCTCACTCTAATATCTTCACTCTAGTATCTTTTTCCTATGTCCAAGTTCGCTTTGTACTTGTAATTTCATACGAACATGTCATTGATCCGTCTCATATGTGATGTTGCTCCTAAGACCTAAGAATATCCTTAAACTACAAAGAACCAGATTCAAACAAATTTAACTAGAAGTAATTTTTGTACTTCTGAGAACACACGGTAGAAATTCAATGTTTTCAGCAAAGGAGATAGATATGTTTGAGCTCATAAGTTATAAACTCCTTAGCTCATGTATTATATATATATATATATATATATATATATATTTTGCATCAAGATCATAACTTGTATATTCACTTTGTCTTGTGAGGACCTTTACCTTGTGAGGACCCTCAACAACAATAACACTTGGTTTTTTCCTTCGGACCAAACCATGAAAACTGCTTAGAAATTGCATTTATTCATCAAACAATGATACAAATTAGGAGTGGGTTACAATCAATCAGCTTTGATATCATTCATCGAGAGCGAACTGTAGAAACCCAAGCCTTCACTTGAGAAGATTGACAAGAAGAAGTCTAGCCTGAAGCCGCAACTTGTCAATGTAAATTCTTAAACTTACATTTCATCCAAGAACTTAGGTTGATGAATTATGGACCAGCATAGATATATTAATTGCTCCACACTACATCAGTTCTTTGATGTGATACAATTTTAACACAACTTACACGTGAATTTCAATAATGCTAAGATAAAAGTACATTAAAGTACAAAAAATAAAATGATTAGACAATGTATGATCATCACTTCTCGAATAACTATGAAGGACTATTTCATGAAGTGATTTATGGTAGTTTTTGTTGGTTTAATCACACGAAAAATTGTGACCACAATGGATCAGATTTGTGTCATATAGCAGTGCAAAAAGCCCCAAAAATTGCTTTGCACGTTGTCATTAACGGTCTTCTAAACTGGGGATTTTCTCCTAATATCTATCTATATCGGTAGCTTGAAAGCCATGCTCACAATTTTTCAACCTTGAACATTGAAGTGGTTGAAGCAGTTATAAGATGCAAATGATTTTACTTTGGGTTGATGGCAAAGTCTTAAAACTTTGCTGCATCATTCATATAAGTCCCAAAATTTTTCTTCGCACAAATGGGATAATAAGACTGCCAATCTAGCTTAAAGATATGGGTTAAGTCATGCACAAATGTTGAAAACCACACAATCAATTGCTTTAACCCCACAATATTCAGAATGAATGTACCACTGTGGAGATAGAACCACTTCCATTTTTATCTCAACTCCAAAACTTTATTTGATTTAGTCCAAATCCCATCGATTAGGGGAAGTATCTAGATTTGTAGCATGCTGATAAGCAGATTAACTCCGATGTTCCTCCTAAGCACAGGTATCCTTCTCTGACGTAAAAACCTCCGATTGGGTTTTAATGGAAGATATAACCTACTACACTATATAATGAACTAACTTGATATTCCTTCTCATGTAGATGGAATCCCAAGTTTGAAGATTAATAGACATTGTTTTAAAAACCGAAATCGTGAATTTTTATGGAGTGGTGATCGAGCAGAAGATGAGAGTCATGTATTAAGCGCATGTTCCACTAAATTTGCCTAGACTGTGAAGAGATGAGTGCAACATGAGCATTTCCATGAACATTAATCATTGTGGATAAAAGGAGAACATAATATTTTCTCAATTAACATTAAGTACTTGATTGGAAATATAAATTTTATAGTAATACTTTCCATTGTTTGATGATTCAAATATACTCATAACAAGATGATTTCACTCATATCTAGCCTAATAACATAAAACATAATTGATATGTTTACATTTGTATGATCCTCACTGTGCTTTTGAGAATACTATTCTTTCATTTGCAACTGGCTTAGGGAAAAGCAACTAATTTTTTAAATTATGAATTAAGGATGTGCACTTATCATAAACAAGCATTTATCTTTATAGAATGGAGTAACTAGTTAGATTTGACACAACATTAGCTGTGCAGTATAAGTAGTAGGTATTATAAGAGTTCTCACGAAAATGCATCACAGAAGCTATTCAAGCTAAATAGGAAGGGGACCATACACGTCTCTTGTTCACGAGGTTTATCATAGCTTTCATTTGTGCATATTACACGTGAAGGTTTAACCTTTCAAGTTTTGATTAATTGACTGGTAATTGATAAACCCAGAAGAAATAAACATTCTGGCACTTACGAGCCAGCAGACAAGAAATTATTACTCATGCAAATGTTGAAGGACTAACAATCACAGATTGCAAGATTTCTGAGCATGTAAATGCAATGTAACTTCAGAATTTCCTTATATCACAGATTAAGCTAAGATATCTTCATTCTTGTGAATCACTTGCGAGGTGTGTCTGTATAATAAATGCCTACATACACACACACACACACACAGAAGACCGTGGTAGCCACCTTTTTTGGTTCGTTACTCACACCTACTATATTGGTGACAGAGGGGGACCAATATTGCATACAGTGCATATTTGAGAATCTAACCATTATAAAAGGAGCAAACGAAAGAACGACAAACTGAGCTAGTTAAATAAATGAACAGAAGACAACAAAGATTTGCACGCTTTTGTCCCACAGAAAATCAATATTTACATGAACGAAGAACACTTGTACTAACCTACCGACTCAAACATAAACTGAAACAGCGAACCCTACTCAAACACAGAATGATGATACATACATGCAATTGAACGTAACAACAATAAAACCCTAGTTTTGAAGCGAATGGCCGACGCCAGGGCTGTGGCCAGGAGCTGTGGGCCTGAAGTCATCTAAGTCACGACCTGGAGCTGGTGGTGGTGTTGTTGTATCCATGGCATTTGGTGGCGTTGGCGGCAGCGGCGGAGTGGAAGACACATTAGTGCTCGTTGCTTTCTTCGAGGTTTCACCGAGCAAGCTTTCGCTCTGCTCGGCAAATTCTTTCCTTGGTTCCTTTTCTAGGAGATTATTCACATTTTGGACCTCGTTTAGCAATGGGTTTCGCTTTGGCATGGTTAGCTTCAACTGCCTTGCTTGAGTTGGCTGGAGTTTTAAAGAGAAGGCCAAAAGAATAAAGACAAAGGCGAAGAGAACCATGTTTTGGGCCATGGCGCGGGGAGAGAGAGAGAGAGAGAGAGAGAGAGCAGCTGAGGGATACCTAGAGAGCACCAACTCGTGTGGTATTTATAGATGGTAAAAGCAGAGAAGAGGGGAGACGCTGACCTCACATCCCAATTGGTGGATTTGGCAACGGAAATTTAACACTTTTAGAATATAATTGCCAAGAATGACCTTTATACCGTAAAATCAGAGAAACCAGACTCATTAAAAAAATATAAACACACTCTACATTTAGCATAGATTAGAATTCCCAAGGCTTTGTGTCTCGTTTTGTATTATTACTAAAACAATTTGATCTGTAAAAAATAATATTATCATATTCAATTTGAACTTGTCACTACCATGAAGCTATTTATTCTGTCATGATCATCAACGTCTAAAAAAATATGCTAGTAGTATTGGGTTTCGAACATGAGCTAATCAAATTAGAGAGATGATGGGGAATCAGAACATGTATTACTCTGCATAATATAAAATTTACTTGAATAAATATTATCTCCTACTAAGTTTTGTCTTATTTTCTCATATTTCACTCTAGAAACTAGGTTCTGTGAAATATTTTGTCTCACTTTCTATGTTGTAATTTTCATTTGCTATCAGGAAGTGTACTATCCCTATGTATTTGAAGTCATTACTTAGCTAGCATTACATTCATATAATTTGTTACTTCTTAAATTTAATAAAAATATCATTTTCCTTTTGGAGATTGTTCATGATATATTACCAATCAATGTTGCTACAAGGCACAAAATCTATAATTGATATGAAAGGTTGGTTTTGCATCAATTTTTTTTCTTATCATGCTATATCATTAGATTCCGTATATTAAATTCCACATGTTTGTGAAAAATAAATAATATGGAAAATATTTATCTATATATAACCTTTTGAAATAATTAGTAAATAAAAAATATATTCATCATCGTTAACAATTTATATCCAAATAAAAATATTTGTCATCCATTTACTTTAATGAGCGATACAAGCGACTATTTTCAAGAAATATTTTGAAATTTTTTTTTGGTAAGGTAAGTACTTGTATTGATCTTCCACCATGCAATATGTACAAGGCATTAGTTCTCGATTCCACAAAACTTACACTCAACATAATAACTTGAGTGTAAAGGAACCGAGATGTGACTATAGACACAGGAGAGACCTAAGTACCAGGCCTAAACAATGGCCAAACAAGGCTGCAAAAATGGCCAAAACAAGTCCTACTTAAAAGGTAAAAACTCAAGAGAAGATGGCGGCATCAATACCCCAATTATGTTGCGTCCTTTTATTCCTTGGAGAGTCCAACACGTGCTGGAATGTCCTGGCTTTATCCTTGACCATCCTGATTAGCTTCAGCTTTATGACAGGAATAAAGATAGCAATATTGCGGAACAGCGCATCATTCCGCGATTTCCAAATAATATGGCATAATGCTCCCAACGCAAATCTGGCTATGCACTAACAAAAGCTATTACCAAAAATATGATGAGTTGCCCATACAACCATCTCAGCCCATGAAGAACTCCTCCAAGATAGAGTACAATTCCCCACCCAAAAAGAAACAAGTCGTGATGTGATAGAACATCCAAAATATAGGTGATCCAAAGAATCCGGTGTAGTATTGCAGAACATACAGTTAGAGTACTCAATTCTACCGTGGGATAGTAGAAGTACCTGGGTGGGTAGTCGATTTTTCATCATAATCCACAGGTGGAATTGATGCCGGGGAATAATCATCTTGTTCCAGACAAAAGAAAACCATGGGACTACTTGACCAGAAGGCCGTAAAATTCTCCATACCGATGCCACGGTGAACGTGCCAGAGGGATCACCCGTCCAAAGAAATGAGTCCGGCTCACTGTTTAGTATGGGAAGGATATCCCCACAATCATCTTCTTCAGAAGGCTGACCCCGGCTTATGATGAAATCCTCCACCTTGGCATCCCTAGAGAATCCCGATCTGTAGATATCTCTATTGGTAAAAGACAAGTCCAGGGGGCCCCTAGTATGCCAGTGATCAAACCATAGCAAAATGGATTTACCGTCACCAACATGCCATCGGAATAGGTGTCGGTACTCCTTTCCAAGCTGCAGAATCTTCCTCCATGCCCATGAGCAAAAGGTTGGGCACATTTTTTGCAAAACAAACACATATATTATTCTTTTGACAGCCTTAAAAATTTTTATGGTACAAGGGGGCATTCCTGGCAATTGACATTGGAGGTTCTATATTCTAATTGCCAAAATCCCACACTTTGAATGTGTGGTCAGCATGTCTCCATCACCTGACGGCACCGTCTTCGTAGCATGGCACTTTAGATAGCACTAGCCGAGAAGATTCAGAACGTTTAGGCAAAGTGGTCAGCATGTCTCTATCACTTGACGGCACCGCGCGGTCCTTTATAGATGGCACCGGCTGAGAAGATTCAAAAAGTTTTGAGGAAAATGAGAACATCACGTTCACTTTGACATAAATCTCTCTCTCTCTCTCTCTCTCTCTCTCTGCACATGTTAATACCATGCAATAGAAAACTTTAGAGTCGTGCAAAATGCACCAACTAACCGTGCCGCATATCTTTTCTCGAACCATTTACTCCTTTAGTAAACATACATATCCCAAGTTCCCTTCTTTAGATGTGAAAAATGTCATTTATATGTAACATTCATAGTTTGACTAACCAATTAATTTGGTACTTTTGTTGATAACTTTTATTTGTCTAATTGACTTCTAACTCATTCGATATGGGCAACATCTTTTTCCTTCCACATGTTATTGAGTATTTTGTCCTAACATCGGCGTGAAATACTTGCAAGAGTTATTTAAATGTTAATGTTCTATTTCACTTTCCTCGCTTGCGTATTTTTCCATATAAGATAACTTTATCCAGGCCCATGGAATTCTCTAACTCATTTTATTTTTTTTCTTTCTCCACCTTCTCCCTACTTAAATAATCAACCTTTTTTACTAGGGTTTAGCCAATTGCATTTTATATGAACGGTGGGCGAACTCTATGCTTTAACTGTACCTCTATTCATAAGACTCAAAAGTTTTAGATGAATCATAAATCTCATAAATGTAATACTTTCTAAAACTTTCAACTTGCACATGAATTAGAGAAGTTTGAAGACATGGTGACCCTATAAGCTAGATAAGTATTTATACAATTCCAAAATCCTGACTATACGAGGGAGAGCAAATATTCGACAACCTATGTTTTGATATCAATAAAAACTAGGAGGAAATAAACCTACACTTAAATATAGTCTTCGTGATCATCATGATAGAGAGCATAAAGGAAGCGACTCTTTTCTGATTCTCCAATGAGATGTCAAGATTCATGGCAATAGAAATTGGCTGTGTTTCACTTCAAACCCCTTCAGATTTTCTCCTCTCTCCTCTTAAATCATCAAAAGTGTACTGTTTACGAGAACTGAAGCATGTTCAAACTAGAAAAATGTTTAAGGCAAGGTAGGTGTGCGAGTTTCGGATGCATGTGGACGACAAAATGCTGCCACTCCTCGCTAGCTTGAGCCCACCATGCATTCACGTTCTTCGAAGTGTTTGTCTCGGCTCCTTTTCTTTTACTTTTGCGAGAAAGCACTATATAAACGTATGAATAATACAATAAACAGAACTAATTACAATACATTATTGGTATTTTCTAGTCATATTCAATACGGATCTTGCATATTATTAAAACGTGATGACTGATTTTATATATTTTTCGACTTCTGATATATCTTTCTCCTTCGTGAAACTCATAACATTATTAATCATTAAATAATCATAAGTATGAGCTTTTCAACTACTTATTGTCATTGGCCAAAAAATAATAAAAATAACTAAAAAAGTGTGTGTGAGTGAACTACATGAGCTCTGGATCTTTAGGCAGCTTTTTCTGTGTTAGCTTCTTATTTTAATTTTTTGCGGCTATTAATAATTCAAACTGTATCGACCCCTTGGAATCGCCTGGAGCCGTCACATGCTCTTGTTAGACTTGAATGCTTGTGAGTTGAGAGAAAGAGCCAATCTCTAGGCCTCGAAAGTGGAACCCCACGAAGAATATTCACTACTAGTTGAAGTATCTCGTCCGGTTTTGTACTTTCTGATTTTTATTTTTTCAGTTCATATTTTCTTCTGCTCATGATTCGATAAATATTGTACACTTTATATTGTTTACCAGTAGGTTATAAATTTTCGAAATCACCCACATGCAAATTTAACTAAATAGGATTGTGGGTGATGTGCGTCTTTGTATACAGTCAATAAAGAAGAGCAGTTGGAGGTAGTTTTCCCGTATTAAGAATACACGGCCTTGTTTTTAGAGTGTCTATGCAAATATTTTTCTCATTTCTTCCAATCATATCATTCACTGATGATTTACAAATTATGGTCATCATTCCCATGCAAACTCTATTATAGGTGATGTAGTATATGTGAGCCACGAACCAGAAAAATAGTTGAGAGAACTCGGTTTCCTCCCACTAGTTTTTAGGGATAGAAAGAAGCATGGTCCAATATTATCTTTCATACACTATGCTTATGACCACCGTTTTTAACAGCACTTCTTTGTTAGCTTTAGATAATAACTTCTCCTTCCAGCTTTCCAGTTTTGAGCTAACTCTCCCAAGGACCCAAGCAAATAATTTTTTTTTTTTATCCTCCCCAATCTGAAGGGATGCCCAGATATTTGTCAGTTTTATCAATAATGGGAAACCGAAACTCCCTTGCCATATTGTCCTTTAAAGATTGAGGGCAACCCTTACTGAAAAAAATTCCAGGTTTGTTCAGATTTAATCTCCTGTCTAGCAGCTAGACAATATTGATTCAGGATCATGGCCAAATTTTGACATTCTAGAATAGTCTTGTACATCAAACATAGAGAAAGAGTATCCATCATTTTGCCAACTTTTCTACTAAGATGGGTCTATCGAGTAGGCACTTGACATGATCATTCTCAGTAACCAAGAGTGTCTAATAATACAACTTATATTATCTGAGACATTGTAAAACCCATATCAAGGCCACACATATTCTTTTTAGCTCTATACAGTTCAACTCAAATGCAATGAATTTCTTACTCAAGTAGTATATAGCCCGCTTCTTCTCATCATCTTGTTGTTCCTGGGCCAACATCGCACCAAGAGACTCTCTATTAATGGTGACTATAGAATGAAAGGGTGATCTAGAAGTGGTGGAACCAATATTAGTGGGTTCATCAACATTTGTTTCAGTTTGTCAAAGGCTTCTTGACAAGGCTCATTCTAGTTGATTACATCCTCCTTCTTGAGGAGTTTAAAGAAGGTATTAGCTGTTTTGCAGAATTGGGAGATAAAACGAGTTATGTAGTTCAACCTGCCATCAAACTCTAAATTTCTTTCACGGTCAAAGGGGGTTTAAGGTTTCATATGGCCCTGACCTTTTCTAGGTCGACTTCAATTCACTTTCTACTTACAATGAATCCAAGAACCTTGCCAAAGGTTACCCCAAATACACACTTTGAGGAATTGAGTCGAAGCTTGAACTTTCACGGTCGTGTGAGTAACCTCTCAAGGATATTGACATGACTTTTGCTAGGGAGAATCTGAATGATTATGTCATCAACATAAACTTTAAGCTCTTTTATACATCATGGCATGAAAAGGGGCTATCCTGGCTCACTGATAAGTTACACATGTGTTCTTTAGTCGGAAGAACTTCACTTTGTAATGAAAATTTCCCCAAGAGGCGATGAATGATATCTTCTCTTTATCTCTATCTTTCATTTCGATCTAGTTGTATCCTCAAAAATAATCCATGAATGAGAACAATTCAAACCTTGCCGTACTATTTATGAGCACATCAATGTGAGGTAGTAAAAAATCATCTTTGGAGCTCACCTTATTCAAATCCCTCTAGTCTACATAAATGCGGACTTGGCCACCCTTCTTCATGACTAAGACTATGTTGGCCACCCATTCAGGATATTGAGACACTTCAAAGAATTCGACTTTGAGGAGTTTCATAACTTTTTCTTCAATTTTCTTTGACAGTTAGCCATGGTCCGTCACAGCTTTTGCTTCTTGGGAGGTATGTCTAAAATGGTAGGCAAATTGTGTTATATAATTATTAGGTCAAGACCACGCATATTAGCATAAGTCCTTGCAAAGAGATCCTGATACTTTTTTAGAAGGGTGATTAGTCAAACTGTTTCAACTTCCGATGAGTTAGCTCTTATCTCTACTTCTTTAAGGACTTCCGAGTCATTAAGATTAATAATGGTAGTGCGCTCAGCTGCCAAGTTTCAGGCTTTCCGTGGCGTTCCAAATTCTATTGAATTTCAGCAAGATCCTCATCGCTAATGTAAAAATGTCTCCTTCGATAAAAGAGAATTCATCATATTGAACCGTCAACACTTCCCTTACATGCCCCAATATTATTCTTGAAACATGATGCAGTGAAGTCAATAGTACATCGAGTTTTCTTTTAATGATGGATGCAGATTGGGATAGCGGCAATGATGGGATTACTGCCAAACACCTGAAAGCAGTGGGCAAAGCAGATGGAGGCCGGTGACAGCAGCTTGGGTAGGCAAGTTGCAGTGGGCGGCATGTAGCAAGGGATCTATAGAGTGAAAGGGAAAGTAGTAGCGATGCTTCGGGGGGCACTCCATTGGCACAAGAACGACTGGCCACGGGCTAGCCAGCGAGTAGCAACAGGCAGTGGCTCAGGCGGTGCGATGTAGAAGTAGCAAGCAGCTAGGCGGCAACAGCAATCAGGCGTCGGGTGAGTGAGCGGCTAGGCAGCGAAAAGCGACAGGTAGCACGGCCAGAGCAGGCAAAAGAGCACCATCAGAGCAGCAAAGCAGGAGGGCCAAGAGGCAATTGGTCGTGGAGGATGGTGGCCAGCACAAAGTCAGATGTCCAATTTTCTCACACGTGCCTCTCCTTTGCTTTCTCTGAATTTTAGAGCATTGTTGAAATGTGATTGCCGACCAGAAATCCCGAGGCATAATTTGATATATTCATGAGTTGATTTTTTGTAATTAAAGATCTCAAAATTTATGGTATTTGTAAAATTGACAATAAAATCTGGAAATTCTTTCAATTGAGTCCCCGGATAGTCAAATTACACAAATTCTCTTTATTATAAGCTAGAATTCAACCAAGCCCTCTTCTAGAATGGGCTGGCCGAAAGTCCTATTATTCTGAGTTAGGCATTCGCATATCTCGATCTCTTTCTAGGGCTTATTCTAATTAAACTTGAAGCCTAACAAATTAATATGTCAAATTTGTTTCAAATGAAGCTCAAATCATCCCAAATTAGGAGCTGATAAAATTAATCCATTCCTCCTAAGTGCTAACCAAAAATCCCTAGGGTGCAGGCCAGGTCGCCTTGACTGATTTCAATTCATGCCATCATCTGTCTAATGCTAAATGGTATCATAAATGCTTGAAAGTATATGTTATACAAAGTTTAAAAAAATTACGTAGGAACTAAATAATTAATTACTAAATATTCTATGCAATGTGAACCTAAATAGGTCATCAAAATTTAGGTGTCAACATGGGTCTTGAGGAATTGTGAGTTACTGAATATAACTAGGAGTCAAACTTAGTGTCTAACTCGAATGTGGTTGTAATATTTCTCCTATTTATTTATGGAATCTTGTGATGTTTTTCTCTTGGAGTAAATCTCTTCGATTGAATCATGTAAAGTTAATATTTTATTTATTTATTATTGTGTTTGATCATCTATTTTTGTAATAATAAACAATTCCATAAGCTCCTTTGCCCACGTAGTACATGGAGTCAAGTTCTTCTGTGACCTCCAAATTCAGTTGTAGAATCTTTGGTCATCATAACTTCAAATGCGCATGAAGTCCAAATCATTTGCTTGTTCATTGTCCTCTTGTCAATCATTTGACAACGACATTACAAGAACAATCACAGCGTAATAGAGAAGAAGAAATCCCCCCAAAAAGTGAGGATGATTATGATTCTAGTAACGCCGGGTCAATTACATTTCTTGCTCACGGTAGCATTGCATTTCCTCAAGCTAACGTCGTCCCCACAAAGCCTTTTGTTATTCTGAATTGCCGTAAATTGAGCCTCATTGAAAAATAATCTTCCATGTCATTGTAGGACACACAAATGGAAGTCAATGCAAACATATCAGCAAATATGGGGGAAGTTTAGAACATGTGGTTTTCTCAATTTGGCAAGCTCTGCCAGTCGATTCAAGTCAAGAAATTTTGGCTCACGCCAATAAGCTCAACACTCGTGCTTTGCCAATCTCAAGAGAAATGCTTCTATTATATTGGTTTCTGCTTTGCCAATCTCGAAAAGCTCGTGCCAAGCCTACTCACACTGAAATTGATCCACTCAAATTGTTGTTCAATATATGATATGGCAACATCGAACCGTTATTCAATTCCCTTCTAATCTCTCCACCTGACTTATTTGTAGACAATTGTTGTACTGGAGCTTTGTCATTCTTCCAAATACTTAGGAATCTAACTAGATACAGAGAAAATTACCAAATATATCACAAACCTATTGTACGAATGCCAATTTGATGCGAAACCTTTTGATTTAATCAATTTAATTATAAATATTTTGACAATATGTCAATTTAGTCATTCTGACCAACTTTAACTAGAAATTATAGACATGAATGCTAATTATCTTATGTGTCATGAAGAGCATCAACATCAACAATTTTTTTGTAATTTTAAGTTAAATTTTTGAATTTGTATATCTATATTTTCTTTTTTTCTTCATTACCTTTTGTTTCATTTTTCTTTGCTTTCCTTTTTTCCCTTTTTCCTTCACTGGTCATTGGACCTTGGCAATGGCCAGGGACCAGTAGTAAGACTCACTCTCATTGATGAGGGAAGCCTCGATTGGGCCTGTGAGGCTGGCCCTCGCCAAGAGAAAGTGATCCTTACCAGCCCTCAGCTATGGCCAGCACCTGGCCACATGCAAAGAAGAAGGATATAAAAAAAAGAGAAGAAAATAAAAATAAAAATAAAAATCCTAAAAATTATATAAAAAAAATTATGTTAGTTTCGATCACCTTACAATGTCATAGTTGGTGTCTATGTCTACGATTTCCTACTAAAATTGATCGAATGATTACATTAGCAAATTCTAAAAAGTTTAAGACTAAATTGATTAAAGTTCAAACAAAATTAAAATTGAATTTGTATGCAAATAATAGGTTTATGATGTTTTAGTCAATTTTTTCCTAGATATGTTGTTGTCCAATATCTTCAATCTACCAAGAGCTTCAAAAGTGTTTTCGATAAGATGGTTTTCTTCGAGCCTCATTCTGAATAATGTATAATAATTTCTCAAGCTTCATGTGATGGGACCCACGAAATGTTTATTACTTGCCGTGAAATGTGGCAATAAACCCCCAAGGCATGTTCATTTTCGGGTAGTTGGCCATCAAATTCATTGTTAGCCAGAACTTTCAAATTGGCCGGCTTATGCATTGCGACAGGTATAAACCAGAAAAGACATTGTCAGTTAGGACCAAAAAGTTAAAAATTATTCTCAGGGAGATATAATATTGTAAGAGATATCTAATTTCCCTATCTCTGGAGGAATCGAGCCTGGAAGATCATTCGAGTAATGTTGTAAGCTTAAATTCAGATTGCTCAATTGCTGAAGAGATAATGGGATTGGACCGACCAAATCAGTTTGCGACAAATCTAAATCTTCGAGAATTACCTGTTATCCTATTTCTCAAGGAATCGGGCCGTATATTGCATTTCCGATCAGGTGAAGAAGGGAATAATTCCTCAAGTTTTGATGGAATGGGGATTGAGCCAGTGAGATTGTTGCTTGATAGGTAAAGTTCTGTAAGAGAAGAGAAGCTAACCTCCCAATCTCTGAATATTTGGATCTTATTTTGATCGTTATCTATGCTTGCATTTTTGTGTGGACATGGTTTGCGATTGATTCGCGCTGATTTACTTCTTGAATTTGCTCAGTCTGTCTTTTCTTGAGGGATGGGAGTCGTTGTCCAGTCTATGGACGGCCTGCCTTTTAGTGTGTAAAATGAAGCCCAAAGCCCGCGGTCCAGACCGCATATACGGTTGGATAACCGGCTTTCGGTCTCATTTTGGCCTTATACATGTCCATGTATGTTTGCATAGTTTTCGTGACATATGACACGTTTCCATCGTGTGTAGGCTCAATTCTACCGTGATATATCGTTTGTTGCGGCAGTGTGTATTTAGTCTAGTTTAGCCCTTAAGCTATTAATCAAGGAAAACAAAAGGGATAGAAGAAGTGCAGAAGAAAAACAAAAATCCTAGAAATGCCTTTCAATAAATTTCGCATGATAAAACTTAGTTAAATTAGTTAAGAGTATATAACACAAAAGTTTAAGCTAATAAGTGGGGGGAGACCACATGAATATAAATGTATTTTTAAAATTTATTGTTAATTGATGTGGGAGAATACTTAAAAACCTCCTCTTAGATGCATGCCAAATTACGAGCAGCATGTGGAATTTGATTGATGGGAGGGGGACGTGCATTCACAAAGGGACAACACTTGCTATCGTACTATGTCAAAATGTCCGATCCAAAATATTAAGCTAATAAATTGAGGGGAATCACATGAACATAAGGAGCATTCGAGGCCTCATTATCATTTGGGATAATTATTCAGCAAAATTCAAGCTTAATGCCATTCTATTTGTTTAATATCTAATTGTTATCACCTAGATTGAGAAGTTTGCATTCATTAGACTAGGTTGGTTACACATTTAAATATTTACATAGCTCATGGGAGTCCTCTGCTAAGATTCAACAACCAGGCCATGCTTAATTTACTCCATACGACTTGAATTCTTTCCCTTACCGCACTTTATTTGCGTTGATGTTGTTAGATTCCATATGATTGTTTGAATGTCGCGTGAGTACTTGTCTTACATATGTTAAGAGATTAAAGAGACAAAAATAGAAAACGTACCAAATTAAGCATTGGACACATTTAACATAATCAAATTTCCAGATCAATAAATCTCTAGCTTGCATAAGTAAAATGGAATCTTGCATCTTACTTGCCTTCTTATCGGCTCATAGTAGACTACTGGCGACTCCTAACCAATTATCATGATTGATGAGAAAATCAAATTATAATCGGTAGGGCGAAGGAAAGCTCGTGTTAATATATGCGTTAATCCTCTTACTCAGATCTATATTTTATTAAGTTTTGTATGGATCACGTCCTTAACCTGCAACGTACAAGTCAAAGACATGAGTTTCCTCCAACAATAGATGAAAGAAAATATAACTAATTGTGGCTTAGCTTTTAAGCACGTAATCGTTACTCTTACGAGGGATAATGACGTCAAGCCCTCCAACTTGTACCCGATTTGCAATGTTGTTCGATGCTTGACATGTATATTCAAAATTGAATTTCTCAAATTTCGATCACCTCTTATTTTCATTTTCACGATCCATTAAGTAGTTCAATTACTTTCCATTTATTAATATCGTACTCTCCACATAATGTAACTCAATGTGCCATATTGGCTTATTAAAATGCCATAGATCTAACAGAACTATATTGAAAGTTTTGGAATTACATTACACATTACACAAAATTACAGAGACTTAATTTAATCACTAAAAGTTTGTAAATGATATTACACACTGAACAAGCATTCAAAGATAGTAGTGTCATTATCCCTTTTGCAATGGAAAACAACATCGGACAATGTCGATCTATTGCATGGTGCCGATTCTTTACTTATCGCAATACAATAAGCTGGAAATAAAAGTGAAATGAGACATCCAGAAAAGCCTCCACATAATTATTTCTGGTGCCCCGACTCCAAAGCACAACCACCGACAAGCAGCACTCCAGTAATGTTCACAGGTCAGTTGGCCCTGCAGTGATAATAATTCACAAGGTCTGATTGGTAAGAACTAAGAAAATAACCAAAATTATCGAATAAGTTTGGCTATTATAATCCTGATTAGCCCGCGAAAGAGGAGCACATTTTCTTAGGGAGAGTATTAATTTTTCGATAGCGACTTACAGACCAAACAGACATACAGTGCACTTGAAAAACTAAACTTCAAACTTACAGTCTCCTTGGGATGCTCGAAATTTCCTGCCATTGAGATCACGGAGTTGCTCCAAGCTAACCGCAGAGAATGGCATTTCCAGCGGCAATTGAGCATGGAGCTCCCGCGAAACTTGTCTCATGGTAGGTCGAAGCTGTGGATCAGCTTGCAAACAAGCGAATGCTAGCCGTGCGATAGAGACCACATCTGCCGCATCTTGAAGTCGAGCCCTAGAAGGTGAGAGACGTTGATCTAGCACATCCTTCAACAATGCTGATGACTCAGTTTCGGAGGACGAGGAACATTCCCAAGAGACAATATCTCCTGGATGCTTTCCCATTATTGTCTCTAATGCAACGACTCCAAAGCTATACACATCAGATTTTTCAGTTGGACTGGTAGTATAAGCCAGCTCTGCAAGTGAAGAATTCAAAACTTGTTCATAAACTCATCAGCTACACTTCAAGTTAAACGACATTGGTTCCTCTTTATGTGATGAGTATATTTAAATAATTACTAGCAGATATTACTTCAAAAGCTTAGAACTATCCAGATCAATTATAATGCCATTCTTGATCCAAAATGTCATTTTAAAAAAATTCCCGAAGGATATAAGTACCTGGAGCAATGTAACCGATAGTGCCGGCTACTGCAGTACAGTTTGACGAATCTGGCCTCCATATTCTTGCAGTGCCAAAATCCGAAACCCGAGCTTCATAATTGGCATCCAATAGAACATTGTTACTGGTCAAGTCTCGATGTATCCACGGAGGTAAACAATCATGATGCATATAGGATAATGCTTCCGCCACTCCTCGAACCATGTTTACCCTTTTGTCCCAGGCAAACTCTAATGCCTTCTCATCATCATTCAAAACTGTTCTCAAGCTTCCTCTTTCTATGTACTCGTACACCATAAAAGAATATCGTGTGTGAGAGCAAAACCCATAAAGTTTGACGATGTGGCGATGGCGGATATTCGATAAGGCTTGAATCTCCCTCTTGAAAGACATGAAGTCACAGAAGTCCTCTTCTGGGGACGAAGAAATTTTCTTAACAGCAAGTATTTGACCTGTAGGTAGTTCAGCTTTATAAACAATGCCATGTGCTCCTTCTCCCACATAGAACTTGGAGTCAAATCCTTCTGTGGCCTCCAGGATTTTCTCGCAGAAAGCTTTACCATCAAAATTCAAAATGCTGAAGAAGTCTAAAAAATCATTCGATTGTCCAATGTTCTCTCTCTTGATATTCTTTCTTTGACGACATACAACGATCAAGAGAATGATCACAATGGAAGCAAGAAGCAGAAATCCCAAGAGGATAGCAGTAGTTCGATGTCCACCCTCTCCATTACCTTTCTTGCTCAAAGAAGAGTTGCATTTTTGTAAACCGACAACATTGCCACAGAGTCTCCTGTTGTGCCGAATTGCTTCAAAAGGCGCCTCATTAAAAGCTTTGACATTTGGGAGAGGACCATCAAGGTTATTATAGGACACATCAACAGTAGTTAATGCTAACATATCACCAAAAGTCTGCGGGATGGAACCAAACAAGCTATTGTGAGAGACATTTATGGTTTCAAGGACTCTCAGCTTACCTAGCTCTTCTGGTATCCTTCCGGCCAATAGATTCTGACTCAAATCCAGAATTTCTAGGAATTGTAAGCTGCCTATCTCGGAAGGAATACTTCCCTCGAGCTTATTTTTGCTCAAGTTCAATCTCAACAAGTTCGTGCATTGAATGAGTTGCACTGGGATCGATCCACTGAAATTGTTTGATGCTAGGTTGAGATGCTTCAGTCTGGAATAGAGTCCTATTTCATCAGGAATATCACCTGTGATCCGATTACTGTTCAGGATGAGATATAGCAAAAACCGCAAGCTCGCCAACTCCCTCGGGATCACTCCGATCAAATTATTTGAAGACAAGTCCAGTTGCTGTAACTGAGTCATCTTTCCAAATACTGAGGGTATCTCTCCAGAAATGTTGTTGTTGGATATTCTTAAGCTTGTCAAATTACGACAACGCTCCCATTTCCATGAAAGTTCACCGTACAAATGATTGTGGCTCAAGTCCATAAATTTCAGCTGTGGATATATTCCAAAAGCTTCCGTTAAATTTCCCGTAAGTTGGTTTCCGTCGAGCCTCACTCTTGTTAATGCACTACAGTTCTTCAAGCTTTTCGGAATGAGCCCCGTGAAATGATTGTTTATGACGCTGAAATTCTGCAATTGTTTTCCCTGGCATACATCATCTGGCAATTGCCCTTCGAGGTCATTGTAAGACAAATCCAAAGCACTCAAACGAGTAATTTGACTAATTTCAGGAGGCAAGGAACCAGAAAGGTCGTTGTAGCGGAGGCGTAATATGGTTAAATTGGTTAGGCTTCCCATTGATGATGGGAGTGAACCACTCAAACTGTTATTAGACAAATCTAATTTTCTAAGAGACGCCAATTTTCCGATCTCTTCAGGAATCAGGCCTGAAAGATGATTTGAGTAAACGTGCAAGAAATTCAGATTGCTCAAGTTCTGGATAGAAGATGGAACTGGACCAACCAAATTATTTATAGCTAAATCTAAATGAGTTAGAAAAGCAAGGTTCCCAATTTCTGAAGGTATGGATCCAGAAAGTTGGTTTCCCCACAAAGAAAGAACTTTCAAATTCCTCAAGTGACCTATCTCTCGCGGAATGGGACCACCGAGATTGCTTTTTGAAATGCTCAATTTGGTTAAGTTGCCTAAGTTTCCAAGAGAAGTGGGGACTGGACCAACCAAATTATTTCCAGCCAATTCTAATTCACTGAGAGATATCAATTTTCCTATCTCTCGAGGGATGGGGCTGGAAATTTTATTTTCAAAAAGGTAAAGAATTGACAAACTTGTCAAATTCCCAATAGAAGAAGGGATTGAGCCGCTGAGAGTGTTAATCGCCAGGAGAAGCTCAGTAAGGGAAGTTAATCCCTCAATTTCTGATGGTATGGCCCCTGAAAGGTTATTTCCCCACAAATAAAGAATCTTCAAGCTCTTCAGTTCACCTACCTCGAGAGGGATGTGTCCACTAAGATAATTTGCACTTAGGTACAAATAACGAAGATTTTTTAATTTGCCCACACTTGGAGGAATGCTCCCAAAGAGTTTATTGTTAGATAAATCAAGATAGTTGAGTTTGGAAAGGTTACCAATACTCGATGGAATGGAACCATATATCAGGTTGCTGCTAGTGTCAAGACTGAGCAGATTGGTGAAGCATGAGTAGTCGAGGCCATCAAAAGTTCCTCTCAAATTGAGAGAGGAAAGATTAAGATGGGTAATGGATCCATAGTCATCGCAAGTGACACCAATGAAGTTGCAAGAATTGTTAGCGTGCCACGAAGACAGGGAGGATTGGCTAGGGTCTTTGAGGCTAGATTTCCACGTCAGGAGAGCCTCTGTTTGTTTCTCATTGTTGGCAGCAGCAGTGAAAGTTGGAGGAGTGGAAGAAGCAATACTGACAAAGAACAAGAAGAAGAATAAGGAGGAGGAGGAGGAGGAGGAGGAGGAGGAGGGTTTTGAAGAAGGCGCGTGATAATTGGACAGAAACTTGCCAAAGGTAAGGGAAAGACCCATGATTTGGTGTGCTAATGTTTTTGAGACTCGAGATACTTATAGATAGCGGTTCTCCGCCTCGTCTAGTGTTTTGGAAAGTGAGGATGATCATGCATTTGTCATAGCATAAATTGGATTTGACATATAAATTAGGTTTCTGTGAGTAATTATGTTTTAGAAGGGTAGCTACTATTTTGTTTAAAATATATGTAGTTAGGCTTTATATTTTTCACTCGTAGAGTCGTCGTTCCTTTCATAAGAAAACTAGAGATTGAATTTGTCAATATCAGCTCAAATAGACCCTTAAATAAAAATAAATAAATAAAACATTAGTTTCGCACAGTTCTGCATTCTTATTTATTACAAGATTTCTCTACTTTTAGATATTGTTAACACAAAAAAATTATGTGTTAAATGTTGGAAGTTAAATTGATGAGGATTTGTTAGACCGATCACTAAAGCAGATTTGGCAAAGTGCTGTGGATTAGTCGGTAAAATACAGACGTTTGATAAGATGGAATCCACCTCTCACTGTCAAAGATTGTCGATGGCGCGGGTGAGTGGGAAACTGTTGGTTGACAAACCAAGTTGGTGACAACAACCAATGTAGTTGTCAAGGAAGTGGAATGAGGTAATTGTTTAAGTCGTGAAATTGACTATTTCGGATGCAATTTCCTAGAATTGGACTCGATAACTGCGGGTACAGTAGTGATGGTAATCGCAAAGTGGAAGCGATGCAACAATCACAAAGGTGTCGCAAAACTCACAATAACTTTTAGAGAAGTGGAGACAATAGCCATTAGCAAGTGAAGTCGATGACTAAAAAATATGTAGTCATTAGCCAGTGAAGTGGATTGTAAGTAAGTATAAATAGATCCTTAAAGCCACGTATAGCTTGTGAAGTTTCTTAGTAGTTGCTGTAAATCGTTAGTAGTAGTTATAAATACTTGAATTGTAACATGTATAAAGCACTACCAATCAATCAAAGAACACCAACTTTTCAATTTTATTTCCAATTTTTCTTTATATTTTAGTAACATTTACATGGCTAGCAACAATATTTCCCCGTCTCACTACATTAAGTTTTATTAGCTTTTAGCGTTTTTTGTTCAAGAATCAACAAAGGGCCATGTCTAGACTCTTGTCTGTTCACATCAATCCATATTTCGAAAGTTATTTGATCGATTCTTTTTGACAAAATAGATATTAGATACTATAAAATTTAGGAGTAGCTATCCACATCAAATGAAACGGGGACTCTGTTACGAATTTCATTTAAATCATAATGCAAAACCCAACAAGTTGGATAAGCTATTCAGATGGCAAGGTAGAATAAAATTAGCTTTTAGCGTTTTTTTTCCAAGAATCAACAAAGGGCCATGTCTAGACTCTTGTCTGTTCACATCAATCCATATTTCGAAAGTTATTTGATCGACTTTTTTTGACAAAATAGATATCAGATACTATAAAATTTAGGAGTAGGTATCCACGTCAGATGAAACGGGGACTCTGTTACGAATTTCATTTAAATCATAATGCAAAACCCAACAAGTTGGATGAGCTATTTAGATGGCAAGGTGGAATAAACTTATTTCAATTTTTCAAGACCGATACCACACGAGTCTGGCCTCTTAGAATTTCGGCTACTCTTATCCTTTTGCTCTTTTTAGTCATCTGGATATAATTTCGGCTAGCAACTTTGAGATAGTTAGACTTAGCTGTAACTTCGGGATTGTAAAAGAGGTGGCTTCAGCTCCAAGATTGTGGGATTGGCCTCAATTCTAATATTGAGGGGTTGGACATATTTCCAATATTGAGGGAGTCGGTCATTACTCCAATGACTACGGGAGTTGGATATGATTTCAGGATTGCAGGAGTTGGCTGAAATTTGGGCAAAACATATGGCGATTCCGAGGATTGCGGAATTTTAGCTGAAATTCGAGTTTGTTTCAAATGAGGCCGGCCATAGTAGTATAAGACTTTGAAGGATGAGGTCTAGCCGGACATTTTATATTTGGATGAGATGGCTCGAAGATAAAGCACTCAGTCAGATTTTAAAAGAGGAAAACCGAGTGATAGGAGGGCGATGGGATAATGGGATTGAAAACGGAAAAGGAGATGGATAAAGACTTGGAAAAAGAAACGTGGTGGGAATTTGAAAGCAGGAGGACACGGCAACGAAGAAGATGACTAAACCGGGAGCAAGTCGGTCAACAATTATGCAAAAATTCGAGGCCCACACCCGTACTCGGTGATTAGGCTAGAGATAAAAAGCCACGAGGAGAGAGCAGCAATGTGGAAAACTAAAAGGAAAGGACAGCGCATTCGGTGGAGGAGATAGAAAGAACGACGGAGAAAAGTTGAGCCAACAAGCACGGCCAAAACAAATTCCACTTTGACCAGAACTGGGAAATCGAGTTGGAGAGTTTTGAGAAGCTGAAGCACGGTCTAGAGGGAAAGAAAGAGAGAGGAAAAACCCGAGTGAACAAAGAGCAGAGAGTCTTGTGGAGAGAGTCGTGATTTTTTACAGGAAATTGCGCGATATCGGGGAGGAACGTGCCATTAGGTAGCACTCGGCCCTTCATCATCAGTTGTTATTGCTGCTTCCCAGTCAAAAGCATCAGTTTTTAGCTTTGAAAGAGAGATCATATGATCAATTACTGAAGGATGATCCACATTCAAACAGTCTTCTTCGTGGGAGTTTTTAGCCCTTGACTCGACCGAATCAGCACCGTGGCGAGGGGATTGATATCGATTATATGCACATCCGTTAGGCATCATTTATATTGAGTTGACAAGCGAAATGACTATAGAAAACTTCTCTTGATTGTTGTGGTGGAATATACAGGTAAGCAGCTGTCCCAGGTTGACCACGGACCAACCCTAGACCGGCCCAACCCAACCGGTCCTGGTCCAGGTTATTGAGGGACCGGATTGGTCCTTCATCCCGAAATTCTTAACCACGTACTATGCAAGTTGGTCCTATATCCCAAGACTTTGGGCTAGTCCAACCTGGACCAACCCTGTATGTATTATATATTTTATAAAAAACATATAAATAATATATCATATATTTTCTTCTTCTTCGTGGGAGTTTTTAGCCCTTGACTCCGCCGAATCAGCACCGTGGCGAGGGGATCGATATCGATTATATGCACATCTGTTAGGCATCATTTATATTGAGTTGACAAGCGAAATGACTACAAAAAACTTCTCTTGATTGTTGTGGTGGAATATATGGGTAAGCAGCTGTCCCAGGTTGACCATGGACCAACCCTAGACCGGCCCAAACAGCCGGTCCTGGTCCGGGTTATTGAGGGACCGGATTGGTCCTTCATCCCGAAATTCTTAACCATGTACTATGCAAGTTGGTTCTTCATCCCAAGACTTTGGGCTAGTCCAACCTGGAACAACCTAAATGTATTATATCTTTTATAAATAACATATAAATAATATATCATATATTTTCGTCTTCTTTAAATCTTAATTCCTTTGCCCTTATTCTTTTTTATGTAAATGTGTTATGTAAATTTGAAAATGAAAGTTCACTAACCCAATCCCAATTCAACTAAAAAAAATTGAATCATATTCGCTCGCTTCACTCTATTCGCTTGCCTAAGCTTTGCTTTGTCGTTCGTCTCACAAGCGCAACTCAACTAGTGAAAATACTCTCCTTTCTTGGCATACTTCACAAATGCAATTCACTCGCTTCGCTGCTCTCACCCCACAAACGCAATTGAGTTAGTGAGTTTCAAATAAGAGTTTGAATTACATGTGACTTTTTTGTTTGTATTAAATATGAAAGACATCTATTGGTCTTTACAAAAATAAAGACATCTATTGGTCAAATAATTCCATTTTTACCCAACTCCATGAAAAGAAATTTTTTAGAAAGTAAAAAAACTCAACTTTTTTTAGAATTTTCCTGGTTCCATTGGACTACCTAGGAATTGTGCCCAAAGCAATGGGTCCGGTCCAATCCAGTTCCTAATTTTGGGTGAAACTGGATAACTCAGGGAACCGATCATCCATAATTTTACTATGTTTATCATTTATTTTCTTAGTTCCTTTTATAATGAACGTATTCTCTTTCTTAATATGAGTTATTTTATCGAGGAGATTATTACCATCAATAAATAGAATTTACAAAAGATGAATGAATATAAGTGTTCACATGTCCTATTAATTATGCTAAAAATAATTTCAATTTAAAAATTTTGTGAATATTAATTATATGTATTATTTATTTTATTTTTAGGTGTTCAAAAGTGAAAGCGATCATATAAAAATGAAAAAGAATGAAGTTATCTAACCCACGGTTTATATTACGAGTTTTGAACTTCTTATGGTTTAATTATATTTCACGTGTTCGTTTTTTATGATTTATTACTTTTAACAAATGTGAATTTTTGACATTATCTTTTCTTAGATTCATGTTTCATATGTGTCAGTGTTCATAATTTTTCTTTTTTGCAACCGAGGACTCTATCATGAGCCTCCCGTGCACGAACGGCACCAATCAAGCTCCTATACCTCTGGAGAGACTAGCACAAGACCCCTACACCATGGCCCCTCACTTAAAACACTAGCAATTCCGATTCGAATCCTCAAGCTCGGCAATGAGTGATAAGCTCTTAATTAACACAGCTACCCACCGTTGGGTATTGGTGTTATAATTTGGTTGTTACATATCGCATTATTGATTGATATGAAATTTAAAAGAGCGTATTTATTTTTCTAAGGAATATAAAGATGAGACAAAAAATAATCGGTTGGTCCCGAGTTGACCCTGGAACCAGGCTGAACCCATAGGGTCAGTCCGATCATCGTTCCCAAGCTCAACAGGTCAATCTCCGGTCCCAAAAATTGAGGACCAACACTATGCGGGTTGGTCTTAGGGTTGAGTACTACACTAGCCCAATCCGGACCATGCTCATCTTCAGTGGAACATGACTTCATCCTTGCAAATAGCACTCTTCTACGTCGAGAAGCGGGTAAGTTCCGTTAGGATAAACAGTATAGAGATAATGATGTCATAGTAAAACGAATGTCTTCTTGGCCCATCTCGTTTTGAAGACCAACCTAAAGCATCCTAAGCCCATCGCCCCAGGATTAGACAAAAGTCGTGACTCGTCTTGCCACAAATGCAGCAACCAGCTCATCTGCTTAAACGATGTTTCACAACTTACCCAAATCTGCCCATGGCTGAGCATGTGACGTAGCCAGTTGCTATTGGCACACCGCTTCGGCAAAGAGAATTTTGCATTGCTATGTCGATCTATCTTTGAAATCCATGATATATTAGAATTTTGCAAGAAGGCCTCCTCGACAAGTTTCATGTGTCTCGCATGGATCGCATCGGTTCGCGATTGATTCTATTTACCAATCCTGGAAACGGTTGGCATGCCGGCCCTTTTTATTGAGATGATATGTCAGACAAGGCACACTAACTTCAAGGTGGCTCGACATCTTGGCCGTGAAAATTCAAGCTAGCGTCTGGTTTGGTCAGCTGGGTCAAGTCAGCAACCCTTGGCATGTTAACTCTACTATACAGTCCAATGCACGCAGGCAAAACAGAGGAAGCAGAGCACATGATGGTATAACAACTGAAGATTCTCAGGCTCGGCTAATAGAGGGTCGAGTGATTGATAAAGCCGAGACTTGTACACAAGCTCTCCAATTAAAGCTTGGCAATTATAGAAGACTAAAGGAGAATGGATAAATCGTTCATCCAGCTGTTAAGCAATTTAGTTACTTAGTTGCTGTAACTAATATAACAAACTCGGTTTAAGTGATCAGAACGTGTATTGTATATTGACAATAGCACAAAGCTTCTATGTGCTCTTGATCGTAATCTCTTCAGATAATATAAAGAAAGCTTTGTTGCTCTTCATCTTCTTCGTCTCTTCTCTCTTCATCTTCTTCAGTTCTTGAATTTCTTCATGGTATCAGAGCCTTCCCAAGAGCATCTCTGAAAACAATACTCAGATTTCGAGAATGGCAACAAAAGCTTCCAGATATCCATTTCCTATTCATGTGAACATTTCGAACTTTGTTACGATCAAGCTTGATGAAGGTAATTTTCTTCTTTGGCAAGCTCAATTTCATAGATTTTTTAGGAGTCAAGATTTGTATGGCTTCGTTAGTGGAGAGATTTCTTCACCAAGTCAGATGAGAAATGTTGAAGTCGAAGGACATGAGATAGAAGAAGTTAATCCAGATTATGTTGACTGGTTGAAAACTGACCAACTGATTTCCTCTTGGATCAGTGGTGCAGTATCTGAGAATATTTTAAGCTTGATAATCGGTCTTGAAACGTCCTATGATATATGGCAAATACTGCTTAATCGTTTTACACAAAAGTCGGTGGCCAGAGAATTTGAGCTGCGTGGAAAGTTACAAGCATGTCAGAAAAGAGATCAAGGTTTATCAACCTATCTTAGAGAATACAAAACGATATGTGATCAACTACATGCTATTGGGAAACCATTAGAGGAGATTACAAAGATCTTTGGTGCGTTGGAAGGTTTATGAGCTAAGTACGAAAACTTCAAGACAACCACGTATTGTTTGAAGCCTCAGCCAAAGTATGATGAAGTCATATCTCAATTGGAGAGATTTGAAGTACGGTTGCAAGGCTATTCTGCAAATAAATATAATCCTAATTTGGCTTACTATAGCTAGAAGAAAACAGATTCATATCAGAAAAGTGAATTTGATGTAGAATAGATTCAACATGGTTATGGCTTCAGAAGACCACGAGGGAATTATCGTGGTGGTCGTGGTTATGGAAGAGGCCACTTCTATAATAATAGAAATGTTGATAGTTTTCACTCAAGCAGAGGAGGATCGAATTACAAAACTAATAGCTGGAATTCTGATCAAGATAGCTATTCACCAAGACGTTTTACTAACACCCCTAGTTACAATCGTGGTCAGGGGTTTCGACCATATGTTGGTCAATCTCATAGATATCAAGAAACAAAGATTTATCCTACAGTGAACTTGTTGAATCAAAAACCTATGTCAGACAAGAAAAGTTCAAACACACCTCTTGAATGTCAAATCTGCAAGCGACTAGGCCATGATGCTTTACACTGCTGGTACCGCTTTGACAATTCCTATCAACCTGAAGAAGTTCCAGTAGCCTTAGCTACTCTACACATCGAAGACTCAAATGGACAAGAATGGTACCCAGATACTGGTGCCACAGCACATATAACATCTACCTCAGGTATTCTTTCTTCATATTCTAAGTATAAAGGACTTGACAATGTGATGGTAGGTAATGGTGCTTGTTTACCTATCACACATATAGGTAATCTGTTGTTACAAACTACTGGGAATGCATTACCTCTTAATGATGTCTTAGTTGTGCCAAACATCAAGAAAAATCTCTTGTCAGTATCAAAGATAACTGATGATTACTCTTGCTCTCTTATTTTTACTAAAACCGGTGTCTATGTAAAGGACAATTGCAACAACAAGACTATGTTGCTGGGCAAGAAAACTAGAGGTCTTAACAGAGTTGATCCTCAAGCTACAGAAGTTTTCTTTACACAGAGAAACAAGACTGTTGGAGAAGCTATATGGCATCAAAGGTTAGCACACACCAACATGAACATATTGAAGTTTCTTCAAGCAAAGCAGCTAATCTCTTGTCATACGAAAATCCAATCTCTGTGCACTAGCTGTCAACTTGCTAAGTCTAGTGCACTGCCCTTTCCTCTATCTGATTCTGTCACTTCTAAACCTTTAGATAAGGTTCATTGTGATATTTGGGGACCATCACCAGTTTGTTCCTTACAAGGATTCAGATATTATGTCATTTTTGTTGACAATTTCTCTCGGTATAGTTGGTTATATCCAATGAGGTTAAAATTTGACTTCAATGATATTTTTACTATGTTTCAAAAGCATGTTGAGAATTACTTTGACTGCCATATCAAGATTTTCCAGTGTGATGGTGGAGGTGAGTTTGTGAGCCAAAAGTTTCAGGCTCATCTACAGACTTGTGGTATTCAGCAATGTGTGTCATGTCCTTATACACTAGAACAAAATGGTATCTCTGAAAGGAAGCATCTCCATATTGTTGAACTAGGTCTTTCCATGCTATATCATGCTCATGTTCCACTCAAATACTGGGTGGATGCATTCATGACAGCCAATTATATTGTCAATCTCCTTCCCTTTTCAAAGATACAAATGCAATCTCCCTATAGTAAGCTCTTCTGTCGAGTGCCAAGATATGATCATCTAAAGGTATTTGGTTGTGCCTGCTATCCATGTCTCAGGCCATATGCTCAGACCAAGTTTGATCCACGATCATTATTATGCATTTTCTTGGGTTACAGTGACAGGCATAAGGGCTACAGGTGTCTACTCCCTACTACTGGTCGTATATATAAGTAGGCATGTTGTTTTTTTATGAAGCTTCCTTTCCTTTTACCAAACAACTTACAAAAGAGTACTCACAGTATACTGCTCTTTATAAACTATGGGCTGAGGAAGTTGCTTTGTTTCCTAGTCCATGGTCTCAGTCGCTTGTCACACAGGATCCTCCAATTACATTGTCTCCCAACAACGTTAGTTCTCTTCCACACAAGTTTGTTGTGCATTCTCCTCCTCCTACTGTCTTGTTTCCATCAGATTCCTCTGAGACACAGCCACAGTCCACTATGTCTGCTGAACCTCCTGTTGATGATTCTGTGCTAGACATTTCCCATTCGTCTGTGATTTCACAAGGTACACAAGCTTCTATCCTATGCAAACTCGTTCTAGGTCTGGAATTGTTAAACCAAATGCCAAATATGCTTGCTTAGCAACATATGATGTACCTCCTGAGCCTAAATCTGTTAAGGCTGCACTAAAACATCCAGGTTGGACTAAAGCAATGCAAGAAGAAATGGCAGCTTTATATACTAACCAAACTTGGACTTTGGTTCCTCGGACTGAGAATATGAATGTTATAGGCTGCAAATGGGGTTTTAAGACAAAACTCGCTGCTGATGGTAGTCTTGATAGGTTAAAAGCCAGATTAGTAGCTAAAGGTTTTCATCAAGAGGAAGGTATTGATTTCACATAAACATTCAGCCCTGTGATCAAACATGCTACTGTTCGTCTTATTTTGTCTGTGGCTGTTACCAAGCTTTGGCCAATTCGACAATTAGATGTCAAAAATGCCTTCTTTCATGGCTTGTTGACTGAGACGGTTTATATGAGTCAGCCTCTTGGTTTTGTTGATCAACAAAACTCTACCTATGTTTGCAAGTTACACAAATCTCTCTATGGACTTCGTCAAGCACCCCGAGCATGGTTTGATAAATTTAGTAACTTTCTTCTTGAAGTTGGCTTTTTCTGTAGCTCAGCCGATCCTTCTCTCTTGATATACCGTAATGGACCACATACTATGCTTCTTCTTCTATATGTTGATGATATCCTATTGATCGGGAGTTCACCTGCTATACTTGATCAGCTGATTAAGTCTCTCAGCTTACAGTTTTCTATGAAAGATCTTAGTGCCTTACATTATTTTATTGGCATTGAGGTCACTCGACATTAGCATCATATGTTTCTTTGTCAGACTAAGTATGCTCGTGATCTCCTCATTAAAGCTAATATGCTGGATTGCAAACCTATCTCCACACCACTTTCCTTAAAGTCGGTTATTTTCAAGACTGACTCTTGCTTACTTGCCAATCCTATGGAGTATAGGAGTCTTGTTGGAGGTCTTTAATACCTCACTATTACCCGTCCTGACATTGCATTTGCTACGAACTTACTATGTCAACACTTACAATATCCTACACTTGGTGATTTCATGAAGCTCAAACGTGTTCTTCGATATATCAAGGGCACCATTCATCAAGGTTTAACTCTATTTGCTCAAAGCTCCATTTCTCTTTATGGATTTTCTGATGCTGACTGGGGAGGATGTTCCTTAACAAGACGTTCCACTACTGGTTATTGTACATTTCTTGGTTGCAACCTTATTTCTTGGTCTGCCAAGAAGCAACCTACTGTCTCTCGTTCTTCAACAGAGGCAGAGTACCGAGCCTTAGCCTCTGCCACAGCTGAACTCACCTGGCTTGGCTTTATACTTCGTGATATTGGTATTTGTTTGTTTACTCCTACCACTCTCTTTTGTGACAACAAATCAGCCATTTCCCTGACGGCAAATCCGGTTCTTCATGCTCGGACCAAGCACATTGAAATCGATTTTCATTTTGTGCGAGAAAAGGTGTCTTCTCGGGTTCTTACTCTTCGATATGTTCCTAGTGATCGGCAGCTTGCTGATATATTTACCAAGGCTCTTTCTCGTTATGCTCATTATCACATACGACTCAAATTGGGAATGGGATTACATCCCCTTACCAATTTGCGGGGGGATGTTAACTCTACTATACAGTCCAATGCACGCAGGCAAAACAGAGGAAGCAGAGCACATGATGGTATAACAACTGAAGATTCTCAAGCTCGGCTAATAGAGGGTTGAGTGATTGATAAAGCCGAGACTTGTACACAAGCTCTCCAGTTAAAGCTTGGCAATTATAGAAGACTAGAGGAGAATGGATAAATCGTTCATCCAGCTGTTAAGCAATTTAGTTACTTAGTTGCTGTAACTAATATAACAAACTCGGTTTAAGTGATCAGAACGTGTATTCTATATTGACAATAGCACAAAGCTTTTGTGTGCTCTTGGTCGTAATCTCTTCAGATAATACAAAGAAAGCTTTGTTGCTCTTCATCTTCTTCGTCTCTTCTCTCTTCATCTTCTTCAGTTCTTGAATTTCTTCATGGCAGTGGGCAGCTCACCTCGTACCGTCTTCCAATTTGTTGCTCCCTCGTACCTCGGTTTCGTCAATTGAAGTCAATCCCACCGGGTCGACTAATAGTGGTGGAAAATCAACAAGTCAAATCTCGTGAATCTTCCAAGGTGTCGATATCTTTCTTTCTCTCGCCCTCCCTGCGTTTGCCGGGGCATTGAATCTGGGGGAGGTCGTCCGCTGTCATGCTTTCCAAAAGCAAGAAAATAAGGTGGGAATTCAAAGCTGTTCACACGTAGCGAGTCTGGCACATCGCATCACTGTGCACACCAAGCCAAGTATTTCCTCCCCGCGTTAGCCCAATTCCATCGTAATTGGATTTACTTCCTCTAATTAAACCCTGATTGTCCCTTAATTAGTCGTGACATCCATGCCAATTTTTTTAATATGAATAAGATTAGCTTTAGGGCCGTCAAATCTTTTTGGACTATACTGTGCATTCTTTAAGCAAGTCGTCGTCAATAAATTTGAATGAGTGTTCCATTGAAAATCAGGAGCTTCGCCTATCTTATAAAACTTGACCTACCGATAAACAATCTCACTGACCCAATCCCCCCTTCTATTGGAAACTTGAAGAATTTATCAGTTGTTCAAATCTTCAAAAACGAAACCTCCAGCCCAATCCTAGAGAAATAGCGAGACTGATATTCATCAAAAAGTAGATTTGTCACAATATAATTTGGCTGGTCCCATATTGCGAGAGCTAGTTGACATGAAGATGTTGAAAATTCTGCAATTACGCCATTCCTCGATTCGTCTTTCAGGCTCGATTGCTGAAGAGATGTGACAAATGATATCTTTTATAGAGTTAGATTGTCTAACAACAGTTGGACTAGTTTAATCCCTACAACAATTGGGAACATGGCCAATTTAACTAAATTTCACCTTCGTAACTATAATTTTCTTGGTTCCTTACCTCCTGAAATCAATGAGATTGCTCATTTGAGTATTTTGATAATATCTTCTGATCAACTTGAAGTGCAATCACTAGAAAACGTATGCCTTGGGCAATTATTGCAAAATTGCACTATCAATAATAGTCAGAGTGGGGCTACAATTCATTAATTAGAGTGAGGCTCGAAGGAAACCAATTTACTAGAAACATAACAGACTTTTGGACTATATTCACTGCTAAACATTATGGAGTCGAGCCACAAGTACTTGCACAATGAACTTTCATGGAAATGGGAGTGTTGCCGCAATTAGATGAGCTTAAGGATATTTACAATATCGTTTCTAGTGAGATACCCGTGTTGATTGGAAGGATGGCTCTATTACAAATACTACATCTATCTTCAAATAATGTAAGTGGAGATATTCCAAGGGAATGAGGAAGCTTGTTGATGTTGCTAGAACTCAATTTAAGCATCAATTGAATTAAGGGACATTCCCCAATCAAGATTGGACTGTTATATCCCATCTAGCAAATGTTGACTTGGTGCCAAACAATTTGAGTGGATCAATTCCGGCGCCACTAGGCTCATGCACAAGCATGTTGAGCTTGAATTTGAGCAGAGAAAAATTGCAGAGAAGAAGTCCTGCTTAGATGTCCAACACATTAGTCCTCAAGTCTCTTGATTTGAGCTGTAGTATTTCTTTTGTAGTTGAAAAAATACCAATAGAGCTTGCGGAATTGAGAAATATGCAAGTTCTAAATGTCTCCCACAATGGCCTGTCTGATTTTATCCCACATACTTTTCATGATATGTTGGCCTTGACATTCATTGACATATCTTAGAGTGATCTGGAAAGTCCTTTTCCGAAATGTCGAGGCTTTCAATTAGGCTCCGTCCGAGGCAAACAATATTACAAAGCACTCCGTGGGAATGTTGTTGGTTTATAAAAGGACAACCCTGCCATGAGCAGGGAACCAATCGACAAGATGGAGCTAGAGTAGCACTTATCCTCGTTCTAACATTCTTATGATTGCTCGTTTTCATATGCCAGGATCATTCTTGTAATTGTCAATCATCGTCAAAGAAAGATCATCGAGAGAGAGAGAGAGAGAGAGAGAGAGAGAGAGAGCAATGCACGATTTCATGCGTATTTTGAGTCATGATGGCGAAACTTTTTATCATCGAATAAACTTTTTGCCGGGAACTCTCATCGCCGCCAGTCCCCTGGAGTTGGTGATCCGATATAGGTAATTCCCTAAAACTAATTCAATTCAAATATATCAATTACCTTCATTGTGATTGTTGTGATCCTAACTTGATTTGATGAATTTTTAGATAATCCCCAAATAGGGAATTTTTTTTATCGAATCAAGCATTTAAACGAGAACTCAATCCTTAAGACATAACATCGGATTCCCGATTACTTATGTCTTATTTTAGACAAGGTGAATATTTGGATTATGTGAGCTTGTGCTTTGCATGTCACTAATTTAGGAAACTGTCTATGTGTTTAGAATAGTCATATTAGCTAGAATGGTATATTTGGAAATCGTGTAGTAAAAAAAATATGTAATCTATATTAGAATTTGATATAAATTATTACCAAGTTTAAATTAGGTAATTACTTATTAAAAATAGTTTCCTAATTTATGAAAGAAAGTCATAAGAATAAGATGCATACCTCATATAAAATTAGTTTCATCAATGCCACGTCATGCATTACATTTGGTCCTCGCATGTTTTAGGGCCATGTGATCATATTGACACGTCCTTATATTATTCCATGTCATAATTTCCATGCCTTATGTCCATGGCATCATGACTTTTACCTCATCCTATCCAAATCACTTAATTCATGTCATTTGTTGAATACAAGCTTAGGTTCTGTCGCAACCTCCCCGAAGGTGCACCACCTAATGGTTAATTAAACCAATTAATTATGAAAACCTAAACTAACAAGATTTCTAGATTCCTAAATGGGATGATATGAAATCTAATGCAATTCCTAAGTGACATGTGATTTGATGTGTTTAAACTAAATATCATGCAATGACTAATAATGTAAAAAAAAAAAAAAGAATGACGTGCATGTGATTTTTATTCTAAAGGATTGGACATAAAATATTAAAAATCTAACTTAAACATGCAATAACTAAAATGCAATCTAATTATGTCATGCAATATTACCTAAATGCGATTTATTCTAAACATGAAAATGTAATTCAACATGCAATTCAAATAAACAAGATTCATTCAAAGGGAAATAACATCAAAACAAAGAAATTCTCGCAGATAGAATCAATAAAATTGATCTTAAGCCTTAATGATCAAAATATCAATTCCATTCCCGCTCAATTTATTACCTCGTCTAAAGCCTTATAGACGAAATAAATAAAAATTGATAATGCGGTTGCGAATTGGAAAATCAATTCCAATTGATAAAACCTATTGCCTAAATCAAACAAATTAACCAAAAACTAACATGAAAAAACATGCAAATTGACATAATGAAAGATTTTTTTTTTGCAGAAATTTTCTACTTTTTCATTTTTTATTATTAAAATATTATAAAAAACGAATTAAAATAAAAATAACATAATAAGTATTAAAGAAAAGAAACGGGTCAGGCGGCCGAACACCACCCGACCCGCGTGAACCCCCTGGGAGGGGCCTGCCCGCGAAAAGGAGAAGGGGCTGGACTAGGCTTGCGATGGGCCCAGTCCAGCTTCTTCCTTCCTTCTTTTTTTGTTTTTGCGTGAGCCCACATGTCCTTTGCTCATGTGCACCTTCTTCTTCCTTGCGCTGCTCCTGTGTGACTCTCCCTGAGCTACTCCTCCTGCAACAAACATAAAATCTCGGCGGCGTTTCTCTTCCCCGCGTTAATCAGACATGATCGGCGGCACCACTAACTCACCGGCGACTATCTCGGGGTCGTCATAGCACATAAAACAGCAACAAATTTCCCACGAAAACAAATTCCAAATCACAACAAAAAATCCAAGCAAATTATCAAATGAATGAAACGCGGTGAAAGATATTTGCTCACGAGATTAAAGGAGGTCAGAATCTGTCCTGATAATGCACTCAAAATTCAACAAAATCGATGTCACAAGCAAAGATCAATCAAAATAATGCAATCGGCTCAAAACTCATATCACTCGGTCTCCAAGGACAGCAAAAACAGACAAAAAGAAAAAAAGAATAGGGAAGGGAAACCAGGAAAATTCCCTACGCAGCTCGAGGATGGTGGAGAAAAGCTGTACGAGCTAACTCAAGCCAAAATTATCCTCATCCGCGAGAACTCCCCGACCGCGATCATGGGGAAAAACTTGAACGAGAGAAAAACGCCCACGACGGCAACTCACCGGCGAGAGCAAGGAAATCACGAGCTCGTCGAGATGTTCTCTTGATTGTTCGCTCTCTCAAGCTCCCTTGTGTTCTCTCTCTCTCCGCGAAGAAAGACCCCAGAAACTCCCCCCTCGTCTCTCTGTGTGCGTGTGTATACTGTATGCTCTTTATTTTTATATTTTTGCAAAAGTCAAGTCTTCTCTTTTGCTTTTCAGCCTCGAAAGTCCCCTCGTCCATCCCTGCAGAAAGACTTGGACGCCTCTTAAAATAGGGGAAAATGAAATCTCGGTCAAATCTTTCAAAGATTTGACCGAATTTCCTTCCTTCCTTTTCTTTTTTATCTTATTTGGCCTCTCCTTTCAAGTCATCTCTTGGGCACCCTTTTACTAGAGAGACCAAATATTCAGTCAGATATTTGACCCCAAAGATTTGATCAGAAAATCACCCCAAACATCTCCACGCTTCTCAATCTTAGGAAAATCTAAAGTGATTTGATCGAAATTTCACTTCCCTATTTTTCAAAGATTATTTTCCTCAGATTTCTCTACCAAATTTCTTTTCTCAAAACTCATCAATCAAATTCTTCCCCAGATCGCCGCCGATGATCTTTCCAAAATGTAAGTTGCTCCTAACTATATGCAATATTATTTTTTAGGGAAATAAATCCCAATTTTTTAGTTTTCATGCAACTAAATCTATATGCTAAAGTTAAAAATTAGGTGTCAACAGCTGCCTCTCTTTGAAGGTGAGCTCGCAGAGGTTGCATTCAAAGACCAATTGATACCTAATTTTGACTATGCAAATGCCATGCATGATATTTTTGTTGAGATTAACTCTCATTTTCCAAGGTGATTATGACATGATAAATGCAAATGAAGGAAAAAAGAAGCATACCTGAAATTGCTTACCTGGATGGAATGCATGAGCTTTGAAACTATCCTTTTAAGCCCGAGCACTTGCTTCGGTCACAAAAGAAAGACAGTGAAAGAACCTGATTCGTTTGCTTGAGGCCCGAACCCTTACTTCGGTCACAACAGAGGCAAACGACGAAAGAGACCTCGATTGCTTGAGGCCCGAAACCTTAATTTAGTCACCACAGAGGCAAAACGGTGAAAGATACCTGGATTGCTTGAGGCCCGAAACCTTAATTCGGTCACCACAGAGGCAAAATTGTGAATGATACCTGGATTGCTTGAGGCCCGAAACCTTAATTCGGTTACCACAGAGGCAAAACAATGAAAGATTCCTGGATTGCCTGAGGCCCGAAACCTTAATTCGGTCACCACAAAGGCAAAATTGTGAATGATACCTAGATTGCTTGAGGCCCGAAACCTTAATTCGGTCACCACAGAGGCAAAACAATGAAAGATTCCTGGATTGCTTGAGTCATTCAAAATGAACTTGAGCTGAGAGACCTGTACATCGTTACAGGCTCTCGAAATGAGACTCCGATACATCACCATCGGTATTGAAACAAAAGTACCTGCATAGAGTCAACAGGCACTTAAACTGAAGTACATGCATTCAGAATTCTTGATCCCTGAAGGGATAACCACATCATCACATCAACTGCTTCATCATAAAATGCAATTCATGTCTGAGGGGTTTCTTTGAGACAAGAGACATTCAGTCAGAAAGGACTTATCACTCACTCTCATTTACAATGGCTTTTGTCCCAATGAGGGAATAACTAAAACACTCAGTCTCACTATCATCATGTCAAAAAAAATCCGAGTACTCTCGCAAGTGGTACAATCTTACCAATCAGGGAAGTCTTTAACAGGACCGTAATTTGGGCTTGGTCAATGGTTACTCTTTGAGTCAAGGCTTAGAAAGAAAATCTTCAACAAATGTCGCTAGGTTTACAAGTCAAAGACCCTGCAAATGCAATAGAAATAGTCTTGCTCACACTTCTTCGAGCTAAGCTTAACACATTAGGAACCTCACATTAATTCAAGTGCCCTAATCAGAAGAGACTTTGCAGGCTTGGCTTAAAAGTGTGTATGGAATGAAAAACTGAGAATTTTTCTTCAGACTTAACTTTCGAGTCTCAGACTTTGATTTACTGGGGATGATATATAATGTCAAATTCACCGGGGATTATTGACAAGATTGCCCCATTTAGCATCTCTTAGAATCTGGACACATTGAAGGTCGACTTTTTTTTGCAGATTTGAGCCTTTGGCTCTGACTTTTATAGGCATCGGCCTTGCTTTTACCAGGGACACTGCTTTTTCCTTGCCCCTAAGTTCCTTCCATTTTCTTTTGAATTTTGACATTAGCCTTGCTTTTACCAGGCACACTGTTTTTTCCTTGCCCCTATTTGCATCTTTTTTAACTAGACTGGATAAGAGCTGACATCCCATGATGTGATGCTTGTACTCTGCTATTCCCGATGACCTTGATTTTTGCATGCCCCAATGTAAGAGGTCATCACCAATGTGGGTTTGATTTGAAATGAAATCACAGGCTCAAAATGGTTAACAAAGGATAAGAGTGTTTAGGATATATAAATGAATGCTCTTCCTAAGACACTTGATTTAATATTCGATTCCACATGTACAAGCAATACTCAAAGATTGATGCAAGTGAAAGCAAGAAAGTTTCTATTCAATTCTCCTTGTACATCAATAATGCAAACGTACCTCTAGTTTGCCCCAATGTAGGGTGATTCTTGACAGGGGCAATATGAAATGAAACTCCTCAAGTGTTTAGGTTCAAAGTGGGCAATCAATGGGTCATTTTAGTGTTTGGGATAGAGAAATGAACTGCCTCCCATTATTTCGGTCATTGTACCTTTCGCAAGAGAACTCTTCGCCTTGCAGCCATGGAATTTTGTACGCTCATCTCACAACTGTATAAATAAAAGACTATGTGTGGATAGGGCTTGCCTTTCGTCATCCCAATGCATCTTGCTTAGCATTATTAATCAAACAAAAACCTTTTTTTGCCAATGTGAACAATAATAATTCATTTAACTCAAAAATATCATGACATCAAATGCAAGAGAGTTGTCAAAAATGAAGGTTCATTGACTGCTCTTGGGTATGAACACGACTTATCACCATGGAAAATTAATTTTTGATGTCGCATTTTTTTCCTGCCCCCTGCACCAAAAGAAAACGTGCATGAACATGGCTCTAAAATTTGTGAAATTCGTATCACTTATCAATGCAATGTCTCCTCCAAATTGGAGAAATGCCCCTACAATTCTGCATGTTAACATTCGCAAATTATTTCCCACATGAAACAAATAGGCCTTTTTTATTTATTTTTATTTTTTAAAAGCAAATTTAAAAAAAAAATTGAACAAGAAAACATGAAGAAGCCCAACCCTCAGAATTCTCCTTGGATGATTCTTTTCAGTTGTTGGATATCATCACCGAGTTGGTTTGGTGTACCTCATCATGCCTCAAAAATGGTGATTTTATTGAATAACTCAGAATGAATTACACTTATGGAAAAGAAATTGCAGAATTCAAATGAAAGAACGAAAAGTCCTAGGAAAGCGATAAATGAAAAGACTCCCACGCAGGGGAGTGAAGCAGGAATAAATTACTCATGTGGGCTGGCACCCATTTCCTCCTGGGACTCATTCTCAAGAATTGCATTGACACCCCCCTCGTGCTCCGGAAGAGGATTCTTCTCAACGTTTGGTTGAGCGACGCTGAAGGTGAACACCTTTGTATCCAAAAGATCCTGGATTTTGTGTTTCAGGGTGAAACACTCATCAGTTGAATGCCCCACTTCACTCATGTGATAATCGCACCTCTTTGAAGCATTAAAGTTGTGGAATTTCTCAGGATTCGGACGCTTCGGCTCCTGAGAAAGCAAACCCTTCTTTTGCAAAACGGGTAAAACCTTAGATAAAGGCCCCGGAAGGGGAGTGAATTGCCTCCTATTGAACTGACGAGGCACAAATGATCGGCCCCCAACCTGCCGATTTGTAGGGGCATGGACAATTGAAGGTCCGCCAGAGCTCGGTTGTGAGTATGCTACATTCACTTCAGATGCATACTCCTTATCCTTTTTAAAAGCAAATTTCTTGACAGAGGTAACCTGCTCCATAGCCCAACCATCACGCAAAGCAATCTCAATACGTTCTCCGATAGGAATCAACTCAGCCAAGGATTCAAAACGAGATCCTAACACTCGATTGCGGAACTCAAATGGCAAAAACCTCATGAACATGTCTAGCATCTCCTTTTCAGTCAGCTCGGGGGTGATTTGCGCAGCCACAGCTCTCCATCTCATGGCATAAGCCTTGAAAGTCTCAGTCTTCTTTTTCTCGAGGCCAATCAAATCCTCACGTGACGGGGCTACATCCATGTTAAATTTGTATTGACGGATGAAAGTATCAGATAAATCCTCCCAAGTCTCGAGCAAGCTGATTTTCTTCACCACGAACCACTGTAAGGCACGTCCGGTTAGGCTATCCTAGAAAGTGTGGATCATGAGCAGCACATTGTCAGCATACGGTGCCATCCTCATCGTGTAATACTGCAAGTGGACCTTGAAAGCCTTGCATTTGTTGAATTTGTTCCTCAAGCTTAGCAATGCACTTGGCTTCATCATTCTTTGGCAGTTCAGAAGATGCCCCGGCCTTATTAGCCACAGACATGAGGACATTGTCAGTCAGGATTACCTCGTCCTCATTCAAGGAAGTGTCAATGACAACGTTCTTTGCCTTTTTTATCGGCTCGGAAGAAGCAGAATCATTAGGCAGCACAACTTCTACACTCGGTTGAGCAGATGCAGACAAAGCAGAAATGTTTGTGTTTAGAGAAACAACTTGTTTAGAGAGGTTCTCGAGGACATTCAAGACTGTCTTCATCTCAGTTTCAAGCACGGCAACACGAGTTTGTTCATTTTGGTCGGCCATCCCTGCTCTTGCTTTTGATCTTGTGATGATTGGTGAACGTGGACGCTCCGTAATTATCTACGAATGAGAAATGACAAGGATAAGCATAGTGCACGAAAAAGGAAACAAAATAAATGGTCAATGACGATGACCTAAAGACCTTCTTATATTCATTTATGAAATTCACTTTACATGAAATATAAGACAAATACTCGAAACAAATGAAAATGACTCAACGTAAAATAAAGACTCGAAACAAATAACCCAAAAGCATTTTATTAAGCTTGTTCTATATACAAATGTGAAGCTAATGCTCGACGCAATTGCCTATTCTCCCTAGCCACCTTCTTCATCTGTTCCTCGAGTTCCTCCGCTTTTCTCATAGATTCGGCCATCTAGCTTACCTTACCATTGTTTAAGCTCGGCTTTCGGAGGAGGAACGAATCGAACATCATATCTTCCCATTCTATATAGGATGTGACTCGACTCACCTAATTGTCATGGACCGAACAAAATAAAGAAATAAATTGCAGGAGGATAAAATAGAAAACTTACTTTCCAATCAAGCAAACACATAGACATGCACATGAAAGGTACGGCTCGATTTCTATTCTAAAAAGGCTTAGCAAAGTGGAGCTACAAGGGTGGAATGACTAGTGGCAGCCTCGCATACTAAATCAAAGCCCTTGCAACTCCGGCTCAGCCAAAAGGTGATGCCCCGATGCGACGCAGCCTCGCGGACAGAAGCAAACACCTTTGGCACCAAGAAAGAAATTTTTTGGGGTTAAGTTGGGCAACTTCTACTACGCGGCCTCGCGGTCGAAGTTGTATCCAACCTAACACCATCCTAAGTTATCCTAGTGCAGCCCAGGTCCGGCGGCGGGTTGTGTGTGTCAATGTGTAGTGCTAAAGCAATAAAGCACGCACAACAGTTAATATCACACAACACTTCAAAGAAAGCAATTAAATACTTAAAACAAAAATCAACCTGCAAAAACAATCAACACACGGGTTATGAACATAAATGGAATCTCACTACCAAGCAAAATTTCTTTGAAAATAAGAAGAAAGGCCTAAGTCCACTAAAGTTCTTTGAACCAAGTCCCCAGCGGAGTTGCCAAGCTGTCGCGACCTCCCCGAAGGTGCACCACCTAGGGTTAGGCTAATGGATTGCTAAGTATGACTTAACTCGAGCTCTCCCAAGCTCATACCAATTCGCAACTTAGGTTTCAATTTTTAACATGCAAAATTGATTTCAATAAGGAGTCGCCACTAATCTATTTATGGTGGGTCGATTAGAAACCCATGTAAAATACTGGGAGTAGTATTTCACCCCTACGAACCAGAGATTTTGAATTCGGGGACTTGAGAACCTATTTCTTCTATTTCAAAAATAATAATTTGCAGGCAAATTGAATTGATTTTATTCCCTAACATGCATGGTACTCACGCGGGTGCGCAAACAATTATTTAAATACTCAAAGAAAAATAAACAAGGCAAAAAAAAAATAAAGCAAATCAACAAAAATATATCTAGTTTTGGTCTTTTTAATGTGTATGCAATGCATGTGGTGAAAAATAATCCTATATGCAATTCTAAATTAAGTAATGAAACCAATTATCTATAGTTAAATAAAATCTAATTTAAACCAGGAAATAAACCAAATTAATCCCTAATTTAAATTAAAATCTTAACTTAACTATATATAATATTCTAAAATATGAAGATTAAACTAATATGCAAATGCATGAAAATCTAAACCTAATGACATGACCCAACATGCTTTAAAATATGAAAATTCCAAATTAACCTAGCCTATATGACATGTTAATTAACTAAAGTAATTAAAAGACATGCAAAAAGGCATTTTTAGCATTTTCTTATTTATTTAATGAAATTCGGAATTAATTAAACTAATTAATTATGAAAACCTAAACTAACATGATTTCTAGATTCCTAAATGTGATGATATGAAATCTAATGCAATTCCTAAGTGACATGTGATTTGATGTGTTTAAACTAAATATCATGCAATGACTAATAATGTAAAAAAAAAAAAAAGAATGACGTGCATGTGATTTTTATTCTAAAGGATTGGACATAAAATATTAAAAATCTAACTTAAACATGCAATAACTAAAATGCAATCTAATTATGTCATGCAATATTACCTAAATGCGATTAATTCTAAACATGAAAATGTAATTCAACATGCAATTCAAATAAACAAGATTCATTCAAAGGGAAATAACATCAAAACAAAGAAATTCTCACAAATAGAATCAATAAATTGATCTTAAGCCTTAAAGATCAAAATATCAATTCCAATCCCGCTCAATTTATTACCTCGTCTAAAGCCTTATAGACGAAATAAATAAAAATTGATAATGCGGTTGCGAATTGGAAAATCAATTCCAATTGATAAAACCTATTGCCTAAATCAAACAAATTAACCAAAAACTAACATGAAAAAACATGCAAATTGACATAATGAAAGATTTTTTTTTGCATAAATTTTCTACTTTTTCATTTTTTTTATTATTAAAATATTATAAAAAACGAATTAAAATAAAAATAACATAATAAGTATTAAAGAAAAGAAACGGGTCAGGCGGCCGAACACCACCCGACCCGCGTGAACCCCCTGGGAGGGGCCTGCCCGCGAAAAGGAGAAGGGACTGGGCTTGCGATGGGCCCAGTCCAGCTTCTTCCTTCCTTCTTTTTTTGTTTTTGCGTGAGCCCACATGTCCTTTGCTCATGTGCACCTTCTTCTTCCTTGCGCTGCTCCTGTGTGACTCTCCCTGAGCTACTCCTCCTGCAACAAACATAAAATCTCGGCGGCGTTTCTCCTCCCCGCGTTAATCAGACATGATCGGTGGCACCACTAACTCACCGGCGACTATCTCGGGGTCGTCATAGCACATAAAACAGCAACAAATTTCCCACGAAAACAAATTCCAAATCACAACAAAAAATCCAAGCAAATTATCAAATGAATGAAACGCGGTGAAAGATATTTGCTCACGGGATTAAAGGAGGTCAGAATCTGTCCTGATAATGCACTCAAAATTCAACAAAATCGATGTCACAAGCAAAGATCAATCAAAATAATGCAATCGGCTCAAAACTCATATCACTCGGTCTCCAAGGACAGCAAAAACAGACAAAAAGAAAAAAAGAATAGGGAAGGGAAACCAGGAAAATTCCCTACGCAGCTCGAGGATGGTGGAGAAAAGCTGTACGAGCTAACTCAAGCCAAAATTATCCTCATCCGCGAGAACTCCCCGACCGCGATCATCGGGAAAAACTTGAACGAGAGAAAAACGCCCACGACGGCAACTCATCGGCGAGAGCAAGGAAATCACGAGCTCGTCGAGATGTTCTCTTGATTGTTCGCTCTCTCAAGCTCCCTTGTGTTCTCTCTCTCTCCGCGAAGAAAGACCCCAGAAACTCCCCCCCTCGTCTCTCTGTGTGCGTGTGTATACTGTATGCTCTTTATTTTTATTTTTTTGCAAAAGTCAAGTCTTTTCTTTTGCTTTTTGGCCTCGAAAGTCCCCTCGTCCCTCCCTGTAGAAAGACTTGGACGCCTCTTAAAATAGGGGAAAATGAAATCTCGGTCAAATCTTTCAAAGATTTGACCGAATTTCCTTCCTTCCTTTTCTTTTTTATCTTATTTGGCCTCTCCTTTCAAGTTATCTCTTGGACGCCCTTTTACTGGAGAGACCAAATATTCGGTCAGAGATTTGACCCCAGAGATTTGATCAGAAAATCATCCCAAACATCTCCACGCTTCTCAATCTTAGGAAAATCTAAAGTGATTTGATCGAAATTTCACTTCCCTATTTTTCAAAGATTATTTTCCTCACATTTCTCTACCAAATTTCTTTCCTCGAAACTCATCAATCAAATTCTTCCCCAGATCGCCGCCGATGATCTTTCCAAAATGTAAGTTGCTCCTAACTATATGCAATATTATTTTTTAGGGAAATAAATCCCAATTTTTTTAGTTTTCATGCAACTAAATCTATATGCTAAAGTTAAAAATTAGGTGTCAACAGGTTCATATCATTCAAATTGCATATTAGTTCTCGATTTCTAGCCCATCATTAGAATTAGGTTGCATATAGATTACATTAAGTTATTGTCACATGTTATGAGTTTAGTTAGAATCTATAAAGACATAACTTAGATTAAATTTGTATCTCATGCATTGGATATAATGTTTTTAAAATGAAGAAACCCAAAAAGAATTGCATGCCAATGTATTTTAGAAATCATATCTAGGTCATGCATACTTTGCTTGGGTTTTAGATAGCACATTACATGAAACTTGATGCATTGTACAAAATGGAGCAATGCTTTTGATTTGCTTAGCGCATCGAGGCTCTCTCATTCCTTGGAGCAATTTGTTTATATGCTTTAATAGGTTGAGTGTTAAATTCTTGCTTGCACACATACATGATCACCTTTCACACATTAATAGTTTAGGCTTAAAAATGACTAAGATTGCTTACAAATATTTTTTAAATAAAGAAAAAATGTACCGAAGTGATTTTAGATTTACCTAACGTAAGTCCATGTATTCATGAGTTTTTTATTCGTAGAAGTAAAATATTTTCTCACATTTTACTTGGATTTCTGGTCGACCCATAATGGATTAGTGGCAAGTCATAAATGAATTAAATTGCATTTTTAAATGATTAAATCAAAATGTCAAAATTACAAGTGATATGGGTTTGGGACAGGCTCCATTAAGTCTTTGACCCAATAATCCATTAGCATTCGTTTTGGTGGGGCACCTCTTGAAGGTTACGTCACTGCTCCAATTCTCACAAAATAATGTGAGCTCATTGGACCGGATTTGTGTCATTGAAAGTCCTAAAAATATGTTTGGCGTTGTCATCAAAAGTCTTCTAAACTGGCGATCCTGGTAATATCTATCTCCATGGAAAGTTTGAAGGCTTTTTAACTGACTATTCAACCTTGAACATTGAAGTCAGTGGAAGCAATTGTATGATGCAAATGATTATAATCTCACAAAAGTTTAAAATTTCAGTGTGTCATTGAATGAAGTGCCAAAAATTTAAGGAAGTGTTCTTCTCCCATATGTGAACGGAAGGAGAGCAATACTACCAATCTAGCTTATACATTTGGCTTAAGAAATGAAAGAATCCTGAAAATATCACAATTAATTGCTTTAAACCCACAATATTCGTTGCAGAACAAATTGAATGAATAACCTTGGGAAAATAAGCACTTTCATGTTTATCTCAACTTTAAAATTCTACTTCATTTAATCCTGATCCTATCGATTAGGTTAAAGTATCTTGATTTGTAGCATATGCCAATACGCACATTAACTCCAAAATGCTTTTTGAGCACATTTATCCTTCTTAGACTCGAAAACCTCCGATTGGGGTTTTCATAGAATATGTCATCTACAGTTTAATATCATGAACAACTAGGTTATCTCTCTTTCTTATGTGGATTGAATCTCAAGTTTGAAGAATAATAGACATTAGTCTAAAGAAAATTTTAGAGTAAAGTATTTAAGCTCGCTTTCCACCATATATGCCTAGAATGTGAAGAGATGAGTGTTGCATGAGCATTTCCAAGAAGATTAATCATTGTCAATAAAAGTACATATTACCAAAAAACTCATAAACATATTACAATTATGTCAATTCATTTCTAGATTTTTTTAGCCAATCTAGTTCTAAACCTATTATATTTGTATCATTCAATCCATCTAGCCAAATTTAGTTTGGCCAACATTGATACATCCAATTTAAAATTTTTTATTTTTTATTTTTTTCTTTCTTCTTTTTTGGGTCACTGGAGCTCAACAACCACTAGGAAAGGGCGATCAAACCCTCATCGACGACCTTCACCTGGCCTCACCTAGACTAGTTGAGGCCCTTTGAGACCATATGCAAGGCTGCCCTTGCCCCCACACAGAGAAGGCACCCCGAGCCCATGGCCTCCTTTGCTCATAGTCGGTGAGGCAAGGGCAAGGTTGGCCTTGCCTAGACTGCCTATGCCTTAGCCAATGAGGCCAAGGGGAGGTTGACCTTGCCTACGGCAACGAAAGGCCTTGCCCAAATATGGGCGAGGCCAAGCGAGGACCATGAGCCCTGGCCAGCCATCAGCAAAGGTTTCACGACCCTTGCCCAATGGTTCGCGAGCTTCGACAACTCTTGTCAAATGTAGTTGTCATCCAAAGTGGGTGAAAAGAAAAAAGAATAAGAAAGATAAATAAATAAAAATTATCCACATCAATGTCAATGGCACCATGTCATCATCAGCTAGCCAAAATTGATCGAATAAACTAAAAATTGATACAATTGTAAAAAGTTTAAGACTAAATTAGCTAAAAATGTTTATGATTGAGTTTGCACAATTGTAAAAGGTTTAAAATTTTAGGGGTAATTATTCCTAATTTTTTTCTCAATTAGCATTAAAACTTGATTGAAAATGAAAAACAACCAAGCATAATAATTTCATTGTTCAATGATTCAAATCTATTCACAACAGCACGATTTCACTCGTTATCTAGTCTAATAATGTCAAAGCGGTTGCTATGTATGACTCTGATTGCCTTTTTAAGAATATTATTATTTCATGTCCAAAAGCAAGTCAAATCATTTCAATATATTCTATAGATTTTTAAATATATGAAGTAACAACGTGCACTTAATATTAGCGAGGATTCATCTTTAGAGAAGTAGATTTAGAAGTATTCTTGATTCCTCAATCTCAAGCTCGGACTCTCCCAAGTCCATACCTCGCGTGACAATTAGACGTATTCATTTTAAAAGTTTTTTCAACAACTTAAGATATTTCTAGGAGTCGCCACTAGCTAGTTAAGGTCGACTAGAAACCAATCAAGATGCCAGAGTGTCGTCTCGATCCTTATGTAACTAGAGATTTTAAGTTTAGGGACTTGTTTACTCTAATATTTTTACTAGCGCCCTTTCGGTACCTAACTAATTGGCTGTTTAATCTAAAGTAGTCATGCGTTCTTGTTCATCATTTAAGACCCTAAAGGTCATTCAAATTCGCCAAGTGTTCATGCAATTGTTCTTATGGAGTCATTTCCATGCAAGTCTAAGCTAAGACTAATTTAATCTAAAAGGAGAAGTTAACATCCAATTTATTGATAAATAGTGTGAGAAATAAACACTCAATGCATTTAAATACAATGTGATAATAGACATTCACATAATTAGACACGGTTACCTAATTAACAAAAATATAAAACCCGCAACTCGTCGAGTAGTTAATAATACATGGTATAATTTTAATGGACTTAAGTTAAACCTTTACATACATGGACTGGAAAGGACATCGGTCTATCACAGCCGACTCACATAAGTGTCATTCCCTCAATCACCATCACGTGATATAGTCCAAGGATGTCGATTTTAACATTCAAACACTCAACAGATGCATTCAATAACACAAAGCATCAGCAATACTCATTTCAAATTAAACAAATAGTATCGCAATTGACATGAAATTAAATCATACAATTTTAACTAACTCGAGTCATTCCGTGAGTTATCCATCAAATGTTGTATAATCTAACCATGCATCGAAACATCCCCAGGCAAAGCTTACAAGATATGTAATTTAGGTTAACAAGTACCAAGGAATCACTTAAGTTGACCATTGAGGACAACTTCCTTAATATTTGAAAACTTGTGTTAATTATTTGAAGTAGACACATCCTAATGTTATAATTTGACTTTTCAAGCAAAACTAACTATTCTAAGCCAAAATTCAATTTCTTGATTTTCGGGAAAAAAAAAACTTTAATAAAAAATATTATTATTTAATTCTAATATTAAAATATTATAATTTTTATTTTAAAAAATTAAAATATTTAAAAGAGGTCGGGTTGGGCTCTCCGAACTGGGTTGGGTTCGTGCCCGACCCCGGGTCGGCTCAACTCCCCCACATGGGCTCGCCACTTGGGCCCAAGTCAACTGAGGAGACTCGCGCTCCGAAGCCCAAATGACGACTAGACCCAGTGCTCATGGGTCTACAGAGAACCGGCACAGCAGAGGCAAAGGTCGGCTCAACGGCTCTCCGTGCTCGCGTCTTCTCCTCCTCCAGCCACCAATCGTCTAATTTTTCCCGTAATCATTTAGACCTACCATTGACGAATTTTTTCGGCGATGATACTTTATACCCCAGCTCAACTGTAATCGAATCAACACACCTCCTAGCAAATAATTTTCTAACTATAACATGCACGTAAAGTAAGGATGATAGGGAAACTAACTTGGGCGGCCTCAAACCGCGGGCTTAGCCGGTGGTGGGAAGTTCTGGGCAACGTCTGACGCGATGGATATACGGGGATTGCGAAGGAGAGGAAACGAACAAGAGCCCGCGGTTCCAAAGTCCGTTCTCAGAGGCAAGTGAGGCGAGTTACAAAAGAAGCTCGAGACTTCCACAGACCCTTCATGGTTTTCCTCTTCGGCCTCGTAGTCCCCAAGACAGGCCAAACATTGTGAGTCATTGACCGAGAGGTTCTCTTTGTACACGATGATGGGAGACGTTTCCCTCGGTTCTTTCGTCAGGCCCACTTCTAATGTGAAGACAATGGGCACGGAGAAGATCAAGGCCACATATGCCTTCGACACATTTAAAGTCTGGGCATTGTAAAACCTCACCTGCTCCTTGAAGAAAAATTCTAGTGGTGGGGACGTTGCTGATGTGTTTAGCATGTTCACAATGTTCTGCGCACGAGCTGCAACATAAGCATTATCATGATGAGGCAGAGGGAGAAGGTGGATGACGAGCCAAACGCGAGGCCCTAGTAATCGACGATTTGCTTCAGAGGCGGCCACGCGTCCCAACTGTCCAAGCAAATCGAGTCAAAGAATGCTTCGATCACGGTGGTGCCCCCGTCGACTCGGTGCTCCGTGTACACGAACTCATCGTACTTCGAGGGTGACAAGGACTGGGCGCTTCCGATGAGGGCGCGGTGGACGGTGAAGAAAGAGCCCAAAGGAACGTCGGAAGTGGAGAGCGCGACGTCGTCATCACCTGTCGTTCGACTCGAACTGAATCCGATGGGTCAAAATGGATGGCGAGGAAAGAGATCGATGTGTAGCCGTCCCCGGTCATTAGGACTTGACGAACTGCTCACACCACGACGAGATCCGCATCTAGCTCCCGGCGTCATTCGTCTCAACGGCGAGCCGCCAGCTTTCGCAGTAGAGGCCGTTGTCCCTGAGGATTTTGCGGTCGTCGGAGAACGGCGGCTTCGAGTTGAGAGGTATGAGCAGTTGTGATAAGGAAGTGTGGGAGATTGGCTAGTTGCTTGGGTAGGTTTCCTGTGAAATTGACGGATGACAGGTCCGCCAAAGAGTTATTAGAGCAAAACACTTCCCAATTGAATCCGAAAGAACACCCACGAGATTATTTCTTGAAAGCCTACGTTCCCTCAAAGAAGTAGCATGACCAATTTCAGGAGGAATATTGCCCTTCAGCTTGTTTGCAGTCAAATCAAGAACATCCAATGCCTTGAGTTTTCCAATGGTCACTGGAACAGAACCTATGAGAGAATCATTTGACAAATTCAAGGACTGCAAGCCGGTGAGGTTCCCAATATCAGATGTTATTTCGCTTGACAATGAACTAGATGACAAGTCCAAGATTTAAAGCCTTTGGAGTGAGCCCTCTGCTGACGAAGAAACTGGACTCACATATTTCCGAGGGACTTCTTTATCTAGCAGTGAACTTTTCAACGACCTTGGCCCCAAAATCCAACGAGGAATACGTCCAGAATATGGGTTGTTGCCTAAATCCAAAGATTGAAGATTCTTGCAACTGGATGGACACAGCCTCAAGGAGTGTCCCTGTCAATCCATTTCTTGAAATGGATTTGCCACCTGTAGTGACTACAAATTCCCCAATGACATCGGAAGCTCCCCAGAAAGTCTGTTACTTGAAAGCTTCAGTTTTTCTGGTCCAATCTCCAACGACCCTCAGAGACTCACATTGCCTAAGGATAATTTCCTTGGAACTGCAACTGCAAAAACCCACGACCTAAGTGAACCGAAGAGGAAAACTCATCAAGATTGAGCTTCACGACCCGATTGGATCCGGGGCTGCATTTGCAACCGACCCAATTGCAAGGACTGTCATCTTCTTCATCCCATGATACAAGCTTCCTTTTGGATCTTGGACGTCAACTTTGCAGACAATCATTCCCAAAACGTGATCATTCAAAGGAGGGTTCACTGATGTCACCAAAACCGGTTCCTTTTCAGGCGCTCGAAAGCTTGGAGCTAAGAATAGCACAACTCTCTAGAGCAGGGAGTGAGGAAGTGGAGGAGGACCACCACCACGATGATGAAGAAGGTCAAATAAAGCCCCCTCTCTACGAAGCTCCCTCTGCTTCATCTTCTCTGTTTTTTTTTTTGTTTTTTTTTCTTTTTTGTTTTTTGTTTTTCTTGCCGACCCCTCCCCCCAGATCTTCGTTCTCTTCTCTCTCCTGGTGTTACTCCCCATGAACGACGCCCATGCCTGGCCGATTCCCCGAGAGGAACCGGGATCGAATCAAGATTCCCCCAGATGAAGGATGAGACCTCCCCCTCCCCTCACCAAAACCGGTTCCTTTTCAGGCGCTCGAAAGCTTGGAGCTAAGAATAGCACAACTCTCTAGAGCAGGGAGTGAGGAAGTGGAGGAGGACCACCACCACGATGATGAAGAAGGTCAAATAAAGCCCCCTCTCTACGAAGCTCCCTCTGCTTCATCTTCTCTGTTTTTTTTTTTGTTTTTTTTTCTTTTTTGTTTTTTGTTTTTCTTGCCGACCCCTCCCCCCAGATCTTCGTTCTCTTCTCTCTCCTGGTGTTACTCCCCATGAACGACGCCCATGCCTGGCCGATTCCCCGAGAGGAACCGGGATCGAATCAAGATTCCCCCAGATGAAGGATGAGACCTCCCCCTCCCCTCGCCCCCCCCCCCCCCCCCCCCCCCCCCCTTTTTGCCGTTTTTCTCCTTCTGACCTCTCCTGTCCCTTCGCCCGTTCCCCCTTGCGTGTGTTGGGATCCCTGGTGGAAGATCGCCTGAGCACAGGAGATCACCAACCTTGAAAGTGCTGCGCGCGGGAGAGGACGTGATCAAAGAGAGATGGGCTGAGAAGTGGGGAATGGGCTGCGGGGTGTCGACGCAGGGGCCAGGGAAACAAGCCCATGAGAAGTGAGTCGCGTGGGCAAAAGCCCGCGCGAGTGAGGTGCAGGCCAGGTTCCGGCCCGACGACGACCTCTCTTCTTTTTTTGTTTTTGTTTTGAATTTTAATTAACTAATTAATTGATTAACTAGTAATTAATAATATTTTTCATTCTTTTTTTTCTATTTTCTAGACATGTAAAAATAACATTTTAATTGTAATTAAAAACCATATTTTTTGAATCTTTTTATCTCCTTTTTCTTTTCAAATAAAATAAATTTCTTATAACAATTTTCATAAAAAAATCAAGCTAAAAATGACTTACGGATCTGCAAAATTTAGGTGTCAATAGGCTCATTCCCCGTACTCTATATAATGGTCATGCAGAGGGGCCAATATTATATGACAATGCATATTTCAGAATCTAACAAGGACCAGAACCTGAGCTTTCCACGCTTCAATGTCACATATAATTTGTGTTACATCGACGACTGAAATTTGCACCAGTCTATTAACTCAAAAAAGACAGAATGATGATAGATGCAGGATGAAAATAAAGAACATCCAAAACTAGTTGCCAATCCCGGGGCTGTGCTCGGGAGTTTTGGGCCTCAAACACTTTTATACGTCTGGTAGATAGCAGCACGGCAGCTTTGATGACAGCGGCGGCGGCGGAGGCAAAGTAGAAGATGCATTTTCGTGTCTTCATTCGAGATTTCACCATGCAAGTTTTCGGTCTGCTCGGCTATGGTTTGCCTTAGGGGTGAGCAAAAACAGGATGGGTAGGTTCCAAACTTGGACCTTGTACCCGATCCTGTTTTAACCGGTTCCCAATTTTTGGACCCTGTACCCTACCCTGTCTGCATTGGACCCTGTATCCGACCCACCTTGTTTTTCCGGTCCGGTTCCAGGGTTAACCCTATTTTATATTGGACCCTGTTTTGCAACCGCTTATCTTATATGACTTTTCATTTGTCTAAGCAAAAATCATAACATTACATATACATTAGTAACGAATATGGATCTAATATTAGTCTCATTCACACAATACTACATGAAACTTTTCATTTGTCTAAAATGGTTAACAAATCTTTGGTGCAAATACTTCTCCAAAAATAAAATCAACATAACTCATCCTCCAAAAGTGAAATTAGGCGAGCCAATCAATGTGGTACAAAATCTCTAACAAAAATCTAAGATTCATATATAAAGAAAAATCAATAAAAAATCATATTCTAAAGACATATTCAAAAATTATGATTTAATAAAGTATATTTACTTACAAAATTAGAAACTAAATGGAGTTTATTTTTTTAATAATCGGGTCCAAGGTTCAGGGTAGGTTCCAAACCTGGACCCTGTACCCGACCCTGTTATAACCGGTTCCACTTTTTTGGACCCTGTACCCAACCCTGTTTGTATTGGACCCTGTTCCCGACCCTGTTTTCAGGGTGGGCCAAACAGGGAACCGGATTTACCCGGTCCGGTTGCACACCCCTAGTTTGCCTAGTTCCTCGCCGGGAATGGGTTTTGCTTTTTGCATGGTTAGCTTAAACTGCCTTGCTTGAGCTGACTCAAGGTTTAGAGAGAAGCCTAGAAGAAGAAATACAAAGGCAAGGAGAACCTTGTATTGGGCCATGACTCTGTGAGAGAGAGAGAGAGAGAGAGAGATGAAATCTCACGCTCGCAACCCGCCGCCAATTAAAGGAGTAGAGGAAGTGAGCCATGTGAGGCGTCAAACTTTGAAGAAGACTACCCCAGAAGACGAAAGCAGAGCCTTTTATGGGTTTGGAAAGGAATGAGTGTTAAATTTTTGTTAGTTCTTGTGCAATTCTGAAAAAGAATTTGCACAAGTTTGCAAAGTTGCTTGGATCACATATGATATATGTGGGTATTTCTTAGTAACTCGATTAAAGTTACATGTAGCTCAAACGATAATAATTTCCTAAAAATACTAAATTTCTAAAAACTCCTTCGTAATAGCGGTATTGGTTTGCTTCAATCACTTTCGAATTCTCTCTCTCTCTCTCTCATCGAAGCCCACCGCACGGTCATCGACGCACTGTATAATTTACAAGAATGAAAGAATGTTGAGAATATGTTACGGGCAGAATCGGAATGCGAGGTTTGGGACACATGTGGAAGACAGATTGCTGCCCCTTAGCTAGCTTGAGCCCACCATGCGTTCACTTTTTCAAAGTGTTGTCCCAGCATTTTTTCTTGTACTACGTTAACAATGAGTAGTATGATGGGTATAACCAATTACAGCGTTACTGATAATATCTAATCAAATTCAATATGAATCTCACACGTTTTTTAAACGTGATTGATTTGATTTAATGAACTTGATTACAAAATATTTTCTCATTCTTCTTATATGAATCTCTCCCCTACGAAACCCATAAAATTATTGACTAGTAAATAAGGATCAAGTATCAGCTGGTGTTAACAATAATAACTAAGAAATTGAGTGTGATTTAGCTACTTCGCGTTGGATCGGAGGTAGCTTTTCCCATGTTGATATCTTATTTAAGGTTATTGTGTCCATTAACAATTCCAAAGGTGTCTTGCCGTCACATGGTCCTTAAAGAGTTGAAGGCTTGTGAGATAAGAGAAAGAGCCGGTCTCTAGGCCTCGAATGTCGAGAGTGGAAACCTGCTAAGAATATTAAAGAAAATATTAGATAGGACTGGCTTTCCACATCAGCAATGAACCATCCAATCAACGAGTAACACGCGTTCAATTGATTCCACCCCATTAAAAGATTTTTTATGCTCCTTCACGCCTTTACTTTGGAGACACAACCACCACCTGTTTCAGTTTTCTTACCATTTCTGTGCACTTCTATCTCTTCACGAACCACACTCGATCTTCTCGCTCGGCTTGTTCCCTCTTCGTTGTCCCCCCTGAGCATCATTCGCAACTTCAATTTTTCATTGGCGTTCAACCAGCTTGCGTTAGGATTTGTGCCTAGATCTAGCAAACTCGCCGACCCTTCGCTTACTCCCGACCACGCCGCTTCTTCCACCTCTACTCTTGCCTCCCCGAGCCTTGTTGACCGCTTCGGTTTGATGTCGGGGTAAAGTGCTCGTTGACTGCTTCAGTTTGATGTCTGCATCAAATTAGCACTTTACCCCTCTTTCACTTTTTTTCTCACTTCACGACCTCTTTGTGCCTTTGATCTACACGAAGGTGCTGCCTTTGCCTTGGCAAGTCACCTCCCGAAGCCCCATTGGTGACTTTGATTTTCCCTCCGTGTTCAATCAGCTCAGCTTAGGGTTTGTTCCTCTGATTTGGGGTTTAAGACCAATGAGCTCGCCAACTCCTTGGCCGCCATTACTGAGTTCTGAATTTTTGCGTACGCGTGAGGAGCTCAAGTAAGTTGTGTTCATATGTGAGAAACTCAGTATGATCTATTACTTATATATGCGCAGGTTACAGACGTATTGTGTTTGCAAGAGAGCCATACATTATACAAATTAAAAAAAGAAGATCAAACATTAATAACTCTCTCGTTTGAGAACACAAAATTTACAGGGACTATGTGTAATTCAAATATCGTCAGCCTCAAAAGATCTTGATACATGTAGATGAATGACGTTTTCTATAATAAAATAACTAGAGAAAACTCTACTAGGAACGTCACTTATATTTTCCCCAAGAGAAAAAGAAATTGGAGGGACTTCACCCTTCAGACATACTTTTGTCATTATGCGAAACATAAAGTCTGGCAAACGCCAAATGCTAGGCTCAGGCAGGAAGGCACGAACAGACCAACGCAAAGGAATGCCAGCACTACATAAAGGATAATTGCGAAGACGAGCAGCAAGGCCCCGTTGTTACAGAAGCAAATAAAACAGTTGGCCTCAAGCTAAAATCCTAAGCAGCTACATTAATCAAGTGTGAGATCCTCAAACCATGATATTAAATGCAAGCATTATAGTCTCTGTTAGGTGCCTTGAACTCGGCTAAAATGGACACTAAAAGGACCAAATGGATTGATCGATATGAATACTTACGTGAGCTTGACATTTCCCCACCATATAGTGTTCTTGAAGCAACGGGACTGCTTTCTGTAATGGAGTGTGTTTCCTTGCAATGTCGAAGCTTTGTCAACAAGCAGAGCCAAGGCGATCACCCCTCTCTAGAGCTTTATTGATGTTGTTTATCATGACGGTTTGCACCTGTTATTATAATGTGACAAGAATCTTGATGAAACTGAAGAATTCAGAAGATCGAAAAAATTATCCATACCTAATCAGTGATGATAAGTACTATTACTTAGATGAACTCCCAAGTGATTAAAAGGAGCTCATCCAGTAATCAAATAAAACAAAAGAGAAGTCTTGCCTTGTCATGGAACGGTATACCATCCACAATGAACTTTCAACATACATATGTGAGATAATCAGCAGGAGTAAAAAAAGAATGTGACTTTTTACGAAGTTAAATGTCTACATGGTTTCAGAAAATAGACTTTGACACAACATATTAGTTGTTTAACATCACGTACTGCACATATAATTGAGGATGCAGAGTAACTAAAGGATAATAAGCAAACAATTGCTCTATCTTAATTGAATATGACTCAAACAACAATTGCAGCACCTAAGTAACTAGATTCGCCATGATAATAATCAAACTTCACAGCATTTTCCTCCCATTTAAGATTTCCATTGGTGGGGAACGCAAGCTAACGTGCTCTGTCCTTGGTGAGCAAAAAAGGAAAAAAAAAAGAAGAAGAAAAAAACTTCTTACTTATGCAAATTTCAGTCATTTACTCAATGGGGGTAATGAGAGGCCGATAGAAACAATAAACTCTTTTCATTGAAAACAATCTTTGCTTCAAGAAAACTAACAATGACACAGAGAAAACAGAGGAAACAAGGACTTTACCACATGCTCATATTACCTGACTCATTTTACCTTTCAAATGATTTAATCTATCTGCATTTGGACCATTTGAGTACCGCTCCATCTACTGGCTCAGTATCCTAGAAAATTCATCATTCGTGGTATAAAAAGGAGCTGAGAGGATGGTACAACTATAACTCTTCACAAATCTCTGATGGGTATCTCTAAAAATGCGAAAGGGATTCTTACTGCATATCACAAGCAGCAGAAACATTCACAAAGATCAAGACTTGAGACCCAAAATCATTTGTGAGTTGAGTTACAGAATGTGCAGGCGATCGCTGACTACTGAATTTATATAGTTTCTCCTCAAAGAAATGCTATCAAGTATTGGAGACAATAAATTCTTGCTAGATGCTGACGTATGAGGATAAAAGAACTGTATTTTGATGTCAATGTCAACTCATGCACTATTGAGACAAGCTAAAAAGAGTCCAATCTGGTCATTGCATATATTCATTTTATGGGTGAGATCCTGCTTTTATATCACCATTGCAATGAACCAATAATCCAGAAGGGCTGCTTTGTGTGAGAGAACAAAATATTCACCATGCACATGAAGCACCACACACTACGGTGACTAAATTTATTTGGATCTCATCTTGTTTGACAGAAGCATGTAAATCATGCTCAGATCCACAAATTGGGGCATGCCATCAATGCCTTTACAGAACGATATATAATCTCATCTATGGGTCTCACCTCTGTTTTACCACTAGCTTGATAACTTCTAGGGACATTAAACCAGCTACCGAATGACAGATAAGATGGAAAGCTTTGACGGCCAAAATAATGGCAAAAGAGAGCTCAAACTGCTCAGGGCCATGTAATGAACTACCAAACCACAAAGAAATTAAGCATCCATATTGCCAGAGTTCAAAACACCAGCTTCCCCAAACAAAAGATTGATTACAACAGATTCATGGAGCCATTAGATCCATATGGAACAGACTAGCCATAACTAACACGCACACATTCAATTTTAACAAAGTAAGACAATATCCAGGATACAAAAAGGTCTACATCAATCTTAACAAGAAAATTCTCAAACATTGATTCCAACGGCGTGCTCATTCTATAAGGAGAGATTGACGAGATGTTCATTATGAGCTTGGGTCAAAGTATTAACCTGAGCTTGTTGTGCGTGCACAAAAATTTCGGAACGCAGTATTGGCGGCCAAGGGGTTGGCGAGCTCACTGATCTCAGACCCCAAATCGGAGGAACAAACCCTAAGCCGGGCTGATTAAACACGGAGGGAAAATCAAAGTCACCAACGAGGCTTCGGAAGGCGACGGCCAAGGTAAAGGCAGTTCCTTAGTGTAGATCAGAGGGGTAAAGTGCTGCTAACCTGACGCAGACATCAAACCGAAGCGTTCAACAGCGCTCGGGGAAGCGGCTTGGTCGAAAGTGAGCGAAGAGGTCGGCGAGATTGCTAGATCTAGACCACGAATCGGAGGCACAAATCCTAACGCGAGCTGGCCGAACGCCACCGAAAGATCGAAGTTGTGAGTAATGCTCCCGGCGGAGAGGGAGCAAGCCGAGCGAGAAGATCGAGCGTGGTTCGTGAAAAGATAGCAGTGCACTGTGAACAGAAATGTTAAGAAAATAAAAACAGGCGGTGGCTGCGTCATCAAAGTAACGGCGTGAAGGGGAGGGACGGAAGACAAGACATCAAAAACCTTTTGACGGGGCGGGACCAAATGAATCGCGTGGCACTCGTTGATTGGAGAGTTCGAGTCAATCGTACAACTAAAGACTTGCACTCTTTTGTACATATTATTACACCAAACTGAACAACAACTGAGCATAAACGGTGGAACCGTAGTTCTTAAACTAATTCCCTATTCCCGGGCTGTGAGCAGGAGTTCGGGGCTTGTACGCTTGCACATGATTGGTGGATGGCCGCGGCATTGATGGGGCCAGCAGCACTCGCGGCGGCGCAAGAGGCGAAGTGGAGGCCGTGCTAGTTCTTGGGGCTTGATTCACCTTTTGAAGCTTGGTTGAGAGTGGGTCTTGCTTTTGCTCGGCTAGCTTCAATGGCCTAGCTTCACCCAACTGGAGTATCAGAGAGCATAGAAGAAGACAGACAGAGACAAAACGGACCTGGTTGGCGGCCATGACTGCGAGAGAGAGCTCGAGTGATAAGAGATGGCCACTGATAAGATTAGCGAGAAGAAGACTTATTTATAGACACAGATAAACTAACCACACTAACCGGCACGCGTCAGTTATCTTCACTGTGGACGAGCACGTCTTCGTTTCCCTTCAGAAAACATGCAGACATCGCACCGCCTTATTTGTGCTTTACTGCTTCTAGAAAGATGTGACGCGTGATCTGTGAATCGTTGGGTGCCAATCGATAACAAAAGAAAGAAACTAACTTATAAGGGCAAATAAATGTAGGATATCTATTAACAACAACTCTACTATAAAACATTTTCACTTGTAGTCATGAAAAAAAGAATTATCATTTAATAAAATGAATATAATTGTCTAAATTAAAACTTGAAAACCTAATTTATGCAACTTGAAGCATAAATAAGTTCTACTCGACTCATGGCAGTCCAAGTTAACTCTAAAATCAAAATTGTCTCATACAACCTCACTTTTTCACCATGCTAGCCAACTCTCAATTTTTTTTGCTTGTTCTATAATTTTTTGAAATCTCCCGTAGTAGGTTGAACCATTGAAGTACATGTGTGGGTTGGTAATTTAACTTTCATTGTATCTAGAATTGGTGAAAATGTTTCGATAGCACACTACAAAAAAGAATTGAGTTTAAGTAGTTATTCAAAGTACTAAAGAAAGTTCGCAAGCATCAAGTATATTTCCTTCTTGATGGTTTCATTTTTCATGGAATAAAAATTATTGTCCAACATTTAAGAAACTTTCATCAATATTCATATTTATTCCATGTTATGATTCTGGTTGTCCATCCCCATCGAATTGCAATTTATGATCCGCATTCCTCTAGCAGCGTCCTTTATATAACCTGACGTTCATGAAAATAATGAAAAATTTTCATTCCCTTTAAACATAAAATGCTCTCTATCTCTATAAACACTATACAGAAAGAAAATTTGAAATTCACGCAACGCAACAGCTAACGGTGCCTTGATATCTTTCTTTCATAAGGTTCTATTTTGCTCCATTAGAGAAACCATAGTTTAAGAATAGGGACATCATCCACACATTTACTTAGTTAATTTTGCACATAAATAATGTTTATAATTTGTAATCTGCAATCACAAGTTGGTTAAATTAAGTTTCCTCCAACTACTGGTAAAAGAAAGTCTAACCCTTTCTATATTGGGTCACTTGAACTTTTGAAAAAACACAACAAGTTTTTTGAAAAGATATTAGATAATATGAATAATAAGAATTGCTGGGAATCTGCTGAAAAAGATAAGAAAAATAAGATAAATTGTTGAGAGGTGAGGATAATCTAGCTATTCGGAACATGAAACTCAATGCTATAGGCTCTAGTGGCTATACCTCCAAGATATAACTAGAGCCGACAAAATGAGTCATTTACTCATTTTATAACTCAGTGCAAACTCAACTGTTGAGAGGTACAAGTAGTGTCTTTAAGGATAATCTAGCTATTTGGAGCAGGAAACTCAGTGCCATAGGCTCTAGCGGATATACTTCCAAGATATAACTTATATCTTATATTTTATAACTCAATTTTCGTCAAATGGTCTGGGTCGGGTTGGGTATGGGTTATTATATTTACACTATATGAATATGGGTCAAAACGGGTTAAATGGGTGAATATGAGTCGGACCATTTTTGACATGATCCAAACCTGACCCGACCCACCCATTTGACGCCCCTAGATATAGCAAAACTTCTTCATTATTCAACATCAAATAATAGAAGAAATAATAATAACATTATGTACATAACCCAGCAAAAGGAAAAGATACGTACAGAGAAAAAAAAGATATTCCTGTCTTGATATGTATATCACTTTTCAATTATGCTCGGAGTAATAATTTATAAGTATAAAAGAGAGAGAGAGAGAGAGAGCACGGCCTCAAACTATTTTTCTAAGAGACTTCTTTCCGCTTTCTAATTTGGCATCCAAGACTTAATAACCCCCAATTCCATAGTCAAATATAATGAACCTAATTTTGTGTTAAGATCCATTAGTAACTCCATAAGCGTTCCATCAAAGGTGTATTTAAAGTGTATGCATAATATCTCTAATAGTATCACATATGGAATCCAAGTCATCAATATGCCAGAGAACATGGCCAAGACACAACATCTGAACAGTTAAAAGAGTTGTGCCTCGTTGAAGCCAATGCATTTATCGCATTAGATGAAGTTGGCACATCAAACTCATCCCTAGTCAAGCTGACTGATTCAGTGATTACTATTTTAAATATGACTCGATTGAGTAGATTATTTTCAATTTGGCTAGCTCTTATTTCCCATGATTTCTTGTATCGTTGTGATGAGCTCCATTGTGCCATAATGAAAGCCACAAGATTGAAAAGTGAAATCATTGAGATCTTAGTAAGCTATTAAAGCATGGCAAGTGTTGTAATTTGGATTTGCAAAACTCTAACCAATTGGAAAAATATTAGGTGGTCCAGGACCACCAGGCAGCGTGGTCCCGGACCACTAAAAACGGGGCACGTGGCGGGTAGGCCCTGGTCATGGGCCCGCATTGCATTGCAAATACAACATAGCAAACCACACAGCTAAGTCGGGTCAAAAGTCAGAATAAAAAGGCAAATCTAATGAGAAGCTTTGCATGTAACTATTTTATGGACCTGATACTTGAGTTTGATCTACTTACGTGTAACATATAGCTTTGAGGCAGTTGTCCTGATAACTTGCATTCATAATCCCTTGATCACACCTTTTTCTACTCTTTAGATTGATTGTGAGTTGACCTTGGTACTAGGGAGTCAAGGAAAACATGTAGACTACATTCGAGATCAAGACATGAGGGATAAAAACTTTTCCTTATATGGAGATCCGGAGCACCTGTTTGAACCTATAGAAAATATTGATGCGGGTGATATATAAATTGATGAGGGAACTGAGATGAACTTATTTAGGAAATGTATTACCAATAAAATGACAATAGATCATAATATGCAACCGTTTCTATGATGTTATTTTTTCGACCTTTATAATGCATTTGTATTTTTTTTTTTGTATTTGAGTAATTCTTATCTCAACTTTTGTAATGTCATGTTATAATGTGAGCTTTAGTTCCATATCTCGTAGCCGTTTTGTGATTTTTCCTGTCTCTTGAAACATCCTATGATATTTCAGACATTTTCAGGACCTCAACGTTGGCGGCCAAACAACGAAATCCGTATGTTTTTATTGTCCGTCATTGGTATTTAGTTGCCTCCATTGGTGGCAGGGCCTGTCTTCCCTCTTGGTTAAAGCCCTTCCTTTGGTCGAAGTCCTCAATTGTGTTGTCTCTCCTCAAAGAGCAGCAGATGGAGACATAAGTCACACCACCTTGCTCCCCTAAACAATGCAGTCCAAGTTGAAACTAATTGCTTGGTCTTGGCTGAAGCAATCTGAAGTCTTCACCAGCTCATGTGGGAGGCCCACATGTCGATCCAAAGGTGTAAGGAGATTTTGTTCAAATTTTTTTCTTAATGTTCAATTTTCTTATTGTCCTACAGAGGCCAATATGGTCGCGGATTGATCGGGCAAAACCCATAAAAAATACCTTACCTCAATATTTGGTATCCTCATCTCCCCTAACTCTATGGGAATTATAATATACTATATTTTATGCAACTAAAGTGAATTCGGAGTTCGATTATAATAGAAAATGTGATCAAATTTATCAATTTTTTGCGCTAAATAATAAGTATTTCATTTTTATTGAAATGAATATCTTGCAATCTAAAAAAGTTAAAAATTTCTTCAAATGAAACAGAAATAGAAACATAATTTTTTTTACCATATCAAACAGATTTCTATTTTTGGAATAGAAATTCTTTGTTCGTATCAAACGTGTTTCTTTCTTCCGAAACTCATTTTGGAACAGAATCAGAAAAATCTTGTCGCCACCTCCCCGAAGGTGCACCACCTAGGGGTTAGACTAATGGATTGCTAAGTCTATGCCTAGCTTGAGCTCTCCCAAGCTCATACCAATTCACGACTTAGGTTTCAATTCTTAACATACAGAATCAATTTCAGAATGAGTCGCCACTAATCTATTTATGGTGGGTCGATTAGAAACCCAAGTAAAATACTGGGAGTAGTATTTCACCCCTACGAACCAGAGATTTTGAATTCGGGGACTTGAGAACCTATTTTTTCTATTTCAAAAATAACTTGCAGGCGGCTTGAATTGATTTTATTCCCTAACATGCATAGTGATCACGCCGGTGCACAAACAACTATTTAAATGCTCAATGAAATAAAACAATAAGCAAAGCAATAAAATAAGATAAAGCAAATCAACAAAGAAACTCTTTTTCTTTTTGGAGTTTTTAAGGTGTATGCAATGCATGTAAAAAAAATAATCCTATATGCACCTAAACTAATGCGATTCTAAGTTAACTAAACTAATTATCTATAGTTAAATAAAATATAATTTAAAATAGGAACCAAACTACATTAATCCCTAATTTAAATTAAGAAATTATCTTAACTACAGATAATATTCTAAAATATGAAAACTAAACTAATATGCAAATGCATGAAAGTCTAAACCTAATGACATGACCTAACATGGCTTAAAACATGCAATTGCTAAATTAATTTGGACTAAATGATATGTTATTTAACTAAATAAATTAAATGACATGCAAAAGGGTATTTTTTAGACACTTTTCTTATTTATTTAATGAAATTCGGAATTAATTAAACTAATTAATTATAAAAACCTAACCTAACATGATTCCTAAGTTATCTAGATGTTATGTTCTACCATGATATGAATTTGTATGAAAATCCCAAGTAACATGCAACTTAATGTGCCTAAACTAAATGTCATGCAACAACTAATAGTGCAAACCAAAAAGAACAAGACATGCATGTGATTTTTTTTCATTTTATTGGATTGGAAATAAAATGTAAAAGCCTAATTTAAACATGCAATAACTAAAATGCAATCTAATCATGCTATGCAATATTACCTAAATGTGATTTAATCTAAACATGAAAGTGTAAGTCTATCTAACATGAAATTTAAACAAGACAAGACTCATCAATTGAAAATAATATCTAAATTCAAACAAAAAATCTCGCAGATAGAATCAATAAATTGATCTTAAGACTTAAAGATTAAAACGTCAATTCTATTCACGCACAATTAATTATTCCGTCTAAAGCCTTATAGACGAAATAAAAAATCGATATTGCGGTTGTGAATTGGAAAATCAATTCCAATTGATAAACTTATTACCTAAAGCAAGCAGATTAGACAAAATGGCATAAAAGGAAAAAGGTAAACAATATGACAAAAGACCCTTTTACTGCAGAAAAAATGTTTTTTTTTTAAATTAAAATGATATAAAAAAAATAAGTGAATAACAAAAGGAACTCCCAGCAAAGTACACGTCCAAGATTCCCCACGGTCCATTCTCTAGCGCGTGGACCCTCCTTTCCTCATATTCAGCCTTCCCTATCCTGCAAACCATCATCTCCACATCTCCATCCTGCTATTACAACGTTCTGCAAACAAAAACCTCGCGGTGGAGGTGGACAAAACAGCATCGAAGGAGGACTAAAACATGATCGACTCACCGATAACTTTCCAACATCAACCCACAACTCATGCAAGAAAACCAATCACACGAAACACAATAAAAACAAGGTAAGTTTGTTCATGCAATTTGTCAAACACATGAGATGCAATGTAGGTCTTGGTGACAAGATAAAAAAATGCAAGGTCTAAGTTTATAATGCAATAAAAGCAACCACAAAAACAGAACCGAGCACTAACAAAGCTTATAAATTGGCCAAATCAACAACTATTTCGCTTGACTTCGAAGAACACGATGAAACTGTGTACAAGGAGATCGCGGGGTAGAAAAACAACACGAAAAAAAAAAACAAAATCTTCCCTACGTGACTCGAGAATCACGACGAGCCTTTTTGTTTGAGCAAGCTCAAGAGAAATTAGTGTTCGACCGCGCTCTTACTCTCGGCCACGATCCTCGGGAGAAATCAATTAAACCAAACGGCCATGGAACTCACCTTCGAATCGCCGAAGAAAAAAACACTAATGAAGAGGTGGATAAAGCTCTTTTCTCTCCCTCCCTCGCGCCTGTACTCTCTCTCCGTATGTGCTTTTTTTTTTCTGAAGAAGTCGCTATGCCTTTTTGTCCTTTGCAGGCCCCTTTTTATATTGAGTAAAAAGGTATCTCGGTCAAATCCTAGAAGATTTGACCGAGATATCTCCCTTCCACCGATTCCCTCAATTTCCCCTGATTGTTATAAAGAAATTTTGGTCAAATCCGTGAGGATTTGACCGAAATTTTCTTTCCTCAATCTCTTGATTCTCTTGATTCACTTCTTTCTTGGACAAATGAAATATTTCAGTCAAATCTCTTGGAGATTTGCTCAAAATGTCCTTCTTTTCTTTTTTAATTTTCTTTTTTATGCAATTAATTTAAATGTTAAAAATTAGGTGTCAATAGCTGCCCCTCTTTGAAGGGGAGCTCGCAGAGGTTGTATTCAAAGACTAATTGATACCTAAATTTAACTATGCAAATGCTATGCATGTTGTTTTTGTTGAGATTAACTCTCATTTTTTAAAATGTGATTATGACATGATAAATGCAAATGAAGGAAAAAGAAACATATCTGAAATTACTTACCTGGTTGGAATGGCAGATCATGGTATGTATGAGCTTTGAAACTGTTCTCTTAAACCCAAGCACTTGCTTCGGTCACAAAAGAAAGACAGTGAAATTACTTGATTTATTTTCTTGAGGCCCGAACCCTTACTTCGGTCACAACAGAGGCAAACGCTGAAAAAGACCTGATTTGCTTGAGGCCCGAACCCTTATTTCGGTCACAACAGAGGCAAAATGGTGAAAGAGACCTGATTTGCTTGAGACCCGAATCCTTACTTCGGTCACAACAGAGGCAAAACGGTGAAAGAGACCTGGATTGCTTGAGGCCCGAACCCTTACTTCGGTCACCATAGAGGCAAAACGGTGAAAGAGACCCGGATTGCTTGAGGCCCGAACCCTTACTTCGGTCACCACATAGGCAAAACGGTGAAAGAGACCTGGATTGCTTGAGACCCGAACCCTTACTTACTTGAGGCCTGAACCCTTGCTTCGGTCACCACAGAGGCAAAATGGTGAAAGATACCTGATTAAACTCGAGTCCCTATACATCGCCATAGGGACTCAAAATGAACTTAAGCTGAGAGACCTGTACATCGCCACAGACTCTCGAGATGAGACACCGATTCATCACCATCGGCATTGAAAGAAAAGTACCTGCACATAATCACAGTCACTTAAATTGAAGTACACGCATTCAGATTCTTGATCCCTGAAGGGATAACCACATCATCAAATCATCCGCTTCATCATAAAATGCAATTCATATTTGAGAGATTTCTTTGAGACAAGAAACATTTAGTCAGAAAGGACTTTTCACTCACTCTCACTTAGAAGGGCTTTTGTCCCAATGAGGGAATAGCTGAAACACTCAGTCTTACTATCATCATGTCAACAAAGATCCGAGTACTCTCGCAAGTGGTACAATCTTACCAATCAGGGAGGTCTTTGACAGGACCGTAATTTGGGCTTGGTCAACGGTTAAGCAAATGGGACTCTCCGAGTCAAGGCTTAGAAAGAAAGTCTTCAGCAAATATCGCCAGGTTTACAAGTCAAGAACCCTGTAAATGCAATAGAAACAGTCTTGCTCGCACTTCTTCGAGATAAGCTTAACACAATAGGAACCTCACATTAATTCAAATGCCCTAAGCTTAAAAGTGTGTATGGGATGAAAAACTGGAAATTTTTCCTCAGGCTCAACTTCTGAGCCTCAAACTTTGATTCACTAGGGATGCTATATGATGTCAAACTCACTGGGGACTATTGATAAGATTGCTTCATTCGGCATTTTTAAGAATCTGAACACAATGAGGATCGACTTTTTGCAGACTTGAGCCTTCGGCTCTGACTTCTATGGGCATCGGTCTTGCTTTTACCAGGCACACTACTTTTTCTTGCCCCTAAATTCTTTCACTTTTCTTCTGAATTTGGGCATTGTCCTTACTTTTACCAGGCTCACTGCTTTTTCATGCCCCATTTTCACATTTTTTTTTCTATGGACTAGACTAGACAAGGACTGACGTCTCATGATGCGATGCTTGTACTCTGCTATTCCCGATAACCTTGATTTTTTTAGATGAAATCACAGGCTCAAAGTGGCTAACAAAAGATAAAAGTGTTTATGATATAGAAATGAATGCTCTTCCTCATCCCTAAGGCACTTGATTTAATACTCGGTTCCACATGTAAAAGCAACACTCAAAGATTGATGCAAGTAAAAGCAAGAAAATTTCTATCCATTTTTCACCTTTTAACATCAATGATGCAAATGTACCTCCAATTTGCCCCGATGTGGGGTGGTTTTCGACAGGGGTACTATGAAATGAAACTTCACAAGTGTTTGGGCTCAAAATGGGTAATCAATGGTTCACTGTAGTGTTTGGGATATAGAAATAAACTACCTATCATCATTTTGGTTATTGTACCTTTCGCAAGAGAACTCTTTACCTTTTAAACATGGAACTTTGTGTGCTCATCTCACAACTGCATAAATAAGGAACTGTGTATAGATAAGGCTTGCCTTTCGTCATCCCGATACATCTTGCTTAGCATTTTCAATCAAACAAAAACCTTTTTAGCCAATGCGATCAATAACAATTCATCTCACTCAAAAATATCATGATATCAAATACAATAGATTTATCAAAAATGAAGGTCCATTGACCGTTCTTGGGTATGAACACGACTTATCACCATGGAAAATCAATTTTTGATGTCGCATCTTTCGTTATGCCCCCTGCTTAAAAAAAACGTGCAGAAACATGACTCTAAATAGAATCTGAAATTTGCAAAATTTGTATCACCTATCAATGCAATGCTTCCTCCAGATTGGGAAAATGCCCCACAGTTCTGCATGTTAACCTTCGCAAATTATTTTCCTTCGGAAGTGTCACCTCTTGATCAGTCAAGAAAAGTTAGGCTCTGACACATGAAGCAAAAGGATTAGAAAAATAAACAGGGTTTGTCCAACATGCATCTTTTTTTAATCAATTTTTTGATTTTTTTTTTGAATTTTTTTGAACGAGGAAACATGAAGAAGCCCAACCCTCAGAATTTTCCTTGGATGATATTTTTTCAATTGTTGGATATCGTCACCGGGCTGTTTTGGTGTACCTCATCATGCCTAAAAAAATGGTGATATTATTGAATAACTCTGAATGAATTACAATTATTGAAAAGAAATTACGGAATTCAAAATGAAAGATCGAAAAATCCTAGTAAAGCAATAAATGAAAGGAATTCCCTCGCAGGGGAGTAAAGCAAAAATAAATTACTCATGTAGGCTTGCACCCATTTCCTCCCGGGGCTCATTCTCAAAAATTGCATTGATGCCCCCCTCGTGCTCCGGAAGAGGATTTGTTTCAACATTTGGTTGAGCAACGCTGAAGGAGAACACCTTCGTATCCAAAAGATCCTGGATTTTGTGTTTCAAAGCATAGCAATCATCGGTTGAGTGACCAACTTCTCCCAATGGTAATCACACCTCTTTGAAGAGTTGAAGCCATGAAATTTCACAGGATTTGGACGCTTTGGCTCATGAGAGACCAAACCCTTTTTCTGAAGAACATGCAAAACCTTAGATAAGGGCCCCAGAAGAGGAGTGAATTGCCTCATGCTAAACTGACGAGGTGCAAATGCTCGGCCCCCGACCTGCCGATTTGTTGAGACATGAACATTTGAAGGTCCGCCAGAGGTTGGTTGTGAGTATGCCAGGTTCACTTCCGCAGCCGGTTCCTTATCCCTCCTTGGACTAAACTTTTTGGTTGGCTCATTAAACCATCCATCTCTTAGTCCAGTCTCAATCTGCTCCCCTACTGGAATAAGCTGATTAAAAGTGTCAGCGGTGGTGGTTATCATCAGGTTGCGGTACTCATAAGGAAGAGTTTTGATGAACATCTTCCCTAGCTCCATGTTAGAAGGTTCGAGATCAACTTGAGCATCCAGATTCCTCCACCGGATTGCATATTGTTTGAACGACTCGCTCCTCTTCTTTTTAGCCCGTTCGAGATCGTCTCCGGAAGGAGTAATGTCTGTTATGAATTGGTAATGCCTCAGAAAAGCTTGGCAAACCTCATCCCAGGTTTGGCAGAGGAACCTCATCCCAAGTTTGGCAGAGGTTTATGCCCTTCGTGATGTACCATCTCAGGGCAGGACCTGTCAAACTCGCTTGGAATGACTGGATCATCAGAGGAGCATTATCAACATATTGAGTCATCCTCACCAGGTACATCTGCAAGTAGGCCTTTGGGCAGGTTATGCCGTCATACTTTTCAAACTCCGGTATTTTGAACTTTTTGGGCATCTTCACCTTAGAATACACAGAAAGATCCGTGGGGACGGGTCTTGAATGCCCTGCAGTTGTTTCAGCTTCTCCTCGAGCTTCTCGAGGCGTTCTCCTATTCAGTTTTGTGTAAGTCATCAGGGATGGTCTTTTTCCCATAAGCAGCAATTGGATCTTCTTCCAAAGGAGGCATTTCCTCCTCTAAGTCCACAACAATGTCGTCCTTCAGTCTTGGCAAAGGTGCAAGGGCCGGGTTAAGTCGAGCAGCTCTAAACTCAGCGGTCATCTCTTGCATGGTAGTGAGAAACTGCCTCATTTGATCCTCCATATTGGCGACACGCTCGCGAAGTTTGTTTTGATCGGTCATTTTAGCTCAAGATCGCGTGCGGATTGGAGAACGAGGATCACTCGTGATTCCCTACGAACAAAAAAAAGATAGATAAGAATAAAGTGCAAAAAGGAAGACACGGTCCATGACAATGACCTAAAGACCCATTTTTATTCATCTATGAAATTGATCTTACATGAAATGTAAATCAAATGACCCGAAATAAATAAAAATGACTCAACAAAAGTCTTTTATTTAGTTTGTTCTATATACAAATGGAAAGCTAATGCTCGACGCAATTACCTATTCTCCTTAGCCACTTTCTTCATCTGCTCCTCGAGTTGCTCTGCTCTCTTCATAGATTCGGCCATCATGATCTAGCTTATCCCACCATCATTTGAGCTCGACTTTCGGAGCAGGAACGAATCGAACATCATATCTTCCCATTGTATATAGAATGTGACTCGACTCACCTAATTGTCATGGACCGAACAAAATAAATACATAAATTGCAAGAGGATAAAATAGAAAACTTACTTCCCAATCAAGCAAACATATAGACATGCACATGAAAGGTGCGGCTCGATTTCTACTCTACAAGGCTTAGCAAAGTGGAGCTATAAGGATGGAATGATCAGTCACAACCTCTCGTATTAAATCAAAGTCCTTGCAACTCCGGCTCAGCCAAAAGTGATGCCCTAATGCGACGCAGCCTCGAGGGCAGAAGCAAACACCTTTGGCACCAAGAAGGAAAGTTTTTAGGGTTAAGTTGGGCAACCTCTACTACGCGGCCTCGCGGTTGAAGTTGTATCCAACCTAACACCATCCTAAGTTATCCTAGTGCAGCCTAGGTTCGGCGGCGGATTCTGTGTACAAAAGTGTAGTGCTAAAATCATAAAGCGTGCACAACAGTTAATATCAAACAGCACTTCCAAATAGAGCAATTAAATACTCAAAATAAAGATCAACCTGCAAAAATACGTGTTAGGGACATAAATGAAATTTTCACTACCAAGCAATTTATGAAAAGAAGAAAACTGACCTAAGTCCTCTAGAGTTCATTGAACCAAGTCCCCAGTGGAATCGCCAAGCTGTCGCGACCTCTCCAAAGGTGCACCACCTAGGGGTTAGGCTAATGGATTGCTAAGTCTATGTCTAGCTCGAGTTTTCCCAAGCTCATACCAATTCACGACTTATGTTTCAATTCTTAACATGCAGAGTCAATTTCAGAAGGAGTCGTCATTAATCTATCTATGGTGAGTCGATTAGAAACTCATGTAAAATACTGGGAGTAGTATTTCACCCCTACAACTAGAGATTTTGAAATCGAGGACTTGAGAACCTATTTCTCCTATTTCAAAAATAACTTGCAAGCGGTTTGAATTGATTTTATTCCCTAACATGCATGGTGATCACGCCGGTGCACAAACAACTATTTAAATGCTCAATGAAATAAAACAATAAGCAAAGCAATAAAATAAGATAAAGCAAATCAACAAAGAAATTCTTTTTTTTTTGGAGTTTTTAAGGTGTATGCAATGCATGTAAAAAAAAATAATCCTATATGCACCTAAACTAATGCGATTCTAAGTTAACTAAACTAATTATATATAGTTAAATAAAATCTAATTTAAAATAGGAACCAAACTACATTAATCCCTAATTTAAATTAAGAAATTATCTTAATTACAGATAATATTTTAAAATATGAAAACTAAACTAATATGCAAATGTATGAAAGTCTAAACCTAATGACATGACCTAACATGGCTTAAAACATGAAACTCCTAAATTAACTTGGACTAAATTACATGTTATTTAACTAAATGAATTAAATGACATGCAAAAGGGTAATTTGTTTAGACATTTTTCTTATTTATTTAATGAAATTAGGAATTAATTACACTAATTATTTGTGAAAACCTAACCTAACATGATTCCTAAGTTATCTAGATGTTATGTTCTACCATGATATAAATTTGTATGAAATTCCTAAATAACATGCAACTTAATGTGCCTAAACTAAATATCATGCAACAACTAATAGTACAAACCAAAAAGAAAAAGACATGCATGCGATTTTTTTCATTTTATTGGATTGAAAATAAAATGTTAAAAGCCTAATTTAAACATGCAATAACTAAATTGCAATCTAATCATGCTATGCAATATTACCTAAATGTGATTTAATCTAAACATGAAAGTGTAAGTCTATCTGACATGCAATTTAAACAAGACAAGACTCATCAATTGAAAATAATATCTAAATTCAAACAAAGAATCTCACAGATAGAATCAATAAATTGATCTTAAGCCTTAAAGATCAAAATATCAATTCTATTCCCGCGAAATTAATTATCCCGCCTAAAGCCTTATAGACGAAATAAAAAATCGATATTGTGGTTGCGAATTGGAAAATCAATTGCAATTGATAAACTTATTACCTAAAGCAAGCAGATTAGACAAAATGGCAAAAAAGGAAAAAGGTAAACAATATGACCAAAGACCCTTTTACTGCAGAAAAATGTTTATTTTAATTAAAACGAAATTAAAAAATAAGTGAATAACAAAATGAACTCCCAGCAAAGTACACGTCCAAGATTCCCCACGGTCCATTCTCTTGCGAGCGGGCCCTCCTCTCCTCATATTCAGCCTTCCCTATCCTGCAAACCATCATCTCCACATCTCCATCCTGCTATTACAACATTCTGCAAACAAAAACCTCGTGGTGGAGGTGGACAAAATAGCATCGAAGGAGGACTAAAACATGATCGACTTGCCGATAACTTTCCAACATCAACCCACAACTCATGCAAGAAAACCAATCACACGAAACACAATAAAAACAAGGTAAGTTTGTTCATGCAATTTGTCAAACACATGAGATGCAATGTAGGTCTTGGTGACAAGATAAAAAATGCAAGGTCTAGGTTTATAATGCAATAAAAGCAATCACAAAAACAGAACCGAGCACTAACAAAGCTTATAAATTGGCCAAATCAACCACTATTTCGCTTGACTTCGAAGAACACGATGAAACTGTGTACAAGGAGATCGCAGGGAAGAAAAACAACACGGAAAAAAAAAACAAAATCTTCCTTACGTGACTCGAGAATCAGGACGAGCCTTTTTGTTTGAGCAAGCCTCAAGAGAAATTAGTGTTCAGCCGCGCTCGTACTCTCGGCCACGATCCTCGGGAGAAATCAATTAAACCAAACGGCCATGGAACTCACCTTCGAATCACCGAAGAAAAAAACACTAATGTAGAGGCTGATAAAGCTCTTTTCTCTCCCTCCCTCGTGCCTGTTCTCTCTCTCCGTATGTGTTTTTTTTTTCTGAAGAAGTCGCTCTGCCTTTTTGTCCTTTGCAGGCCCCTTTTTATATTGAGTAAAAAGGTATCTCGGTCAAATCGTAGAAGATTTGATCAAGATATCTCCCTTCCACCGATTCCCTCAATTTCTCCTGATTGGTATAAAGAAATTTCGGTCAAATCCTCACGTATTTGACCGAGATTTTCTTTCCTCAATCTCTTGATTCTCTTGATTCACTTCTTTCTTGGACAAATGAAATATTTCAATCAAATCTCTTGGACATTTGCTCAAAATTTCCTTCTTCTTTTTTTAATTTTCTTTTTTATGCAATTATTCTAAATGTTAAAAATTAGGTGTCAACAAATCTATTTATGTTTAGAAATTGAAATCTGGAACATAAATTCAATCATGCACGCCCTAACACTCTTGCCATCCGAAAAGCTACAATTCATTGGCCGCATGAGGTAACTATTTTTGAATGGTCTGCAGGACCTAGAGCTATAGCTTTCCCCTTCCAAATTACTCAAGTCCATTGAATTTACGGATACTTTTCAACTAAATTTGCGAAAAGACTTTCGACCTGAGCTAAAAACAAAAGGGAAACAATGGAAAATTCTTTGTCTTCACAAGAAAAAGAAAAAACAGAAAAGAAAATGAATTGCATTTACGTAGCCCGTGACAAGTAATGAAAAACTTAAGATCACATAGTGATCGGATTCGTGTTTCCCAGCTATGACTTGTTGGAAATAATATGATCAATAGAGAAGAATCAGATTTTGAGGTGTAAAAAGTACAGGCAAAAAACCACAAGGTTACAGCAAAGCTTTTAATGAGAATATTATGAGCAATTTGAATATTTCTCCAAAAATCTCAAAAGGAAAAGAAATTGGTAGAAAGGTTGTATATCTCTTTCAAATAAACGAAAAATTGGAAGTTTTGATATTGAACGGAAACGTTAAATGTATAATAGTGCATGGATACGTTTGAACAGACACGGCTTTCCACAAGTTAAGACTTGATTAAACAGCCAATCACTGGAGGGGCCTTGCTAAAGTGGAAGCGGATCCCCTGCTGTGTGTACGATCACAGTAGGGATGCTGTGGATGGCTTCCCAGCCGTCCGATCTTGATTGGACAGCTGAAAATTTTTTTAAAAAAATAAATAATTTTTTTTTATAAATTCTCAACCATTTTTATTTATTTATTTATTTATTTTATAAAATCTTAATTGTTCGATTAAAAACGGACGGCTGATCATCCGATCATGATCCGTACACCACAGCAGCCCACTCTTCTCGGGGATTAAACAGCTCAAGTCAACAATATACGGCGGCCGCTTTTTGAGACGACGACCATGCTTCTTTGTCCCCATCACACGCGCGGCAAGAAGAATCATTTGATTCTTCAAAAGGGCCGACGACCAACGGATCTCCAAGGTGTCCCCAGAATCCCGGCTGTCAACGCCCATGTCCTTGTCCTTTTCTCGATTCTCACTTTTCTAGCGCACCCATTTTTATTTATTTATTTGCGGGTTAGTTTTGTCCAAGCTCACGAGACCGACGACTAAACCCAGTTGTCGTTACAGCTGAATGTGTCACTGAAATCGATCTTATCTTAAGAATGTCCTTAAACTCCAAAGAGCCACGTTCATATAAACTGATGTATATACATGCCAAAAAAAGGTGTTTATCAAATGTACGACCATCACTCATCCAATAATTATCAAAGGCTAATTCATGAGGCCGTTGTGGCAACTTTTAATTAGTTCAATCACACAAAAACAGTTTGACTTTCATTGGATTGAATATGTGTTATCAACGCTCTTTTAAATCCGTAACTTTCGTTTTATCTATCTATAGTGATATATTTAAGGTCACGTTACCATTTTTTTTTTCATCTTTGAACATTGAATTGAGTGAAAGCAATTATAAGATGATAATTGAGAAAGTTAAAGTCTTAGCGTCTTACCTTACCCAAAAAAAAAAAGTCTTAACGTCTCATTCGATCGAACCTTAGAAGATTAATCATTAGAGGTAAAAGGAAGACATAATTCTTTTTCTCAATTAGCGTTAAAAACTTGACTGAAAATTATAATAGATATCATAAATATCCATTGTCGAAAGATTCAGGCCAATTCATAACAAGGCGGTTTCCCTCATTATCTTCTCTAAAAGTATAAAATAAAACTGAAACTTTTTACATTCGTATGACTCTCATTGTGTTCTAATGAATATTATATTCATCCGATAAAGCATGTAGTGCAAAGCACACGTCTTAGTCAATGACGTTCTTATCTTTTACGAAATCCGACTGGGAGAGGGAGAAAGACATGGGAGGGCTTGTGGGTTTCAAGAGAATCAAATATTTCAAAACATTGTCGGAAGACAAAAAGGAGTCGAAATTCTTTGATGTCTACAGAGAAATTTTTTTCCAGGCCGAGAAGAGAGAAGTCGATTTCCGATAAGATTACCATCAACAACTATAACAGTTTAAAATGAGAGATGAATGTGCAATCTAATATTAAACTTCAGCCCTTTTACTATAATTTCATGAATAATTTTGTTTTACTTTTTTCTTAAAGAAGAATTTTTTTTTGTTTTATCGCTATCAATTATTGTTAAAATTTTAACTGATAAATAAAAACGTGACTTAATACATAAATACTATAATAATTTTTACGAAGGGTAGAGAGCGGTCAACTGTATGGTTCAATTATCGTACCCTATCGCATGACAATGCATATTTTGAAATCTAACACTTAGAAAAGGAGCACATATCAATTAGAAAACGAGCACACACGAGAACCACAAATAGAACCAGTTAAAATAAATGGATAAAAAACACAACTGAAGTTTGCACGCATTTTGTCTCATAGATAATCAATATTTACATGGATGACGAACACTTGATATCGATGAACCATACGCAAGTGGCCATCTATCCCTAGTCAAAGATAGAACGGTGATATATGCAAAAACGCAGAACCATCCTCAAGTTGACATCACGATATCGATGATACGACCGTAGTTCTGTCGTTAATTGCCGATGCCCGGGCTGTGGCCAGGAACTTTAGGCCTGGAGGCATCAAAGCTAAGGCCGGGAGCTGGCGGAGGCATCGTTGTCCCCACCATGGCACTTAGGCGCGGCGGTGGTGGCGGCGACAGCAGTGGTGGAGGCGACAGGGGTGGCGGCGGCTGAGTAGAAGACACATCGATGTTCGTGACTTCGATGGAGTTTTGACCAGGCAAGCTTTGGCTCTGCTCCGCTGTGGTTTTCCTTGGATCCTCATCTGGGAGTTCATTTCAATTTGGAAGCTTGGTTTGGAATGGGTTTTGCTTTTGCACGCCCAGCCTTGACTGTCTGGCTTGAATGGATTGAAGTAGAGAGACGGCCAGAAGAAGAAAGAACAACGCAATGAGCACCTTGTTTTGGGCCATCGCGAGAGAGGGTACGCCTAGGGGTGTGCATGGTCCGGGTTAGGCCGGTCCCGTGCTCAACCCGAGGACCAACCCGCACAGTATCGATCCTCAATTTTTGGGACCGTGGACCGACCCGTCAAGCTTGGGACCGTGGACCGACCCAACCCTATCGGTCCGGTCCGGTCCCAGGGTCAACCCGAGACTGCTAATGCATAAAAAAAAGGCAATATAATGACGACAATACATAAATTGACACCAAACTCGCCAATGTCAAACAAGAAACAGATCCAATCGGATCGGCTTTAGCTTTACTTACAACTTGCTTCCTCTAATTTTAAAATCCTATACTTTGTTTGGAAAAGCATAACGCACCTGACCATGAAGCTTTTCAGTTTCCTTCAACATAAACTCAACCAAAGAACCATCAAAACCATCCATTGAGAATGCATGAGGGTTGTATGTTTCAGCATTGTAACAATATTAAGATCACTCAAGAAGGCCAAATATTATGCTGTCCTCTTGCCGAATTAAAGAGTGTCTTATGCCCTCCAGCTTCAAGCTCTCGCTCCTGTCTACCCTTGGCTTCAGCGAGAATCTACATACAGAAAAACCAAAATTCAGAGCAAGTTCCATCCCATTATCAACTGAGATATCCCATTCCTTCACAGTATTCATAGCAGAACTCTGAAAATAAAAGTGAAACATATCCAAAATAAAATGCGTGAGAATTTGGTCTTCAGAAGTTACATCATAAACATAGAACTAAACCTCACGAGCATTCAAGAACAAAGACTATAGCAGCATCGATTGTCAGGAAAGAGACTCAAAAGTACCCATAATTCAAAGACCGCCACAGTCCACGCCGCAACAATAACTGAAATGTCGCACCTTCAACATCAATTTTCGCAGCTTAGAATTTGGATTGTCTAAGGAGAAGAAAAAGGAAAGGCATTATCCTTTTTAGAAGGGCACAGCATTTTGGGTCCTTGGCCAAAGGCCCACAAAATTGTATTTGTTCAACAAGTCAGACAATGGGATTACACTACCCCGAATCACACCAAACAAACTTCGAACCGCCTCGCCAAAACTGGCAAAATCATAAAGAAGAAGCTTGGGTGCCCAAAATTCGCGAGGGCAGGCACAAAGGACGCAACCAAGGTGGCCAAATGAACTGTATTTACGAACTTTTCGCAGAAGGAGGGGAAACGAGATCATACCCAGGAGGACTGACAGAAGCGTGGGTGCACAAGACGCCTCCTCTCGCGGAGCGCGAACTGGGACCGAGCCCCACGGGGAGGAAGACGACATGGTCGAGCGGCTTCCGTCGTGTAGTCCTCCAAGCGACGACGGCAGCGACGGAGCAGAGACGGCAGCGTCGAGTCGGCGACAAGCAAAAGCAGAGGAGGAAGACGCGAGCGGCGAGACAGCGTGAAGAAATTAGGGCTTGATGAAGAAGAAGGGTTATTCAGTTCAGTTTCAGTATTCTGCAAGACTGGGCTCAGTGGGCTGCGGTTCATCCTAGACTAAAGGCTCTTGGGCGTGTGGGTTGGGCTGGAAGCTTGGCCTATAGACTTTTTTTTTTTATTATTTGGGCTGAAGTAAAATTAACAAAATTTATAAATTTTATGTAATATATTGTCGGGTTGGTCCGGGTTGGACCAACCCGATACCTTAGGACCGAGGACCAACCCGTACAGTACCGGGTTGAAGATTTTAGGACCGAGGACCGACCCGTTCGTCTTAAAACCCGACCAGGACCGGTCGGGTTGGGCCGGTCCTGGGCCGGTCCAGGGTTGACCCTAGACCGTTGCACACCCCTAGGTACGCCACGAGAACACTAACTCGCGTGTGGTGGTTATATAGAGAAGCTGAAGGAGAGACAAATAATATTTTCTTTGTTATGAACTGTTCTCTCTCTCTCTCTCAAAATACTATGTCAAATTAAAAAATTAAATTAATCTGAAATACTTCAACTAATGATGCCATGATATATCTTCTTTTAAGAGGTCATGTCTCCTTCATCCCTAATTAGAGAAGTAACTATTGTGATTGATTGAATAAGAAATATAGATACCACCTGGTTGGGACTTAATTTTTACTGATCCGGGTCAGTTTTTTTAGGTTGTTTTTTTTTTGGTTAGAAAAATCATCATTAATTAAAATTAATAATATTTTTAAAAATTTTAAAAATATTTAATCAATTTCTTAACAAATTTTAAAAAAATAGAAACCAAAACGAAACGAAAACCACCGACACACGCAAACCAGGGAAAAGACCGAAGGGCTGGACGGAAAAGAAAAATGAAAGAGGGATGGGGCAAGAAAAAGACAAAATATAGGGAGAGGAACCTTCGATTTTCAATTGACGCTCGCCCAATTCACATTAGGATTCGTACCTCCAAATCGTGATCTGGGATTCTGGATCTGCTCACTGACCCGAGCCCGTTGACGGCTCCGATTTGCTGAGGATTCTGGCTGTTGGCTGGGTAATAAAAGGAAAAAAATGTCAAAAGTCAAAGTCAAATAAAAGCCAAAAAAAAAAGCTGCTGAGTTGGTGAAAGTAGGATAAAAAAAAAACCCTTCGTGCGGAGAGAAAAGAGGAGCCGCCGCAAGAAGGAGAAGAAAAAGACCGAAACTTTGTGGTTCTGTTTCAAAGGCCAAACGTTGACAGAAACGGCTGAAATTTCAGTATTTTGTTTCAAGTTGATGGGTGTCGCTCATTGAGAATCTTCTTTGAAAATTTCTGATTGTGATTAGGGTTTTCTTATTCGGTTTATGTTAATTCATATTTATGGTGAGAAAATACAATTATCTTGGTGATGTTTGAACCTTTAGTATGTGACTAGAAGAGACTACTTTGTGTATTCGACTATTTTTGGTGATTAGTGAAAGTTTTTGGCCCATCTGTGGTTTTCTTTCCTCATTGAGTTTTCCACGTAAAATCTTAATGTTGTCTATTAGCTTTATTACTTTATCACTTGGCATTATATTTACATAATACATGGTTGTATTGGGTGGTTGTTACTGAGATTAAGGCCGCGTTTGGTCGACCAGATAAAAACCAGAGTAGGATATGTTTTATCCTATCCCGTATTTGGTAGATGTCTAGGATAGGAATAAGGTCGGATATAGAAGGGATATAAACTAGATAAAAAAATATCAGGGGGAGGGTGGAATAAGGTGGGATAGGATTTCTTTTATCCGAAACATAAAATATTTTTTTGCTTCTCTCTCCGTCGTTCACCCAAAGATGACTCCAACACTTTTGTTGGGTCCGAGTTAGAGAGTCGGACTGAGTTTCCTCGACCTGGTCTGAAGTCCATTTTTTCAAATTAAAAAAAATTGAAAAAAAATTATAAAAAAAAAAATCAAAAATTCATTTTTTAAAATACAAAAAATATAAAAAATCGAAAATAATAATGATATTAAATTAAAGAATTTTTAGGTGGTTGACTACAATTTATTTCATATAGTATTAATTCTCGAAAACATTTGAAAAGTTTTAAACTCAATTGAATAAACTTTTATCCATAATATCGATGTCGAAGCCTTCTTCTCGATAACTCTCCGATTCACATCAACATTTTATGAAAACGACGAACTGTAATTTTTTTTATAAATGAGAATTGTTCAAAGATCGTTTGTTAACATAATTAATTGTCATTGCAAATGAATTTGGGACTTTATATTTTGTTCTAATTGAGCATTTGTTTGATTTGGTATTGGACCTGTAACAAAATGGAAACAAATGAAAAACTTGTAAGAGAAAAAAAGAATTTATGTTTCAAAGTAAATATATTGAAATTGATGTTATTCTAAAAACATTTAATGTTGAATGGGGTAATCAAAAGATTATTTCAAAGAAACGGAAAATAATAATGCGTAATCATAAAATTCGATAAGAATATATTAATTTGAAAAAGATATATTGGTTTGGATGATTTTGTGAATATTAAACCTACAAATTTGTACTTATCTAATGTTATTGTTTTTAAATATATGAACTTAAATTCATAATTCATTAAATGACATATTTGATAAGATATGAAGATATCCGATTTTAAATCCGTAGTTTACCAAACAGTAGATTGAATAGGATATGAGGATATCCAACTTTAAATCTATAGTTCACCAAATAATGGATGTGATATGAAGAAATCTATGAATTTCTTATCTTATCCTATCCAGTTCTATCCCATCTAGAAATATGGACGACCAAACGCAGCCTAAGTTTATTTTGATCGATTTAGTTTTGAAGAGATATTGATCCTGGATTTGACATAATTCTACGTGAATTGTTGTCCGGTTCTCCCCAACACTGCCATACACAAAGAGGTTGTGTGCCACAGGATTTGTCCGTGGCATCTGCGTTAAATAATGAAGATGGAGCAAATGTTGTGTTTTCTAAATTGCAAGGAAAGTCCTCCATGAAACGTTTGGTTTATAGACTTTTTAGGCATAAGATGAACTGGGGCATATGCATAAGTATTTTAGTATGATAATATTAAGTAGAAGGGCATCTGAAACATCTCCTCAACTTGTTTATATTGAAGATGTGTCGATGGTGTAAGTTATAATACAAGGGAAATTCAAACACTGAAAAGATCCAAACTTGGATGTGGGATATGCAAAAAGTCAACTTCACGGTCTGTGCCTTCAATTAACTTGATTCAAGTTTGCATGGTTAGAAATGCGTTTGGTCGACCGGATAAAAATTAGGATAGGATATGTTTTATCCTATCTCATGTTTGGTTGCTGTCTAAGATAGGATAAGGTTGGATATAGAAGAGATATAAACTGTATAAAAAAAATTCGAGGAGGAGAGTTGGATAAGGTTGGATAGAAATCACATAAAACCTTACGTTTTGTTTTTCTTTCTCCGTCGTTCATCCATAGACGACTCCAACTCCTCTATTGGGTCTAGGTCAAAGAGTCAGATTAAGTTTCCTCGACCCGATCCAAATTTCATTTTTTTGAAATTAAAAAAAATAAAAAAATAAAAGGAAAAATAAAAAAATTCAAATTTTCATTTTTAAAAAAAATATAAGAAAATATAAAATTCGAAAAATATAAAAATATAAAATAAAGAATGTCTAGGTGGTTAACCACAATTTTTTTATATAGTATTTATTCTATAAGTCTTGAACTAATTTTAGATTTTATATTTTGAATAAACATTTTTAGTTTAACATAAAAAAATGTGAACCCTTAAAATGTTTTAAACTCAATTGAATAAACTCTTATCCAAAATATCGACTTTGAAGCCTTCTCCTTGATAGCTCTCCGATTCACGTAAAAATTTTACGAAAGTGACGAACTGTAATTTCCTTTATAAATACGAATTGTTCAAAGATCATTCATTAACTTGATTAATTGTCATTGTATCCTCGTAACAGTTAAAAAAAGCAAATAAACGTTTGTTCTAATTGGACATTTATTTAATTTGATATTGGACCTGTAACAAAATGAAAACACATGAAAAACTTGTAAGAGAGAGAAAAAAAATGTTTCAAAGTGAATATATTGAAATTGAGATTATTCTAAAACGTTTGATGTTGAATAATGAGATAACCAAAAGATTATCTCAAAGGAACATAATGCGTAATCATAAAATTTGACAAGAATATATTAATTTGAAAATAATATATTATTTTGGATGATTTTGTGAATATTAAACCTGCAAATTCTTACTTGCCTAATGTTATTATTCTTAAAATATCTAAATTTAAATCCGTAGTTCATTAAATGACAGATTTGATAAAATATGATGATATCCGACTTTAAATCTGTAGTTCACCAAACAATAGATTGGATAAGATATGAGAATATCCGATTTTAAATCCGCAGTTTATCAAACAATGGATGAGATATAAAAAAATCCGTGGATTTCTTATCCTATCCTATCCAGTTATATCTTGTTTATAAATCCGGACGACCAAACGCAGCCTTACAAAGTAACAAGTACATTGGCAACTTCAGCAGATCTTCATACATTAACAACGATTTAGCCAATATAGCTAAAATTTCGCACAAACAACCTCTGAACAAGTGAAAGATGAAAACAACGTCATGCCCACAAATAGCAAAACTCTATTCACGCCACTCTGGTAAGTGTTACATGAGGGGTTAGCAACCCAGCAACATATTAGAGCTGAGAACATCTCTTGTCCTTCCGGTATTAACTTCTCCCACGTTAACGCTTACCCCTCCAGCGCGAGTGGAACTCTGGGACTCCATTATCGTTTGTTGCTGTTGAAAAACTTGTGGCTGGGTGGGCGCCTAGCTCGCTCTATTTGCAGGATCTCTCATTTTAACCTGCATTGTTTCACGGCGACTGCCATCTGGTGGGCTAGCCCACCTAGTTGGCTGCCTCTCGTTATACCAATATCGTGGCTGGTGAATAACTTTACCATCGCCAGAAAAATCACCTTTGAACGTCCTGAAAAATCCTAAACCCGGAAATCAAGCACCCGGATTCAATATAAGTGGTTGATGTTGACACCTCAAATTTTCCTTTGTAAAAAAAAAATAAAGAAAAAAATAAAAAAAAAGAAAAAAGAAAAAGAAATAAGAAATGAGACATCCCACTTACAGCTTTCAACTTTCATTTTTCCAGGGGCGCGTGTGCTCGGGGAAAGGGAGATGATAATAAAGAAAAAGAGGAAAGCGGAATCAAGAAAAAAAAAGTGAAGAAATTAGTTTCTGAAGGAAACATTGAGCAAGAAAAGGAAGAGAACACATCAAGGAAATAAGAATCATGAATAAAAGGAAAAAAATAAGAGAGGGATCAGAGAGAGAGAGGAAGAGAAATTCGGGTTTTGACTTCTTCCTCGAAGAAGATCGAACGAAAAAAGAAGGAAAGAACACATAAAGGAAAGGAGAAGGACACGAGCAAAATAACAAAAAGGAAAGAAGAAAGAAAAACAAAAGGGAGGGGGGGGTGAACGAAACAAAAAAACAGAGAAGCAAGAGAGAAAAAAGAAAAGCGTACGAGAAGAAAAAGAGAGGGAGGCTTCGATTTTTTTTGGCAACAAGGAGTAATTTGTTCACGAAAAGGAATGAAGTTTTAGCACAACGTGATTCACACTCTTTTTTTGAAACTCATCTTTCATCCAGGTAAACTCTACTCTACATGCCTCGCTTTTTCTTATTTCAACTAAGCACAAAGCACCGAATTATTTTCGTGAAATCAATGGTTCGAGTACATTTACTCTCTGCCTTTTTCTTTTCTCATATTTTTATTGCATGATTGCCATTTGATCGAGTCGGTGTTTGACACATCTTATAGGAAATCTCCATCTTTGATGCCAGCGGTTAGAGGCTACTTTAGTTACTTCTTTTTCATCACTTATACTCTTCTTGCATTTTTTATGCAATTTTATTGATCAGTGATGGTTCAATCGGTGGCCAAAAATCTTGTTGAAATTTTTATCGACGGTCGGTTTTAATCGTTATCGAAAATTAAATGGTCGTTTATGTCATTTACAAAGTTTGATGATACGTGTTAGAATGGATTTTTTTTAGACATGATTCGGCTAAAACAAAGCTTGAAGAAGAGCAATTGAAGAAGACGTGCAAAAAAGAAAAGAAATAAAAGAATTGAAAAATCATAAAAATAATCCGAAATTGGAAGTTGGAATCGGGTTGAATAGGTGCTGGAAATTCGGATTGGGCCTATTCCAAATTTTGGGCCTATTCAAGATTGGGCCAGGTTTTTTTTGTAATTTAGTTTAAAACCTTTTAAAAAAACTGAGTTGGGCCATAAGCTTGGCCCAATTCGAAGACCCAACCCGGACCATTGGGGTCCGGGTCAGCGAGTCGGATCGGGTTTTCCCGACCCGGTCCGAAGTCCCTTTTTTCGAATTAAAAGGTAATAAAAATAAAAATTCTGAAAATTTAAAAAATTCCGAAAAATCTAGATAATTCAGAAATTAAAAAATTAAAAAATTCATTTTCAAAATTTCAGAGAAGTTAAAAAAATTAGAAAAATGTCTAGGAGAGTGACCACAATTGATTTCATAGATTTTTAGTATTAATATTATAAGTCTTGAATTAGTTTTAGATTTTCCATTTTGAATAAACATTTTTATTTTAGCATAAAGAATGAGAAAACCTTTAAAAAGTTTTAAACTCAATTGAACAAGCTCTTAGAGTTTTACATTATAGGGTGTTTTGTTTGATTTTTCTTTTTAAAGGCATTGTTAAGATTATTGATTGCGCATTTCTTTTCAATTATACTTGTTTGCACACTTTCTTTACATTGATTGTTATTTTTCTTTTAGCATGGTTAGGATTTAAATAAAAATAATGCATGATCAATTAATGGACTAGTCACTTTTGTTAACAAGAAAATCAAGCCTAGGTATCGAAAGGGCACTAATTTACTTACTAAGAAAAATGGAGCACAGGTTGGAGGAGTTTTGAATGTTGGGCCGGTTGAGTGGACCAGCTCCTTCTCCTCGCAGGCCCGAATCTAGCAATCCAAATGGGCCCCTACATGCCTAGACCTAATCAAATAGGCGGGTCGGGTCGAACTCTTTTTCATTTCGAACTCGAGGGGCTTGACGAGCCTAGGGCCGTAAGGCCTATGATCCGGTCCATCCTGCCTTACTCCTGGAGAACTGGACAGAGTGGGTCCCCAAAGACCAAGAGATGGGCCGATCTCTGCTCAGACCTCCTCACATTTCAGGGGTTGGAGGTGTGGTTTTCAATTCCATGGGAATCACAAAGAAGTTATTTTATTTTATTTTATTTTATTATTACTTTACCAAATAGAATATATAATAAGGAGGGAACCCGACACCACAAAACTCACACTTATGATGGCATTAGATAATATAAGTTAAGAGTGAAAGGGCGCCGTGGAGGAAATCGCAAAGAAGTTAATTTTGCTTGTAAATTTCTTTTCTCTAGTCAATGGAAATTCTTTTGATTCGTGAGATCACACTTATACGAAACATGAACTCGGACGTGATGGCTCATTAGCCCCGTGCAAGTACACTTAGGAAATCTAGTGGATTTCTTTGAGTCTGGAAGATTAAGGTAGATTCACTTCTCTCAATCGCTCTTCCATCCATTGACACCGTTCGAAACTTCAGCGAGAGTTTTGCGACAAATTATGTGATCGAAAGGGTCATAGACGACATTAAATCCAAAATCAACTCGTCAACTTAGCATCGCGTCTTGAACTCAGTTCGCGGTTTCGTCCTGAATTATTAGTTACGAAACTACTCCAGAGTTATTTACACTTGGAAGAACGGTAGGAACAGGAATTATAATCGCAAAGTCGGCGAGGCAAGCCAAGCCTTAATTAAGCAGGCAACTTCACAAGATGGTGGACTTTGGGCATTTGGCTCGATCGATGGCGATGCTTTGATAAACATTACCTGGCAGCCATCTTCACACCGCTATGCCGTTTTCTCTTTGCGCATCTGCTCGAGCTCCATCAACTTGTTCTTCTTCTCGCGTGCTTGAGGCCAAGGCTTGGGCCTTACTGGCTTCCTCATCCCAGTCGATCCTGGCAACGAACACCAACAGCAACATCAAGCAAGCGACCACGCCGACCAAGAACCCGAGCAACAGCCCAGCCAGCCCCAGTGCCACCTTGAAAGCGAAAACGATGCCCAAGGGCAGGGCTAGGAGGTAAAACCCGCCGAGGTTCGCGTACATCGCAAGCCATGGTTTTGCTGTTCCCCGCACGATTCCTCCAGAGACTGCCAACGGGAAATTCACCACTTCCACCACGGCCATCAGGAGCATCATCTTCTTCTCGCTTGACACGATGCCACGGTCGTGGCTGAACAGAGTGCCCCAGCCCCCCCTAGACACTACCATGAGCATTGCGCCGATGCAGCCCGAGAAGACATTCACTAATAGAGAGACATAGGCCGATTGGTAAGCGATATGGGGCCGGTTCTCCCCCAGTTCGTTTGATACCCGTGCAGATGCACATGTCGCTAGAGATAACATTGCGGAGTAGAGGAGATAGTCGAAATTGAGCACGATGGCGAGCACTCCCACCGCCCACTTGGCGTTCTCTAAATGCCCCGTTAGCAGCACTAAGATCTCGTAGCACCACCATTCGAGGCAGGTGGTGAGGCAGCATGGCCCGCAGAGCTTGAGCAGTTGGATCCAATCGCGAACTCCTTGTTCCCACCACCCACCGTCCTTGCAGTTCCGATCCTTGCCATGTTCAACAATCGCCACATAAACAATGAGTAGAATCACTACCATCAGATCAGCGATCCAGACCACCATCGAAATGCCCTCGAGGCCCTTCGTGGAAAGAGAGGGCGAGGGCCGAGGCGAACATTATTGGGATGGTCACGCCCTGCGAGCTCAGATAGGCCTTGAGGGGACAGAGGAAGGAGGTGACCACCAAATCAGGGAGGAGATAGAATAGGTAGCTCTTGGCAACGACTGAGATGTCCTCTTGCTGGCCAAAATGGATCAGCACCTCGTCCACATTGAGCCACAAGAAAGAGATTGGCAATGACGCTGCTAGCAACAAGAGGACCGACATGAAAAGGGTCATATGGAGGAGCTTGAAGTTCCGAGCCCCATGCGCCTGACCACAGATCGGTTCCATGGCGCCGCACAGCCCGTTCAGGACTGAAAATCCGGTGACGTTGGTGAAAGTGAATCCAAGAGTGCCGCCGGCCAGCTGAAGCTCCCCAAGCCGGCCCAGGAACGCAGTCGTGATGGCGATCTTGGCGAACCAGGTCAAGTTCGTCGCGACCAGCAGCACAGCGATCCCTCTCTGCACCTTGAGCTTGGAGGCCACCGTCGCCAGGAACTCGGGTGGCCATCTTGATTTGGATGGCATTATGGTTTAGTACGCAAATGGAGAGACTAGCGTAGCCTATACATAATACTTTTGATGGAGGAAGAGACCGTGAGGGATGAGTTTGATTAGTTCATGAGTGCATGAGTTTCGTGAAGGTCCTAGTCTTCTCAATGTAACGGCTACTGAGGAAGGAGATAAAAGATGATGGGGAGTGTCGCATTTATAGTGCGGTGTGAGAAAGCAGGAGTGTCCAAAATCATGGTCACACGCCACCAACGTCTTCTTTCTTGTCCGAGACCGCAGCAGCAAATCATGGCCCTCTTCGAGCCTTCTGATGAATCATTGGTCTGTTGCCCGGGAGAGTGGTTAAATCCATGTTCATCTTTATGCGACGATCTTCCGTAAATTTAGAGAGGAAATTCAGATGGTTTTGGACATTTGTCACATCCAGTTAGAAAGCAAATTCTCGATGAGATGAAGGTATTGTTGAGTGGTGGCAAAAAGGCTACAGAACCATGTAATGCCGTGGTCCTGCGGGTTAAGGTGGCCTTAAGAGGGGGGCGAAAAGGATTAGCACTAAACAAAGCAGTGCCACCTTACCATACTCAATCGACTTTTGACATGAATTTTATTGTATAAACCCTCGTTCATAAAACAATACAAAGGGTAATCATAAGTCATGTTTGTATTAGTAGATGGCATACTGACGATGTGTGTGATTGATCTCATGTTATAGAGCGAGTTTAGGAGTTAATGTGCAGCTGAAGTAAGTTGGTTTTGAACGAGTCAAAATTGTAACTTTCTTTTAGGCATGTTTCAATAATTTAACATTGGTAACCAGTCTGGGATGTAAAGAAGTTATTTTTTCCCATAAGGATTGCATAATCGCTAGTCATTAATCGACACGATAGCAACTCAGAAAGTCTTTTCAATTTTACTCGGTTCGTGTCCCAAGACAAATGTTTAATCACGTACAATCGGACTACTAATAATGATTTTAAATGGAAGGTATACCAGTATCACTTCTCCGACAGATATACATGGTTTCAAATTGTTCGTTGAAGAATCACTCCTTAGAAAGAAAATGAATGAATCACTCCAAGTGCCCTCCACTTTTTTCACTTAGGAAGAAGATGAGAAGACCTGAAGCTAAGCAATTAGTTAGCAGCTCAATAATTTCAAGAATCCATAATCAATCAAATAATTAAAATAAATGAACTTAAATTCATTGTCCCGTTGGACCGTGGACCACGGAATTAGCGCACCCAAAGCTCTTTATAGCATCGTGATAGAAATGTCCAAGAAGAAGATGTGATCACGGATCAAATCAATCATCCTTTCTTTTGCTTTTTTCATGATGTGTGCCCGAGCACTTTGCTTTTTAGGTCGCGTCACACGATGGAAAGCAAGCATATCTGCCCAAAACCCTGTTTGAGTTGTGCTGTCTCTTTTATCATATCTTGTCCGAACTTCAGAGAGAAACGCATGTAAAATTTGGTCGGTTATGCGGTCAAAATTGAGGAGACTCTTCGTGTTAAAATGATACGCAACACGTTAGTTATTCCTAGAGAACTTTGTAACGTCCCAGTTCGAGGCTAGATGGCAAGTCGTAGGGTGATAATCGCTTGTATCGCTAGTGATACTAATCATTTATATGGTGTGATATAAGCTACCTACGAGAATATTACTTTCACGTGCGATGCTCCTCTATGTGGAGGTGCTGTGGAAATTCTATCATAAACGTTTGTTTCCGAAGCATATTCAATTTATATGGACACAAGATATTCTGCGACAACAGTGCTACGAGCATGTGGGAGATTCCGAATCCTGGAGACACTAAGTGCGCATCTATCCACATTTATTTGAACTGGGTATATTAGGTATCGAGATCACATGAGATCACTCGATTCCTATGGATATTGGGGTAAATCTACCTCGTGTTGTATTCCCCCAATCTACAAAGATAAGATTATCTAGGTCCAAGAAAAATGAAATAGAGATAGAGAACCAAGGTATCATTATTATTCCTAAAGGGTGCAAGGTTGTGCCACGAATCGAATCATAATAAAAAAGGATTGGTTAAGTGAGTAATAATCTGGATCATCCAATACCGCAAGATTAATTTAAATTTGTGGTGATATTTCAATGAGTTAATACTACCAAAAACCTCAAATTATACCCGCTGTGACACATTTATCTTATTTTTTTTTACATCAAAGTGCCTTAACTTGTACCTATGTGACACATTTACCCCGAAAATTTTTTTGTGACACGAAAAATCCCGAACTTATCTCATTATGACACATTTACCCCTGATTCTTTTCCTCTTCTTTTACTTTTTTTTAAACTCTGGCTGAGGAGATGAGATCGACAATGACCATCGTAGCTCCCCAACCACTGGGCGAGGGTCGCAAAGCCGTCTTTGGCGCCCCCGGCCAAATTAGATGTCAAAAATAAAAAAAAAATAAAAAAGAAGAAAAATTCTAGGGTATATGTGTTCAAGGTTTTTAATGTCACAAAAAAATTAAAGTTAATATGTCACAGGAAGATAAGTTTGAGATTTTTCGTGTCACAAAAAAAGTTTGGGATAAATGTGTCACACACACATGCACAAGTTCGGGCACGAAAAAAGTTTAGAGTAAATGTGTTACATATAGTAGAGTTTGATGTTGGTGGTGATATTTTCCCTATTTCAATCCACTATGTGATTCTATTCCGCAACCAATCGTGAGTCACGAGTGCTAAAGGACTGAGTCTGTTCCAACCATTTTCCACTGAAAATCAAGAGCCGAAGACGTTTCTTCCATTCCTGGCAACTTTAAGATGATAGATCTATCACTATTACGTGCAATTTTGAAGCTTTATTTTTTTTCCCTTTGTATTTTTGCCAGTGAAAATTTGTTTTCATGGCTTCATTTAGGTAATTGGCAGAGGGAGCTTGCGTCAACGCATCATAAAGTTCCCTGGAGGCACCAATTAATTATCCAAGAAAACAAAGTGTGCCATTTTCAAAGTATCATTTGCCTCGTGTTTTGCAAAATCAATGTAATGAAAATGAAACTACTACTTTGTCAAATATGATTAATTAGTATCCCGAAAGCACTTTTTAACAAGATTCATACCAAAGAAAGGACTGAACTCCTTAAAAAATATACCAACTTAACTTTGAGTCTCTAATTTTTTTGTCTCATACAAAAGCAAACATTTTAAGTTAGATTCGAATTTCAACCAATTTTTTTTTTATTTCATAAAGGGCATCAACTGTAACATGTATCCAGTCCAGTTCCAACTCAAACTTCTTTTTTGTATCGTAAAAGAACATCTTATTTTAGTCGGTATTTAAATCTTGCATTTGTCAAGTTTCTGCCAAATACACGTTGAATGACACATTGAATATTTAACGGCATCATTAAGCGGAAACTTAGGCTCATATTTAGGTACCGACTGAAAGTAGTACTTTTTCATGAAATGACAAAAAATATGGAACAAAATTAGGATTGTAACAGAAATCTTTTAATAAAACAAGAAAAATTGGGGCTAAAATTAGGATGAGGTTAAAGTTAGTGTTTTCTTTTGGGACTAGAATTTTTTTTTTCTAGAGTTGGAACCCAATCTTAAATTGTTGCTTTTAGACAAAAAGAGAGGATAAATCGATCTCTTTGCTATTTTCAAAGACTTCATGAGCATTCTCACTCAGGATATAGAAATTATTAGGCCAATACCTTGATGATAACTCATGGGCACATAGGCCCATAAGAACTTAAGAAGGCGACGACATATGTACTAGCCTCAAAGTTAATTAAGGAAAAACTATATCATTGCCTCTGTTACATAAGTCTACAAGAATATGTCTCACAAAAGTATTACAAGTCTAGTCGGGTGGCATGTTGAGAATTTAATTTTTTGGAACACCGATTTAAACCACCATATGAGTCCGACACATGTCAAGCACACGAGATTAGTAAGAAATTGCTGTCTTAAAAACTTGGCTAATACCTCACACTTTGTGAGACTGGGCGATTTCGATTACTTTGCGGGTCGATCAAGCTAGTGGGACTTAGCTACGTTTATTTCCTCTTCTTCTTTTCGGGAAATGAAGGTGGGATTTTGTGGTCGAAGAAGACAAGAAGATACTGGAGGAGAGAAATACGCACCGACGAGTCCTATCCTTTCACTCCATGATCTATCGCCACCACCATCCAATCGAGCAATCAAATGCTCCCCTAATGTTTATTGATAAGATTTTCTTGGCACGGAGTAACCACTTGTTTTAGAATTCCTTAATCTCTAGCCTTAATTGTTTGGCTTTGGGAGGCATTTCTGTATGAATTCGATTTGACCGTTTCGTGAAATCAAGAGGATATTCCTTTCTGTCCTCCCTTTAGTGGGTTTTGCAGGAAGAAAAGATTCATGGAGTGGGATCAAAGGTGTACCTCTACTCTCTGTCTGGTCAATAATGATGATGATGATGAGTGCTGGTGACCCTTGGGGGCTGCACCTCAAGACAATCAACCAAAAGCTCAATAGATGGACACTATTATTGCAAGTTCCTAAGGTATGATTAATATATTGACACCTAAATTTGACCTAAATTAAGTGCATAAGAAAATCAGGGGTTTAGTCCGACCCCTAAAAAAAATTAAATTATTATCACATGGTCTCGGCATAATCTTATTACGAAGCATCGCACGTGTGATTTAAAGAGCTTCTAGAAGGTGCGAGGTTCAATTTTGATAGAGATAAGAGTGATTGTGCTATGGATAGACATCCCCTTGAAGATTAAGTTTGTTTAAGAGTTTGTTAAAATTGTTAAATAAGAAAATCTCATCTAGAAGGATATAATCCGGACCAAACCTGTGCTGTTTTCAAAAAAATTGGGCGCTTTCTCCTCTTATAAATTAAGGTAGACGAGAGAACAGAGGGGGGAGAGAGAAAAATCGTGAGAGAAAAATCGTGTAAAAACAAAAGAGAGAAAAGAGAGTGTGGGGAAGGTGAGAGAGTTTGAAAAGTCAAAAAAAGGGTCTGGGCACAAAAGAGGAAGGAGTCTAGTTTGGTGTAGGAGAAAAGGTGGTTTTAGGAGCTCTTGTACGAGAAAGTGAGGCTGTGAGGGTGATGATGGGAATGTGAGAGAGTAGAGAAAAGTCAAAGCAGCTCCACGAGCAGAAACAAATGAGAAAGGGAGCGTAAAAGAGGGGAATCTGAGAAAGAGGAGACCTTCTTCCTTGGGTTTATGTTTTTTTTTTTTACATTATTCTCGTCGCCGAGTCTTTGAGCCAAATCCTGACGAGCCCATCACATTCAACGATTTTCAATGCCGATCCTGCACGTTCTCAGTTGGAGATGCTCCTTACTCGCATTGTGGCCGTCGTGACTACGAGTTCCCGGAGTTGTCCGTGCCGTGTTCAACAACAACCCCTTGCCCCTCCAGCCGTACGACAACTCCTTGGTGGTTCTCTATTTTTGTTAGTTGTCTTGAGAAAGCTCAGTGTTGGTGCACGATTCGTGAATGCCGTGTGAAGAAACGAGGAAAGCACACAAAAAAATGTCAAAGACGATATTGCCAACTGAAGAATAATTTGCACGTTATACAACCTTCTGAAGATTACCTTGGTCTTCAAAAGGGGACAAAGACCCACTTCGCTCCAAATCTGATTGGCGGTCTTCAAGAGGAAGAATTGGTCAAACGTGAGGTTGGCTAGTCTTTATTTCGCAGAAGCAGGGGATGTCCAGAAGAAAGATTGCATTCCCATTTTGACGCCGCCTTCATTATTGTATATTGCTTGTTGACGACATCATCAGCGTACCAAGAACTCCACCTTGATTGAGACATTATACCAAGGAGTCTCCCCTAATCACTGTTCGTGGTCCGTGTTCGTTGATTCAAATTTGAGAGTATTTGCGAACTAGGTAAGCATCCATTTCAATTTTTAATTCGACATTTTCATACTAACATGTCTTCGATTGTTTTAGGCATATTCAATAAGATTTTATTGTTTGAAATTTAAAATAATTAACAATTTGGTCTGTGAGATGACGGACTATTTTGCTTAATTATTTTAGATTTCTTTAGATTATTTGAAATCTAGTTGGTTAAGTTTTATTTATTTAGATTGAGATCATTCGAGAGTTGCGGTATCCGTTAATCTATGATGCGAGACGATGGATTATTTTTTCGGATATCGCAATCTCTTTGAGTCTTTTGGCGTGAATTTTATTCTGTTTGAGATCTTATTTTTTTTTTTAAATCGGAAAACAAAAAAATAGGATTCGATAGTTTTTCTTAGGATCACACATTTGATTTAGGATATTATTTTTAATTTCGAATTTTTCTGGAAAGTATAAAGATCATGCATTTCATGTAGGTCATGTCATGTTCATGTTAGAAAGTGTATCATATAGAGATTAGGAGCATATATCTCATGCCACGTCATCTAGAAATTGCGTGTTTAGGTCATAAAAGCTTCATATCATGTTAGAATAAATCATATAGAAGTCTAGGATTATTCAATGCATGTCATATTAGGTTAGAATTCATATTAGTTCATTTAATTTTAAGTTTTAATAGTTTTAAATGTTTTTGCATTAAGTTAGTAGTAGGATCAATTTAGGCATTTATTTAATTTCTAATTTTTGTTAATAAATGGAAAAATATAAAAAAAATGTCATTCGCATGTCATTTAGATAATTGCATGTTTTCGAATAGTTTAGTTAAGTCACTTGTCACGTTTAGTTATTTAACTTAGAATCGCATAATTTATTAGGTTAGATTCACATTAGATAGTATCTTGTTTAGGTTAAATTGCATTTTAGATAGTATTGCATAGCATGATTAGATTGCATTTTAAATATAATTGCATGTTTAAATTAGGTTTTCACATTTAAATAAAAAGGCTCATATGCATGTCATGACATGAATATTTTCTTATTAGTTTGCATCATTAAACATTGCATGACATTTAGATTAAGCATACTAAATCTCATGTCACCTAGGAATTGCATGAAAATTCATAGCATGGTAGAACATTACACCTAGAAACTTAGGAGTCATGTTAGATTAGGTTTTCACATTTTAATTAGTTTAATTAATTCCGAATTTCATTAAATAAATAAGAAAAAATACCTAAAAAAATACCTTTTTTGCATGTCATTTAATTCATTTAGTTAAATTGCATGTCATTTAGCCCAATTTAATTTAAGAGTTGCACGTTATAAGCCATGTTAGGTCATGTCATTAGGGTTAGACTATCATGCACTTACATATTAGTTTAGTTTTCCTATTCTATTATTTGTAGTTAAAAAAATTTTGGTTTAAATTAGGAATTAACGTAATTTAGTTTGAGGGAGAACCAACCTTGTCATTCCACATATCCGAAGCACTTTTCCTGGCCCTGCAAGAATGATGTATGATGAAGAGGAAAAGGTCGATACCATGAGGGAGCCGGGAATTGAGTATTCAACTTCGCGAGGCAATGTTTCAGATGGAAAGGATGATTTGATTGATCAAACTTTTGCAAATCAAGCTGATCAGGAGAAAGAGTTTGAGGGAGTTACCAGTTTGTTTGAAGAATCCTTCGTATGCGCTATCCAGGATGGATCTTTAAAGGAAATGGGTGCAAGCTCGCAAGAGTAACTTCATTTAGTTTACTCCCCTACGTGGGAATTTATGTCGCTTTCTTAGGATTCCTGATTTCTTGTTTTAGGGCTTGAATTATGCAATTTCAATTTCAATAAAATGTAATTCAATTGAAGTTATTCAATAAAATTACAATGTTTTTTTTTGAGGGTATGATGATGTACACCAAACCAGCCCGGTGATGATATCCAACAAATGAAAAAATATCATCGAAGGAGAATCTGAGGCCTGGACTTCTTCATGCTTTCTCATTTTAAAAAAAAATTGGAAAGTTTTTGAAAAAAAATATACATTTTGTAGAGTTTCTTTTTAGATGCATTTTTTTTAGTCTTGTTTGTTTTTACTAATTTGTCTACTTTATGTTTCAGGGATAATTTTGTCGCATGCAAGGGTATGGGAGTGGTCCAACCTAATGAGTTACACTTCGCCGAAGATTCTTTCGATGATGATAATCCCGATGATTCAAGTGAGAAGTTTGCTAAAATTCATCAAAGTTTGGAGCACCATGAAAAGCCAAAATCCCTCACTGCGGAAGACATGATTTCTGTTAACTTAAGCAATACATAGATCATTAAAGAAGTTAAGATCGGGGCTAATCTTCCTGAAAGCGAAGCCAAGTGCTTAATCGCCCTATTGAAAGAGTATGAAGACATCTTCGCATGGACTTACGCAGATATGCCAGGTCTCGATCCGAAGATTGTGGAGCATAGCCTGCCTATAGACCCCGGCATACCTCCTAAAAAGCAAAGGCTGAGAAGAACCAAACAAGAATTGTCAAAGAAAATCGAAGAAGAGATAATGAAGCTTTTGAAGGTTGATTTTATCGAAGTCTCGCGGTACCCCGTTTGGGTAGCAAACATTGTACCGGTAATGAAGAAAGATGGTCGGGTCCGAGTTTGCGTCGACTATTGTGACTTGAATAAAGCTAGTCCAAAAGATGATTTCCCGCTACTACACATAGATGTTCTCGTGGATAGCACTGCTGGATTTGAGCTTTTTTCTTTTATGGATGGTTTTTTTGGGTACAATCAGATAAGGATGAAGAATGAAGACAGAAAAGACGACATTTATCACTCTGTGGGGGACTTTCCATTACAAAGTTATGCCTTTTGGCCTAAAGAATGCTGGGGCAACGTATCAACGTGCAATGGTAACTCTTTTTCATGACATGATGCACAAGGAAATTGAAGTATATGTCGATGACATGATTGCCAAAACGCGACATGGAGAGAGAGCCATGTGAAGATGTTGAGAAAGTTGTTCGAGCGACTCCGAGAGTTCAAGCTACGCCTAAATCCTGCGGAGTGTGTGTTCGGAGCAACCTCTGGTAAACTTCTTGGGTTTATTGTGAGCAGCAGAGGGATCGAGGTGGACCCAGCCAAAGGTAAAGCAATATTTGAGCTACGGCCTCCTTCCACCGTAAAAGAAGTTCGAGGTCTTTTGGGCAAGTTAAATTACATTGCACGGTTTATTTCGCAACTCTCTAAGACTGCAAGACCCTTATTCAAACTCCTCATGAAAGACGCGCGGGTTAAGTGGGACGAGGATTGCCAAATGGCATTCGAGAAATTGAAGCAATATTTGATGAAACCCCCAGTCTTGGTTCCCCCGGTTCCAGGGCATCCTTTGACTCTTTACCTCACAATCAATAGTGAGTCTCTGGGTTCGATGCTAGCTCAGAAGAAACCTGATGATGGAAAGGAATGTTCTATCTATTATTTGAGTAAGAAATTTACCGTGTCAGAGCTAAAGTACTCTGATACAGAAAAGACATGTGCTGTTCTGGTATGGGTTTTGCATAGACTTCGGCAATAAATGCTGCATCATCAGACGTTTCTCGTGACCAAAAACGATCCTATCAGGTATTTGCTTGATCGACTAGCTTTGGTAGGAAAATTGGCCAAATGGAAAATTCTGATCTCTGAGTTTGACATTCAAACCATGCCACAAAAATCTGTTAAAGGCCGTGTGATTGCTGATATATTAGCGGATAGTCCTGGTGAGACACATGAAAATATTCCCATGGATGATCGTATCTTGACAATGGAAGCAGATACATGGACCATGTTCTTTGATGGCGCTGTAAATTAATCGGGATCTGGAACTGGGGCAGTTTTGATATCTCCGGATGGGCAACATTTCCCCGTTGCAGCAAAGCTGATATTTCCATGCACTAACAACATAGCTGAGTATGAGGCGTGCATCTTGGGCCTCCAAGCTGCAGTCGACATGAGGGTGGATAGATTGAAAGTGTTCGGAGATTCTATGTTAATCATCCTCCAAACTGTAGGAGAATGGAAGACGATGGATGCTAAGCTTGTGCCATATCATGAATATCTAGAGGAAATTATAAGGGAATTTGATGACATCTCTTTCGAATATTTGCCGAGATCTAATAATCAGTTTGTAGATGCCCTCGCAACCCTATCATCCATGTTACGGGTAACTCATGGCTTGGAGGTAGATCCGTTAAAAATCAAGGTTTTGTCAAAACCAGTCTATTGCATGGTTGTGTTCGATGAACCTGACCAGAAGCCTTGGTATCTCGACATCATGAATTATATCCGGAAGCAAGAATTCCCAGAAGGAAGTAGTCTGGGTGATCGCAAATATATAATGAAGATGGCTTCTAAATTTTTCCTTAGTGGTGATGAGTTGTATAAGAGATCATATGATTCTGTTCTTTTGAGATGTGTTGATGCTCCCGAAGCTACACGGATAATGCAAGAGTTACATGAAGGAGTATGTGGTCCACACATGAATGGTCACATGTTAGCCAAGAAAATCATGAGACTGGGTTATTATTGGCTCGCATTGGAGAATGATTGTATCCAACACGTTCGGAATTGTCATCGATGTCAGATTCATGGGGATAAGATAAACTTTCCTCCGAATGAGTTGCATCAATTATTTGAGCCTTGGCCATTTTCAATGTGGGGAATCGACATAATTGGCCCAATTAATATAAAGGCGTCAAATGGCCATCGATTCATTTTAGTCGCAATTGATTATTTTTCTAAATGGATTGAGGCCGCTTCCTATGTAAATGTCACCGCGCGAAATGTGGTGAAATTTATTCGGCGTGACATTATTGCTCGGTATGGAGTTCCTGAAGCTATCATCACTGATAATGGTACTAATCTAAACAAATCGGTAGGTCGGAGGGCGATCATTTGCGCCTCGACAGTTCAACAGAAGGCAATTCACTCCCCTTCCAGGACCCTTGTCTAAAGTTTTACCTGTTTTGCAAAAGAGGGGTTTGCTCTCTCAAGATCCGAAGCGTCCAAATCCTGAGAAATTTCACAACTTCGACGCTTCAAAGAAGTGTGATTACCACATGGGTGAAGTGGGGCATTCTACTGATGAGTGCATCACCCTTAAACACAAAATCCAAGATCTTTTAGACACAAAGGTGTTCACCTTCAATGTTGCTCGACCGAACGTTGAGAAGAATCCTCTTCCGGAGCACGAGGAGGGCGTCAATGCAATTTTTGAGATGGGTGCAAGCATGCATGAGTGATTTGTTTCTGCCTTTTCTCCCCTGCAAGGGAATTCCTTTCATTTATTGCTTTCCTAGGATTTTTTGATCTTTCATTTGAATTCTGCAATTTCTTTTCAATAAGTGTAATTCATTTTGGATTATTCAATAAAACCATCATTTTTGGAGGCATGATGAGGTACACCAAACCAACTCGGTGACGACATCCAACAACTGAAAAGAATCATCCAAGGAGAATTTCGAGGGTTGGGCTTCTTCATGTTTCCTTGTGTTTGTTATAAAAAAAATTCAATTTAAAAAAAAAACAAAAAAATCATCATCATTTAAAAAAAAAAAGAAAAAAAGAAGAAGAAAAACAGATGCAGGAACCTTGTTATTTCTTCTGACCTTTTTGCTTCATGAGTCAGAGCCTAACTCTTCTTATCTGATCAAGAGGTAACACTTCTGAATTTGCGGAGGTTAACATGCAGAACTGTGGGGCATTTCCCCAATCTGGAGGAGACATTGCATTGATAAGTGATACAAATCTTTAAGATATCATTTAGAGTCATGTTCATGCACGTTTTCTTTTGGTGCAGGGCGCAGAAAAATGAGACATCGAATTCCATGATGATAAGTCGTGATCATTCCCAGGAACAATCAATGAACCTTCATTTCTGATAAACTCTTTTGCATTTGGTATCATGATATTTTTGAGATAGATGAATTATTATTGCTCACATTGGCCAAAAAAAAAAGAGAGGTTTCTGCTTGATTGAGAATGCTTAGCAAGACGTATCAGGATGACGAAAGGCAAGCCCTATCCACACACAGTCCCTTATTTATACAATTGTGAGATGAGCGTATGAAATTCCGTGTCTGCAAAGCAAAGAGTTCTCTCGCGATAGGTACAATGACCGAAATGATGAGAGGCGGTTCATTTCTCTATCTCAAACACTAAGATGATCCATTGATTGCCCACTTTGAGCTTAAACACTTGAGGAGTTTCATTTCATATTACCTCCATCAAGAACCATCCCACATCGGGGCAAACTGGAGGTACATTTGCATCATTGATGAAAAAAAGGAGAAAAATGAATAAAAACTTTCTTGCTTTTACTTGCATCAATCTTTGAGTGTTGCTTTTGCATGTGGAATTGAATATTAAATCAGGTGCCTTAGGGATGATGAGGAGCATTCGTTTCTATATCCTAAACACTCTTAGCCACTTTGAGCCTGTGATTTCATCTCAAATTAAACACACGTTGGTGAATATCTCTTACACTGGGGGCATTGTAGCAGAATACGAGCATCCTCATACCAAGGTCTGAAGCATCAGTCTAGTCCATTAAAAAAAATGCAAAATGGGGCATGAAAAAGCAATTAGCCTAATAAAAGCAAGGCCAATGCCCAAATTCAGAATGAAAGTAAAGGAACTTAGGGGCAAGAAAAAGCAATGTGCCTGGTAAAAGCAAGGCTGATGCCCATAGAAGTCAGAGCCAAAGGCTCAAGTGTGCAAAATTCGACCTTCAATGCGTCCAGATTCAAAAAAATGTTGAATGGGTCAATCTTGTCAATAACCCCCAGTGAGTTTAACATCATATATCATCCCCAGTGAATCAAAGTCTGAGTCTCAAAAGGTTGAGTCTGAAGAAGAATTTCCAGTTTTTTTCATCCCATACACACTTTAAAGACAAGCCTACAAAATCTCTTTTGATAGGGCACTTGAATTAATGTGAGATTCCTAACGTTTTAAGCTTAGCTTGAAGAAGTGCAAGCAAGACTTTTTCTATTTCATTGGCAAGGTTCTTGACTTGTAAACCTGGCGACATTTGTTGAAGACTTTCTTTTTAAGCCTTGACTCAATGAGTCCCCTTTGCTTAACCATTGACCAAGCCCAAATTACGGTCCTGTTAAAGACCTCCTGATTGGTAAGATTGTACCACTTGCGAGAGTACTCGGACCTTTGTTGACATGATGGTAGTGAGACTGAGTGTTTCAGCTATTCCCTCATTGGGACAAAAACCCTTCTGAACGAGAGTGAGTGATAAGTCCTTTCTGACTAAATGTCTCTTGTCTCAAAGAACCTCTCAAATATGAATTGCATGATTTGATGATGTGGTTATCCCTTTAGGGATCAAGAATTCTAAATGCATATACTTCAATCTAAGTGCCTGTGACTATGTGCAGGTACCAATGGTGATGTATCGATGTCTCATCTCGAGAGCCTGTGACGATGTACAGGTCTCTCAGCTTAATTTTGAATGACTCAAGTTTAATCAGGTATCTTTCACCGTTTCGCCTATGTGGTGGCGATCCAAGTCCTTCACCGTTTCGCCTATGTGGTGGCGATCCAGGTCCTTCACCGTTTCGCCTATGTGTTGGTGATCCAGGTCTTTCACCATTTCGCCTCTGTGGTGACTGAATTAAGGTTTCGGGCCTCAAGCGATCCAGGTCTTTTTCACCGTTTCGCCTTTGTGTTGGCGATCCAGGTCCTTCACTGTTTTGCCTATGTGGTGGCGATCCAGGTCTTTCACCGTTTTGCCTCCAAGCAATCCAGGTCTCTCTCACCGCTTTGCCTCTGTTGTGTTCGAGCAGGTGCTCGGGTTTAAGAGGACAATCTCAAAGCTTATACATACCTTGATCTGCCATTCCAATCAAGTAAGTAATTTCAGGTATGTTTCTATCTTCCTTCATTCATTTGCATTTATTATGTCATAATCACATTGAAAAATGAGAGTTAATCTCAACAAAAATATCATGCATAGCATTTGCATAGTCAAAATTAGGTTTCAATTGGTTTTTGAATGCAACCTCTACGAGCTCAGCTTCAAAGAGGGGCAGCTATTGACACATAATTTTCAATTTTAGTATATAGATTACATAAAAATTGGATTTCATTTGAATTCCTAAAAAAATATACACATTATATTGCATCTTGCTTTTGGGAAGGCTATCTGCGGTGATATATTGAATATATTCCTGAAATTTCGAAATCAGGCAAAAATCATGAAAAGGGGAAGATATATCTGTCAAATCTTTCAAGATTCGACCGAATATATCTTATCTACACCTTATAAAGCAAGTGGCACGCCTGTATGAAAGAGGAAAAGAAATAAAAAAAGGGGAAAGAAAATAAAGGAAATCTTGGTCAAATCCTACAAAAATTTGACCAAGATTGCCTTTTACACTCTATAAAGAGGAACAGAGATGAGGGGACTTTCTGGGGGGGCAAAAAAAAAAAAAAGGAGCAGAACACACATGGGAGAGAGACTGAGATAGAGCAGGCGTGAGAGAGGGAGAGAGTGTGAGCAGAGATGAGGGAGAGAAATTACACAATCATGTTTAGTCTCCTGTTTGTTACTTTGGAATGAGTTTCTGTCACAATCATCTCACTCATGGACTCCCAAGGATCATGGTCGGATAAATTACAAGGGTGAGCGACCTTTCGCCTTGTGGTTGCTCGAATGCACGTATTACCCGTCTTACCCAAGCCATGTAGGGGAGTTTGTTGTTTTTTAGTAGCTTTTGTTCGATTTTATCTAGTTCACGAAACCGAGATGGGTGTAATCGGTTTGGTTGTTTCTCAAGTCTTCTATTGCAACTAGATCTCTTTTGTGCTTGTTCTGGTAATTCCTGTTGCATTGTTGGCTTTGATTTTGCATGCCTTTAATCTTGAAAGTGAACATCCCATTGCATTGCACCTTCTCGACGAGATTTTTGTAGGATTTGGCCTTGGTTTTATTCTATTTCGCTTGCTTCTCGTTGCTTGTTTGTGAGATTCTTCAACATTGAAGGGCACACTTTGATTGAAAGGAAAACTTACCGCAAGAGTCAAGAATGATGTAGTAAAATATATTTTTTTATTCGGGGTTGTTGCTGTAACTTTTCTGCACTTCATCAAAGTTGTTGTTGCCTTGACAAGTCGGCCGCTCATCCGACAAGCTTGCCGCCCCTTTGAAATTGCAACGATCTTCTTGACTGACTTCTTCCTTTGGCGACACAAAGCTGGTTATTTTCGATATTTTGCAGGTTTAGTTGCAAAATCCGCGAGCCACCACAGCAAGCTCCACCCTTGCACCGACTTTCCCGTGTGGTGCAGCAAGAATAGATCAGCATACCTCTCGCTGAATCTCGTTGGTCCCAGTCTAGTCGTCTTGCTTTGGTCGGCTTGACTTCCAAAAAGAAGCCGATGTTTCCCGCGCATTCTAAGTCAGCCCACGTTGGGTCACATTTGTCCCTTTGAACCAAGGACCTATTGTTCGTCGAGTCTATCTCGAGTCGACACGCCCTTGTTGCAAACCAAGCCGATCATCGATCCAGGAGCACACGAAGCCTAGATTTTGAATTGGGAAGGTTGATTAGGTAAAATATCTCATTCATATTGATTCAATTTAACTTATAGATATTTGCCTAATCTTGAGTTATTTGCACTAACGTGTGTTATCCGCAAAGATTTTTATGCGTCCAATTATATTAGGAAAACTTTTCCTAATACATGCGTGTACGATCGACAGTCCGATTTCATGCCCAAAATATGACTCGCGATCATGTGAAAAATCAGATGGTCCGATCTCATGCCCGAGATACGATCCGTTGATTTAGTTCTTTTTCTTAATTCATAAAATAAAAAAATCTGCATTCCATGCTTAGATTGCATGTTAGATTATACTACATTTTCCATGTTAGATTCATTTAGGTTGTACATGTAGTCAATTAATTTCATTAAATGTCATTGCATGTCCATGGTAGAATAATTCATTTAGATTTCTAGGTATCATTTTAGATTAGGTTTTCACATTTAATTAGTTTATTAATTTCGAGTTTCATTAAATAAATAAGAAAATGTCTAAAAAAAACCTTTGCATGTCATTTAATTCATGTAGTTAAATAGCATGCCATTTAGTTCAAATTAATCTAGGTTTTGCATGTTTTAAACCATGTTAGGTCATTAGAATTAGACTTTCATGCATTCGCATAGTAGTTCAATTTTCATGTTTTAAGATATTATCCGTAGTTAAGATAATATTTTAGTTTAAATTAGGAATTAAATGAGATTTAGTTCCTAGTCTAAATTGGATGTTATTTAACTATAGATAATTAGTTTCATTTATTCATTTAGATTTGTATTAGGATTTTTGCATGTAGAATTAATGAAAATCCTAAAAAGAGTAGTTTTCTTGTTGATTTACTTTGATAGGTCATTTTTGTTTATTTTTTTATTTCATTTAGCACTTCCATTAATGTCTGCGCACTCGCATGATCACCTTGCATGTTAGGGAATTAACTCAAAATCAATTCAAGCTGCTTGCCAATTTTTTTTTTTTTGAAATAAAAGAAAATAGGTTCTCAAGTCACCGAATTCGAAATCTCTGGTTCGTAGGGGTAAAATACTACTCCCAGTATTTTACATGGGTTTCTAATCGACCCACCATAAATAGATTAGTGGCGACTCCAATTGAATTAATTTTGCATGTTTAAGAATTGAAACCTAAGTCGTGAATTGCTATGAGCTTGGGAGAGCTCGAGCTAAATTAGGTTTAGCAATCCATTAGCCTAACCCCTAGGTGGTGCACCTTCGGGGAGGTCGCGACAAGGTGCGATCAGCTGAACTTGATCGACGGGAAGCGATTGCAAGCCCTGTGCCATGGTCAGTGTTACCAACAGAGAGTAGCCCAGTCATTCAACCGGAAGGTGCGACCACGACATTTTGAGGTGGACGATATGGTCTTGAGGAAAGTCTTGCCATTCATTCCCGATCCTAGGGGGAAATTCGCACTGAATTATAGTGGTCCGTACATCGTGAAGAAAGTACTACCAGGAGGTGCTTTGATCCTTGCAGAAATGGACGGGCGAGAGTTCACTAATCCTGTTAATGCGGATGCTGTCAAGAAATACTATCCATGATGATCTGCTAACTTCTGATAGTATGTTGCCTTCTTTGGGGTCAATAATTTGATTCAATGATGAGTTGATATTAAATGTTGCATTTGTTAATTAGTTGATTCAATGAATTGATTGAGAATGTTAAATGAGACATGTTGGAATGATGAAAGGCAAACCATGTTCCATACACAATCCCTATACACCAAGTGAGTTGAGTGAAAAATTCCATGTTTACAGGGATAAAGAGTTTTCTTGCAAAAAGTACGATAGTCAAAATGATGGAGGCAATTCATTTCGCTATCCCAAACATTACATGTGATCCGTTGTACAACTCCTTTGGGCCTAAACACTTGGAGTATTTTTCATATTACCCCTGTCAAGAACCACCCCACACTGGGGCAAATCGGAGGTAAGTGTTACGAGGTGAAAAAGTGAATGGGTTTTTCTTGCCCTCACTTGCATCAATCTTTGAGTATTTTATTGCAGTTGAAACCGAACGCTAGTTTAAGTGCCATAAGATGATGAAGAGCATTCATTTCTCTACCCTAAATATTTTTATCCTTTGATAGCCATTTTGAGCCTACAATTCATTTCACATAAACCCAGTTGGTGATCATTCCACACACCGGGGTAAGGACAAATCATTGGTACATGAAGAAGTTCCAATATTGTCTAAGAGTCAAATTTGAAAGGGCTTGAAAAAGCAGTGTGCCTGGTAAAAGCAAGGTCGAGCCCAAACATGGTGAAAAGCAAAAAAAAAAAAAAAGCAAAACTTGGTGAAAAGCCAAACATGCTGAAAAATTGTGAAGTGCTTTTGAGAAAATTTTGCAAGATGATTATCAGCGACTAAGTGTTGAATCGAATTTTGATTGGAACATCCATGAAAAGGCAATTCCTCGATGGAGAAGAAGACCAGTGAAGTGCTAGAATGGTCACAAACTCTTCAGCCTTATATACACATTCGAGCCTTATGAATCCTTTCATTTCTTAACCCATGAACCCAGCCTTGCGTTACATCCCTTACAAAGTCTCTTCAGATTATGGCACTTATACTAATGTTGGAATTCATGTGTTTATGGAATTGCTTAAGGAAGTGCGGGCAAGATTGTTTCCATCTCATTTATGCGAGGTTCTAGACTTGTAAACCTGAAGTGGATGATGAAGATATTTCTTTCATGGCCTTAGACTCAAAGAGTCCCATTTGTTTAGCCATTGACCAAGCCCACGTTACAATCCTGATAAAGACCTCTCTGATTGGTAGGATCGTACTGCTTGCGAGGAAATTCAAAACCTTGGTTAACATGATTTAGTATATTCCCGTGTCAATGGTCGGGATAAAAGCCCTTACAAATGAGAGTGAGTAGAAAAAGTCTTTTCTGACCAAAGGTCTCTCGTTTGGCATTTCAAAAAATTCAGAAAAGTAAACAAAAATTATCTCATGAGCATGAAGTGCATTGATTGGCCATTTTTTCTAAGCCAAAGATTGATGATATAATATATGTGCTTGACATATATTTGCCAGTATCCTAAGTATTGATAGTGATGTATCAGTATCTCATTTGGAAAACTTGTGGTGATGTGCAGGTATTTACCTCGATATTGATGGCGATGTATCAATATCTCAATTAAAGTTTCTGTGGCGATGTACAGACATCTAACCTCGAATGCCGATGGCAATGTATCAGTATCTGAACCTGAGTCCCTGTGGCGATGTATATGAACTCAGACCTCAAATAGAAATTATTTCACTGTTTGCCTCTGTTGTGACTGATTGAAAAGTTCAGGCCTCAAGCAAACAAGTCATATATTACCTTTTTGTTGTGACCGATTAAAGATGTTCCGGCTTCAATTAGATAATTTCATTGTCTTTCTTTTGTGACCGAAGTGAGCATTCGGACTTAAGAAAGCAGCTTATACCTTGATCTACTCTTTCTATCCAACAAGGTATGTAGCTCCAGGTTTGTTTTTCTATTTATTTTCATTGGCATGCATCATGTTATATTTTCATTTGAAAATGAGAGCTAATCTTAACAAAAATATCATTCATAGCATTTGCATGGGTAAAATTTAGGTATCAATTAGTCTTTGAATGCAACCTCTGCGAGCTCACCTTCAAAGAGAGGCAGCTGTTGACACCTAAATTTGGCCTAAATTAAGTGCATAAGAAAATCAGGGGCTTAGTCCGACCCCTAAAAAAAAAATTTATTATCACATCGTCTCGGCATAATCTTATTACGAACCATCGCACGTGTGATTTAAAGGGCTTCTAGAAGGTGCGAGGTTCAAATTTTGATAGAGATAAGAGTGGTTGTGCTATGGATAGACATCCCCTTGAAGATTAAGTTTGTTTAAGAGCTTGTTAAAATTGTTAAATCAGAAAATCTCATCTAGAAGGATATAATCCGGCCAAAACCTGTGCTGTTTTCAAAACAATTGGGTGTGTTCTCCTCTTATAAATTAAGGTAGATGAGAGATCAGAGGGGGGAGAGAGAAAAATCGTGAGAGAGAGAAAAGAGAGTGTGGGGAAGGTGAGAGAGTTTGAAAAGTCAAAAAAATGGGATGAGCACAAAAGAGGGAGGAGTCTAGTTTGGTGTAGGAGAAGAGGTGGTTTTAGGAGCTCTTGCACGGGAAAGTGAGGCTGTGAGGGTGATGATGAGAATGTCAGAGAGAGTTGAGAAAAGTCAAAGCAGTTCCACGAGCAGAAACAAAAGAGAAAGGGAGCGTAAAAGAGGGGAATCTGAGAAAGAGGGAGACCTTCCTTGGGTTTACGTTTTTTTTTTTACATTATTCCCGTCGCCGAGTCTTTGAGCCAAATCCTGATGAGCCCATCACATTCAACGATTTTCAACGCCGATCCTACACGTTCTCAGTTGGAGCTGCTCCTTACTCGCATTGTGGCCGTCGTGACTACGAGTTCCCGGAGTTGTCCGTGCCGTGTTCAACAACAACCCCTTGCCCCTCCAGCTGTACGACAACTCCTTGGTGGTTCTCTATTTTTGCTAGTTGTCTTGAGAAAGCTCAGTGTTGGTGCACGATTCGTGAATGCCATGTGAAGAAACGAGGAAAGCACACAAAAAAATGTCAAAGACGATTTTGCCAACTGAAGAATAATTTGCACGTTATACAACCTTCTGAAGATTACCTTGGTCTTCAAAAGGGGACAAAGACCCACTTCGCTCCAAATCTGATTGGTGGTCTTCAAGAGGAAGAATTGGTCAAACGTGAGGTTGGCTAGTCTTTATTTCGCTGAAGCAGGGATGTCCAGAAGAAAGATTGCATTCCCATTTTGACGCCGCCTTCATTATTGTATATTGCTCGCCGACGACATCATTAGCGTACCAAGAACTCCACCTTGGTTGAGACATTATACCAAGGAGTCTTCCCTAATCACCGTTCGTGGTCCGTGTTCGTTGATTCAAATTTGGGAGTATTTGCGAACTAGGTAAGGATCCATTTCAATTTTTAATTCGACATTTTCATACTAACATGTCTTTGATTGCTTTAGGCATATTCAATAAGATTTTATTGTTTGAAATTTAAAATAATTAACAATTTGGTCTGTGAGATGACGGACTATTTTGCTTAATTATTTTAGATTTCTTTAGATTATTTGAAATCTAGCTGGTTAAGTTTTATTTATTTAGATTGAGATCATTCGAGAGTTGCGATATCCGTTAATCTATGACGCGAGATGACGAATTATTTTTTCGGATATCGCAATCTCTTCGAGTCTTTTGGGGTGAATTTTATTCTGTTTGAAATCTTTTTTTTTTAAAATCTGAAAACAAAAAAATAGGATTTGTTAGTTTTTCTTAGGATCACACATTTGATTTAGGATATTATTTTTAATTTCTAATTTTTCTGGAAAATATAAAGATCATGCATTTCATGTAGGTCATGTCATGTCCACCTTAGAAAGTGTGTCATATAGAGATTAAGAGCATATATCTCATGCCACGTCATCTAGAAATTGCGTGTTTAAGTCATAAAAGCTTCATATCATGTTAGAATAAATCATATAGAAGTCTAGGATTATTCAATGCATGTCATATTAGGTTAGAATTCTTATTAGTTCATTTAATTTTAAGTTTTAATAGTTTTAAATGTTTTTGCATTAAGTTAGTAGTAGGATCAATTTAGGCATTTATTTAATTTCTAATTTTTGTTAATAAATGGAAAAATATAAAAAAAATGTCATTCGCATGTCATTTAGATAATTGCATGTTTTCGAATAATTTAGTTAAGTCACTTGTCACGTTTAGTTATTTAACTTAGAATCGCATAATTTACTAGGTTAGATTCACATTAGATAGTATCTTGTTTAGGTTAAATTGCATTTTAGATAGTATTGCATAACATGATTAGATTGCATTTTAAATATAATTGCATGTTTAAATTAGGTTTTCACATTTAAATAAAAAGGCACATATGCATGTCATGACATGAATATTTTCTTATTAGTTTGCATCATTAAACATTGCATGACATTTAGATTAAGCATACTAAATCTCATGTCACCTAGGAATTGCATGAAAATTCATAGCATGGTAGAACATTACACCTAGAAACTTAGGAGTCATGTTAGATTAGGTTTTCACATTTTAATTAGTTTAATTAATTCCGAATTTCATTAAATAAATAAGAAAAAATGCCTAAAAAATACCTTTTTTGCATGTCATTTAATTCATTTAGTTAAATAGCATGTCATTTAGCCCAAGTTAATTTAAGAGTTGCACGTTATAAGCCATGTTAGGTCATGTCATTAGGGTTAACTATCATGCACTTACATATTAGTTTAGTTTTCCTATTCTATTATCTGTAGTTAAAAAAATTTTGGTTTAAATTAGGAATTAACGTAATTTAGTTCCTAATTTAGATTAGATGTTATTTAACTATAGATAATTAGATTCATTTAATAGTTTAAAATTCATAAAAGTTGCATTTAGGGTTGCATTAAGATAATTGCATATAGGATTAGTTTTCCATTACATGCATTGCATATACCTAAAAACCCGAAAAAAAAATCTTTTTATTGATTTGCTTCATCTTTGTTTATTGCTTTGCTTATTGTTCTATTTCTTTGAGCTTTTAAATAACTGTTTGAGCACTCGCGTGATCACCATGCATGTTAGGTTAAAATCAATTCAAGCCGCTTGCAAAATATTTTCTGAAAATAAAAAGAAAAAGGTTCTCAAGTCTCCGAATTCAAAATCTCTGGTTCATAGGTGTAAAGTACTACTTCCAATATTTTACATGGGTTTCTAATCGACCCACCATAGATAGATTAGTGGCGACTCCAATTGAAATTGATTTTGCATGTTTAAAAAGTGAAACCTAAGTCGTGAATTGGTATGAGCTTGGGAGAGCTCGAGCTAAGATAGGTTTAGCAATCCATTAGCCGAACCCTAGGTGGTGCACCTTCGGGGAGGTCGCGACAAGGACGTTTCTCTCGTTTCTAGTCCAGAGCAAAGAACTCATATTAAAATCAAGATAAAAGTGTTAGAAAAATGTTAAACCTATTCTATTGATGTCAGTTTAATTTTAAATTTTTTAGATGTTTGAATTTAGTTCTAAACTTTTTGAAGAAAGTTAGACAGATGTCCACGCCAATAATATCTAGTCAAAATCAGCTGGAATCACTGAAATGTAACTAAATTAAAAAATTTATGATTAAATTGACACATTTACAATGTGCAGGACTAAGTTGACGCAAATACAATTAATTGAGGACTTTTCTAACACTTATCCCTGAAATCAATCGAGTTCATTTTCTGACCTGTAATCAGGTTAGTGTAACTCATGGAAACAAGAATATTTCAAGCTATGGAATTCTATGTCCTGCAAGTTTTGATGGACGGAAAAATATGTGTTGCGAATTTCTATTGCGTAGCACGCCGTATAGCATGAATTTTATGGATCTTGATAAAATTCTTTGCACGAGGAGAGGCATTCGTATGCAACACGGAATGTTGAGGATCTACTGCAGAAAGGTCATCCAAAGAGAGACTAAATCTTTTCATCCTTTATAGGAGTAGGAATCATTTTCCCCCTCGATTCACCTTGTAGTAATGCAGAATGGATCTAGAAGTAGAAGAAGACAAGAAGATTAGGAGACGTCAAGATCGGCAACAGAGAAAAGACAATAGAAAACACTACGGCGTGGAGTAACAGTCGTATAAGATACAAGCTCTCCGTATGAGGACTCTATCGGATGGAGGGGGTAATTACGTACTTTCCTCGCTCCTCGTAAGTGTATGAATTGAGGTTGGGCCACGTATCACAGCATGAGATATTCACTGTATGTACCCAGACCAAACCCAATTATTTCGTCTAAGAAACCAGAGAGAGATTTTCTGGACCAGGCCCATCGAGTATTAGCCCATTTGAGAGCAATTTGTGATAAAAACAAGAGGATGCTGTTGACTGCATTGTCGATTTGATTTTCGATTTTAAGAGCGAAAACGCAAGCCTAGCAAAAGCAAAGCAATTCAAGTGCAAAGGTAAACCTTTTCGGTCGGATCAGGTCGGACAGGATAACAAATAAGATAGAATTTGCTCGATCAAATTCGAGTATAGCATGGATTCAAGTGAGTTTTATCCAAATGCGAGATTGGAGAACATATACAAATCGATGTGCACCCAATCAAAAAACATTACGCTGCAATAACATTGAATCAACGAAGCCATAATAATCTGGCGGCGGCCGAAAAGAAGAGCTGTTACCGTTTTAGGGGCAAGCCATTGTACTTGAACCAGACGGTGTCGACGTCGGGTCGGAGGGCGTCGCTTGAGTGGAGCTTCATGTCGGATGTCTACAGCGCGAGATGCCCAATCCTAGAAGCCAAAATCCAAGACCAACACGTTTGAGAAGTTGGGGTTTTTTGGTTTGCTCTGGTGTGAAAAGTTTTGGGATGTGCATGTGAGTTATGTTAGAGAAATCCTATGATTGATTAGTAAATCATCTGCTACTAACTCTATTTGTGGTCTAAGTGTTAACACTCACCGACCTCGTACATCTTTAGCATTCTTTATTATTTATCTTTTATTTATTTAGTGATTTCGTGTTGATTTAATAGAAAAATAGTGTTTTTGTATCACATCACAACAATTAGTATCATAGCTAAGGTTAGGATTTCTAGAGTTGATTTTGGGCATTTGCTTATTTGATCACTGTAAACAATTTTGTTGTTGCAACTACTGGAGCGAAATTTGAGAACGAGAAGTTCAATGAGAAGAACAACTTTAGAATGTGGAGCTTAAGATTTGTGCCCTATTAACAACTCAAGGTTTGACAAAGACGCGAGATGGTAAGAGTAAATTGCTAGAAACGATTAAAGAGGCCAATAAAGTTGAGTTGATGGAGAAGGCAAAAGGCATAACTCTGTTGAATCTATTGGATGAGGTATTAATTGAAGTGGTCGGAGAGAAGGACACTGCAACATTGAGAGGCGCTTTATCTAATGAAGGGTTTGAACAATTGCTTGTATATACTAAAAATGATATTATCAGTTCCAGATGGTTAAAGACACGTCAACCATAGAAAATCAAATTCTATAACAAATGTCGGTCCAATGTATTCACTAGTTAGCTGGACAAAGTTCGAATGATTGGACGACTTCAATGGACGAGCTCATTCAAAATCAGTTTCACTAGCTTAAAGATCCGAGGAATGGAGCTGCTGGGTGCAAGCCAAAAGTTTGCTTGATGATGCCCTGCAAAGAGGGTAAGTGAGCGACCTTCGATTGCCTTTGCGGATGACTTGATCGAGCTCCGCTTGGGCTCTTGATAATCTCTCTGGATTGTGGAGTAGCTCGGCCATCGCCCAAACTAACGTGCTAGAAGTTGTATCAGTGCCCGCCACAAACAAATCCTATGTTCAACGAATCAATGGTGGTTCAAAAATCGTGTTGAACAATAGCTCGGCTGAAATAGGAGCTACGAATAATATAGAAGTGCCAACTCCCAGAAGCATTGGACAAGGAAGAAGAACCACGTCTAGAGAACCAATGCTAAAATACATTGCTTATGTTTAAGTTTAAAAAAAAATTGGACCGACTATATCAGAATTCCTAAACTCAATGCCAGGAATGCAACCGACTCTCAAGTATCTATTGAAATGAGCACTCGTTTCCTAATCTTTTCAACTGGTACAATATAACTGCTAAATATTTACAAGAAAATACAATTCAAGTTGAAATTATATCGAAATCTGCACTCACAAAGATAACTTTTGTTATCATTCACCAAATTGTTGAAATGTCGAACATCACTTGACAGGGTCTTGTTGGCTCTTTATATACGTATGATCTCCATTCACCTAGTGGCTTTAATATTTGTGTCAGACTTCAAAAAATAATGATTTCATTGAATCTTTTGAAAAAAAAAAGATTAAAAACTTGATTTTACCAGTTAAATAGTTTAAGACTATTGCATTTCACAAACAAAACTAAGGACTTTTAGTCCACCATATAAATATACATATAAGTACATTTATATGCGTAGGCGCGCGCACCATTTTGGTCCTGCAGTTTTTGTTTTGGGGAAGACGCATGCATATGCTTATCGTATCTTCTATTCTATCTACGTATTATTAGGTGAATAGGGTTTTGGAAGTGCTCCGGTGGCAAGTCATTGTATATGCATAATTTTTGTCATGGTGGTTCCTATCTTCAGCCAGTTCCAAGCAATCCCCACGCGGATTGGAAATTTAGTCGTGGATTTTTTTTAATTCTATTAATTTAGTCCTAAAATTTTTGAAGATTTACTCATGTAAGCCGAAGATCACTGATGTGGATGTTGATCGATTTAAGTGGCACGGTTGACACTAAACTTGACAATTTTTGTAATTCTTAAAAATTTCCAAGTTTTTCTTTAAATCTCTTTAAATTTCTTTTTCTTTTTTTTCCCAACTTTGGTCGGTGAGGGTGTTGCAGCCCTCACCTATGCCCTGTGACTAGGGGTGAGCAAAAACAGGGTGGGTAGATTCCAAACTTGGACCCTGTACCCAATCTTGTTTTAACCGGTTCCCAATTTTTGGACCCTGTACCCTACCCTGTTTGCATTGGACCCTGTACCCGACCCACCCTGTTTTTCCGGTCCGGTTCCAGGATTAACCCTATTTTATATTGGACCCTGTTTTGCAACCGCTTATCTTATATGACTTTTCATTTGTCTAAGCAAAAATCATAACATTACATATACATTAGTAACGAATATGGATCTAATATTAGTCTCATTCACACAATACTACATGAAACTTTTCATTTGTCTAAAATGGTTAACAAATCTTTGGTGCAAATACTTCTCCAAAAATAAAATCAACATAACTCATCCTCCAAAAGTGAAATTAGGCGAGCCAATCAATGTGGTACAAAATCTCTAACAAAAATCTAAAATTCATATATAAAGAAAAATCAATAAAAAATCATATTCTAAAGACATATGCAAAAATTATGATTTAATAAAGTATATTTACTTACAAAATTAGAAACTAAATGGAGTTTATTTTTTTAATAATCGGGTCCAAGGTTCAGGGTAGGTTCCAAACCTGGACCCTGTACCCGACCCTATTATAACCGGTTCCACTTTTTTGGACCCTGTACCCGACCCTGTTTGTATTGGACCCTGTTCCCGACCCTGTTTTCAGGGTGGGCCAAACAGGGAATCGGGTTTACTCGGTCCGGTTGCACACCCCTACCTGTGACCTCACCAGCCTGAAGGTGCAAATAAAAATAAAGAAAAGTCAATAATAAAAAACTAAAAAATTCAAAAATTATCGACGTCAATGTTGATTGCGTTACATAGGTTGACTGATTGTCCACATTAGCAAATTCTTGCTAAAATTGATCAGAAGGCCTATATTGGCAAATTATCAAATAATTTATAATTCAATTAATTCAATTAAAAAGTTTATGACTGAATTAACCATCATATAATATATTTAAAATATATTTTTTTATGATTTCTTACTTAGAGGCAATTAACCCCCACTAGTGATGGCCTTCGGCCAAGTTTAGGTGAGGGCTGGCGACCCTTGCCTGCCAACAGTGAGGGTCGCGGAGCCTCAATCATGGGCCAAAATTAATCATAGATATTATGTTACCTAGTAAATCTATCACAAGAAACTGAACGAATCCTGCGATGTCAATCATGTGAAAAGCAACATTGGAATTCTGGAGGGCCGGTCACATTCAAGAACTTCGCTCTCAAGAAAAGACTCGATTATCATATATCTTGACTACTATTCACAGCATTCGTACTTTCAAAAGAGAATGGGGATCAATGCATGATTGGTTGTGCCCTAATCTGAAATGGCCCACCTCCGACTTTCAACGAAATTTCCTTGGACTATTCGTCTGCTCATCATCACCTAACCATAATTGAGAACAAATTATTTATAAACTTGAAGTCAGACTATAGCAGCAATCGACCGTGTCCATTGTCCTTGTTTCCTGATATTGTGTGCTAATCATCACATGTGAATGTCGTACTGTCTCTATGTCAATCTTTCCTTTTCCTTTTTCCTTTTTTAAAGCGGAGGCAAGATAAATGCAACATTAATGATCATAGTTATGACAGAAGGTCCACTTTCTTTTGGGAAGCAACGATAGATCAAATATCATGGTGGTCGTATCAAGCTTTGTTTTCAGGTGTCCTCATGTTTGCTCTTTGTGGCAAAAATCAATTTGAGTTTGGATTGGGTATTGGATTCAACGTTAGGTTCTTTTGTTAAGTCGCTAATGCAATTAAACGCATGAATTAGCTAAATTTGAAAAGAGAAACTTAAGATTGGGACAGAAGAAAAGACAAGACAAAAGAGAATGACTTTCTCATAGGAGGTCTAGGATTGAGTAAATCGCGTATTGACTACTTGTTTGTCCTATGTATTATATATTCTTTATTTTCAGATTGCCTATTTTTCTAAGTTCTTTTAGTTCAAAGCATAATAGAACATCAATATTCATGTCATATACAGCGATAGAGATATAGGACCGCATGAGAAATTTAATTAACCTCTCATTATTTTTCCACAGAAACAGCTGCACTTTCAAGTAGCAAGGGTTGCAAGAAGCGGTCCTACATCATTTGTCTGCATAGTCGAGATTTTGTCTTAAAAGAGTCGGGAGATTTCATACCAAGAAACGAGAGATTGGCCCTCATTCTTCTAGTCCCAGACACTATAATGAAGCGGCAAAAAGAAATTACCTCACTATAATAACCGCACGACACATGTCCATTCCGACTAATTGAGAGAACATATACATAGAAGGTGGATACACATTTTCAGGAAAGCAGGTAGGTGCTTTCTCCGCAAAGATGTTGTTGTAAATTAATGCAAAAAAACTAATCAGGATCTTGCAATTTACATCAACACGAAATCACCAGAGAAGTAAACGAAAAATAATAAGGACATTAGAAATTTACGTGATTCGATCCGAATGTTGGTACCTACATCCATTGGAAAAGTCAGCAACAAAATCTACTATAAACGGAGAATTAGATTTATAATCGTTCAATACGTTCGTATTTCTTGTATCTAAATTATATCCAATCTCAAGTATTTTAAAACGAATAAACTCACGAAGCTTCTAGCGGCTACGCACCACTTCACGCAGTGCGGCTAAGAGAACACGGGATATGCCCAGGAAAGAAACCCTTCTTTCCTTTTGTTTATATACCCATGGGCCCCACGTTCCAAAAGAAAGGAAATCTGCATCTTCCTATTTGACTTGTTGACTTCTTTGTGGGATTTCTCTGCAGCCACCGAAACGCAAAAGAAAAGAAACTCTTTCTCTCCTGGGTCCCACTTATCTTTGTGGTGAAAAGCAATCCACGAATTCCTTGCATAGAATTCTGATGAAGCACATAATATCATATGTAATATATTATGTAAGTCCTTTCTTGGACAAGAAAACTTCCTTTATTTATACTTTTTTTATATAATTTTCTTAATGTAAACTAGAGACATAATTTACCAGATGTATCCCTGTGTGTAAAGCCTAGCGGGGGTTGAGGCTGCGACTTTTTTAGCACTCTTCACACGGTGGTAACGTTAGCCGGATAGCGAAACCTGCGGTGAAGACACAAGAAAGACAAACCCTAAAAGGAGGAGCAGAGACAAATGGACGATCATTATTCTCAGAGGACATGAAAAAAGAAAATTCAAAAACAGGCAGCAGCAGCAGCAGCAGCAGCAGCAGTAACACCGCCACCAGCCAACATCAATCGATGCTCCGAGGTGGAAGGCTTGACTTGGTCATAATGATTCTTGTCCACACATGGTGGGGGCTCACTGGGGTTTGTCGTTTATCAATTTTGTGGTACTTTCGATTTGATTATATGAGTTCAAGCTGCCATCTCCTTGGTTATTTCCAATGTATCTGGTGTATGCTGTTGAATTTTTAGGGCAAACGGTCTATCGAAAGAAAATACTTTGCAAATCTTTTTCTCTTGTTTTGGTTCAAATAGCTAGAGGATATAAACTGGTACCAGAGAAAAAACAGGAAATAGAGGGTCATACATGGATTAGCCATTAGGTTTTGGGTGATACATTGAATACATTATCTATTTCCAAAAGTATTATACCCTCACTTATGAGACCTCATAGAATATCATTTTCTAAAAATATAACTATCCACACACACAATATCATTTTTTTTTATCAATAACCTTCTCATAATTATCCAAAATGAAAGTGCTCTTCCGTTATCCAAACCTTTTTTTGAAAAAAAATAAATTTATGTGTAAATTTAGAAAGGTGGCTTGCTTAACAAGCCTCTCCGCCTGCTCTTTCTCAGTAATTCTCGAGGTATTCTTCTCCAGATTGGAGACGGGTGATTGACTTCATATAAAGTTCTCGGGGCCCACGACACGTGAGCCATCATCCTGTACTTTCGGCCCCGCTTGATGTCGAACGTGCCCAAACAAGCAGGAGCCGTCCGAGGGTCCACCCGAGCGAACGGTCCACATGCGTTTGGACGCACCTCGGCTCGCCCTCTATGTTGCGTGCATGGCGGGTTTCCATCGAGATGACCCGGATAACCTGTCCTTGTGACAAATGACATAATATATTCGGTCTATTCTGCGTCTGCGTTTTTCTCCTTCTCCAACCCCACAAAGTACAGAATTTATTACTTTTTGCCAATTTAATAGAGGGGAACAAAATAGATTAAGATGACGAGAATCTTCCCACAAAAGTAGGTTCCCCTAAATGGGGTTCCTACGGAGCCGTAGGCATTGCACCGAAAGTGGTAAACATATATAAAATTCGGAAAACAAGACAAATTAAATAAACTAAAATACCAGAGCAAGAAGAATCATTTGTCTATTTGGTTGTGCTCACTGGAGCCCACGAGTTTTGCTCCACCAGTGTGCTGAATATTATATTCATCCGATAAAGCATACGCAAGTGGACAATACGACATCGATTACACGACCGGAGTTCTGTCGTCAATGGCCGATGCCCGGACTTTGGCCAGGAATTTTAGGTCTGGAGGCATCCAAGCTACGGCCGGGAGATGGCGGCGGCATCGTTGTCTCCACCATGGCACTTAGGCGCGGCGGCGGCGGCGAAGGCGGCGACGGAGACGGAGGCGACGGCGTTTGAGACGGCGGAGGCGGCGGCGGAGTAGAAGACACATCGGTGTTCGTGGCCTCGTTGGAGTATTGACCACGCAAGCTTTGGCTCTGTTTTACAGAGATCGCCAGAAGAAGAAAGAAGAAGGCAGATAGACTCGAGCGAGCCCAAGGGTTAGGTCTCGCGCCGGAGCTAGGGCTCTTCGCCGAGGAGGCCCCGCACCCGACCTTCCGCTGCCGCTTCTCGCAGTGGCTCCGGACGACGATCGGCGGCTTCGGGAGCCGCCGGCTCCGGAGCTGCAGTTGGGACCCGGAGCTGGCCGTCGCGGGAGCTGAAGGCGGAGGCTGAGGCTGAGGCGCCGCCGCCGAGGGGGCCGGGTGAGATTTCTGGAGGCGCTGGGAGGCTAGGGTTTTGGCACGAGAGCGGACGCCGAGGGAGGACTGGGTGGCCTCCATGACGGCGAGCTCGCCTGCCGCCTTCGCCTTGCGAATGTTCTTGCCCATGTCCCTCTCCCCTCCTGTATCCTTCTCCGCCTGGAGCAGCAAGCAAGAGAAAGAGAGAGAGAGAGAGAGAGAGAGAAGGAGAGAGAAGCAGAAGGGGATGATGACGATGACGAAGGTGGTAGGAGGAGGAGGAGGAGGAGGAGTTGGTTTGATTTGCAGTTGAAGGTCTAGAGAGGGAGAGAAGGATTAAATGAGAGCCTCAGCATTGTCGGCTTCCTGTCAAGAGAAACCATGTGACCCTGCTGCACCGACTCATCCGAATTGCTACAAATCATCGCGAAGTGCTTGTTTTACGAGACGGGCCCATTTTTATTTTTATTTTTAATATTAACTTTAATCCATCTTTTAGATTTTTGACAGATTCGCTTACTTGGACTAGCCGATTGGTGAAATGTTGCTTTCATATGACTTGAGAATGGTCGGTACATTAAGTGTTGTGACATTTTCTCTTTTTTTGGTTACTTAAGAAGCCATGGAGCACTAGTTAATGGAATCCTTATGCAATTAATTTATGTATCTAGATGGAGATTTGGTGAATATTTGGAAGTAGGCTGAGATAAGTACCTTAAATAATAAGACAAGACACTCAATAATATAAGAATAGAGGGAAAAATCCTAACATAGAGCAAGACGTGCTATGATTAGCATAATGCATATTTTGAGTGAGTGAACGTTTTTCCTCCATAAGTCTCTTTTTATTTTATTTTTGTAGAGGAAAGTTGTGATGCTTTGATGTTTATATCATGCTTTACAAAAACCTAAATACGAGCATCACATGTTTATGCATGTTGCTAGTGCTTTCGCTTTGGTTATATCACAATTTGAAAGAGTCGAGAAGTGCTAATGCAGCATGTCGACATGACGAGATTTATTATGTTTTACTTGCTTTGCTTCGTACTTTGTCCTATGCTGTGAACTTCAAGAGGTCATTTTTTAATGGCATGAGAAGTTCGGGCTAAATACGGTGATACAATCAAAACATGATTCTATGATAATTTAAGGTTTGGGCTACACTTGAAAAAACGATCAAACTTTGGGCCTCGTCAGCATTACGACTGATTTCAAGACTCAAGGAGAATCGCTACCAAAATTTGAAAGAGAGACAAATCAAAGGGCAACTTTACCTCAATTTAAGTATAATTGGCCCAAAGTCATTAGACAAATTTGCCCTTCATAAAATAAGCGAACTAGTCACGCGATAGGCACGTTCCAAAGTCAAGAAGACATTGCGAACGTTTTGAAGATGCGACTCGTGCTAAATAACACCCGACGGAAGCAAAATATTATTCGCCGTGCATGTCTGTCACAACCTACCCGTCGAGGGGCTGCCCTCGGGGGGAATATGTTTAGAGACATTGTCTATAAGGAGATTCAAATCAGTGTCCCTACAAGACGGCTTGAATATATCATTTAATCATAACTCGATTTGACCCATCTATTATAAACTCGGGCTCTCCCAAGCTCATATCTCGCGTGATGTTGGAAAGTCTTACAAAAATTTAATAATATAAACTTATATAAGGAGTCGCTACTAGCCTATTAAGGATCGCTAAAAACTAAGTGAAAGCATGGGAGAATGCTTTACTTTCTATGTAACCAGAGATTTGGGAACAAGAACTTGATTACACTAGTAAGTAAACTAGTGCCATTTTGGTACCTAGGCTTGATCGTCTTGTTAACCATAATGTTTTCATGCAATCTTCCACTAACTAATAATGCATTAGTTTTATTTAAATCCTAACCATGCTAAAAGAAAAATAACAATCAATGTAATGAAAGTGCGCAAATAAGTATAATCGAAAAGAAATGCAAAATCAAGAATCCTAATATTATCTCTAAAAAGGAAAATCAAATAAAACACCCCATAATGTAAAGCTCTAAGAGCTTATTCAATTGAGTTTAAGACCTTTTTTTAGAGTTTTCTCATATTTTATGCTACACTAAAAATGTTTATTCAAAATGGAACATCTAAAACTAATTCAAGACTTATAGTATTAATACTAAAAATCAATGAAATGAATGGTGATCACTCTCCTAAACATTTTATTATTATTTTTTGAATTTTTTTTGAATTTTTTTATTGAAAAAAGCACTTCGGACTGGGTCAGGAAGACCTGATCCAAATTGTTGGCTTGGACCCTAATGGTCCGGTTGGGTCCACAAGTTGAGCCAAACTCAAATTACAAAAAAAAAACTTCAAAACAATATTTGGCCAAAACTGGAATAGGCCCAAAAACTAGAATAAGCGAAAAACTGGAATAGACCCAATTCGAGTTTCCAACACCAATTCAGCCCAACTCCATTTCCAGCCCGACACGAACTTCAAATTTCGGATTATTTAATTTGTATTTTTCTTTTCTTTTCTTTTCTTTTCTTTTCGGCATGATCTTCTTCGAATACTCTTTTTTGTGTTTTTTCTAGCTGAAACATGTTTTAAAAAGAAATTATATCTAGCACATAACATCAAACTTTGCGGACGACACCAACAACCATTCAACTTTTCCGATAACGGTTTAAACTGACCGTTGGTAAAAAATTTCAGCAACGTTTTCAGCCCCCAATTCAACCATTATGGAATAAATAAAATTGCAAACAAATAATATTTAAATAAAAGCACATGCAAGTAGAGTAGATGTGACGAAAAAGAACTAACTAAAGCAGCCTCTAACCGCAGGCAACGCAAGGTTTCCATCGAGGTAAGATGTGTCGAACGCCGACTCAATCAAAAGGGAATCATGCCATAAAAACAAGGGAAAAGAGAAAGTCAGAGAGTAAACGGACTTGAACCATCGATTTCACGAAAATAATTTGATACTTTATGCTTAGTTGAAATAAGAGAAAGCAAGGCATGCAAAGTGAAGTTTACCTGAATAAAAGATGAGTTTTGGAAAGAGACCGTGAATTACGTTGTGCTAAAACTTCCTTCCTCTTCACGAACGAAATACTCCATTTCGCAAAGCCCGATTCTTGTTTCAATTTTTGCTGCTCTTCCTTTTCTAGCACAATGTTTCCCTCGGAAACTCATTTCCTCGCTTTTTTTTTTTCTGATTCTGTTTTCCTTTTTATCGATTTTTATTTTATTTATTTTTTTAAAACTCTTTATTAGGAAAATTTGAGGTGTCAACAATGTCCAAATATAATTTACAACAAGTCATTCCTCTGATCGGATAAAATCACCAACGATCAGATTTCATGGAGTACACATAAAATTCACCATCACGGCAAAGCAAGACAAGTAATTCACGCCATACTCTCTTTATCTTCCACTCGCATCACCCGATCATGTTCATCGATGTTACTCTTCCCCATTCCATTAATTTACTCACTTCCGACTCCATTTTCCGTTAACCTTGGTGATAAACCATCCAGTCGAGCAAACTGAGATACGAAAATGATGAGGGACAAATGAGGGGCGCATACCATACCTGTTCTTTTGACAGAATACACAACTTTGAGCACGTATCACGTCCCAAAGATGGTGTTAATAAAGGTAATGAGAATTCAAACACGCAATAAAAGACGATCCAAGAGCCTTCTCATTATTCACAGTTAGCAATTACTCTTTTGATTCAGTCCCCCACGGCAATCTGGTCTGGTGATTTGGGGTGTCTGGGTGCGAGATTGCACACCCGGAATCGAGTCTCGGCCCAAAATGAAAAGACCGCTCTTAATTAGCAGGTGCACGACAGACCTAGTGCGTAATAATCTAGAACAACAAGCTTTTAGAACTGAAAAAGGGAACAGAATTACTGTAAGATTCAACTATAAGTTGAATGCAGAGAAGGAAATGAACATTAGGCCCAAAAAGAGCCAGTGACAGAGAGCACGATTCTCGTAGCTCCTGTCGTTAGCTTCTGCACCTAACAAGATGACTAACTTGAACTTATCATGTACATGACTCCAAAATCTTGCCAATGAAGCATGGTTCAATAGTCGGGGTGCATGAAGTGCTCATAATTGGTTCCATTAAGCTTCTTCAATACATCGTCCCAGTTCTTGATATGCTCCGATAACGGCCCACTATGTATCTTGATCTGGCGGCTTGTCAAATCCATTGTCGGCAGGCTAAGGAACTCTTGTACTTCTTTCAGCTTCTGCTTAAGAGCAGACAATGAGATGAATCAAGGTTTGGAAACCCAACGAAGGAGATAGATTGATGCTGATAAAAGGGAAGTAGCAACAGTAGCTTTCAAATGAGACATGATCGCACCCAATTAATACAACATTTCGGCTCATCATTGTAAACTTGATTTAGAGTAGGAAGTTACAGATTTTGAGCTATATTTGCAGGATGTCGCAGCATAAAATCTGTGCTCTATAAGTGGTCAGTTTGAATCAAGGGTACTTGCTAGATGTCATGGTTCGAGGCACTTACTGTCCAATTCTTCATGAGATCCTCGTAGTAGAGCACAATGTGCCTCGTGGTATTGTAGTACGCCAAAATCTTGCCAATTGTGTTCTCCATCTCCTTGAAATCGTTGATCAATGATGAGGAGTTGATCACAGGCTTGTATGCTGAGAGTGTTGCAGCCTGCAGTCAGTATCCAGGAAATGCATTAATGTATCAGTAGCACAGACGAGTTATGAGTTACTGCGGGCATGTGCATCTGGTTGTGTGCCCTTTGGGTGGATGTGTCTGGAGAGAGAGAGAGAGAGAGAGACCTCTTGAGGCGAATGCACGTGGGACTTGTGGGTTCCATTCAACAGCTTAGCATAGCGGTCATAGGAATTTGCTAGCACTGAAACCATGCGGCGAAGAAGATTCCTGCGGAAGAGGAAAATTACGGAAACTTGTCTACGGGTAAAGTACTGCACAATTTCTATATGGTAATCCATCAATCCCTGCATGAATTGTAAGAAAGAAATGCTCAATTTTCTTAAATTAGCATCCAATAATATGACAAGAAGCAACATTGAACTGCATTGATAGTCTCCAAGAATGAAAATATATACTTGCCCAACACTGCGATAAGCCTGGGTTAAATGCATTCACAAAATTTATGTACCCTCAAAGGCTAATTTTGCACCATAAGGTTTGAATAGAAAGAGATCTTTTTACAAGCATCAATTTAGTTAATGAATTTGAACCACGCACGACCTTTTTATTCCTTTTTTTCTTGGTTGGCCAAAGCAGCTTCTACACCAGGAAGTTCTTGAAGAAAATGTCTCCTTTGATATGTAAATCCTAGGATTTCCAGGAATTCTGCAATTTTCGAGGTTGCATCATCTTTGATGCATTTGCTATTAGTAGCACGCTAGATACTTCAGAAGAATTGGATGTATCAGAACTCTTGTCACCAATTGTGCCTTTGCTAAAGTATTCATTTTACAGAGTTTTATGCTCTAAAGGGCCATGGGGTGCTCTTTGATCCTGCCATACCACAATATTCCATCTCTGCCTTCATCGTACATTCTATGCTCATTGACACATAAACCCAAATTAAAGTAGTTTCATCGATTTGTTTGGATCGAAAAATTTGAGTCCAATTGTGTAAATTCGTAAATGATATCCTGATATTTACCTGATTAAGCATCCACTTGAAGCCAACTGCAGCAGAGCACTCGTTTTTTGAAGCGCTGCTAAACCAATCCAAGTTGTAAACTTTGTCAAGAGTCTGTAAAATCGAGGAAACATTCTTCCTCCGATCCATGACAGAGAAAATCTCTCCGTTGGAGGTCACGTTGGCATGGCTATTTAGGAGTGTCTCGAACCACCCACTTCCTGATCTCTGTGTCGATACAATAACAAAATATCTCACTGGATTATCTGCACATTCGGCCCTGGTATCCAATAAAACCAAAATCAGGCGAAACCCAGTGAATGATTCCATCAATAACAAAAGACCTAGTTTTGTTTTGTCATTTATTACCTGCTAAAAGTTTCGGGTGTTGGGTAATGGATTGAAGTTTCATCAGATTTTTTCATGCCATGAAGCTCCCAAGGTTCCTTGGTGATTGGGATGTTTACGAGATTTGGCTTGGCGTGGTGGCTTATTTGCTTCAGACAGACTGAGCAAATGTACACCCCACAGAACAGTGAAAATGCCAAAACTATCATCCTATATAATAAAGGCGATTTCTTGGGAGGTTTAACGATCAAAGTGTCCTGTCAAGCATAAAAAAGAGAAAAGATGCCATCAGATGGAAAATCCATCTTCCATGAAACAGAAACATGATAATCTCCTCACAATCTGGTGTTAGAAAACTATACAGAGAAACTAACTAGAGGAAATCAATGCATGCGAAGTTAATGCAATTAATTGGGCAATGAAGGGCAAGAATGGGCGGTGGGTTTTAGATTTTGACCCAGAAGTAAAATCAGTGAACTACCAAAAAACTGGATCAGCGCAACAAAAAGATTAGCACAAGAAGATCGCTACGAGTTGAGATTAACATTTCTAAGCTTAAGTTGAGCTCTCTTTCTCCGCCCCACTCCAAAGCATGAAAATAAGGAACATGAATCAGCGGCTCTCACAAATAGATACTACTTCATAAAAAATAAATAAAGCAACAATTTTTTCACGAAGTAAAGTGAAAAAACGACTTTTTAAGACGACCCATCTCTCTTCAGCCGAAAAGATAACTCCTGTCTCTCTCCTTCGGGCCAAAAAGCAGAACCCGATGAAATTCAACAGAGCGAGCAGAAACAGGAGAACACACAAACGCAAAATTTACAAGGAAAAAAGAAACAGAGGGAGAAACAAATCCCACCTTGTTTAAGAAATATAAGACTTCTGCCATCGGTGGGAACCCGGTATCCACGACGAGAAGATAGAAGAGTATGTATTACAAAGATGGAAAAACTTCACTATTAAAGCACGGCCTTTTCTTCGGTCGTGCTGGAACCTCTTCTTCTGCGTATACAACAAATTCTGAGAAGACAAGAGTCAAGAGACTCAGAGAGAGAGAGAGAGGCTTCCTCAGCAGCAGCAAGAGCAGGCCAGCAGCAGTGCGTTTCATGTGTTTCGTGCCTCGTGGAAATCCAAGCCATCAGTCAGCATCTCCCTTGGCGTTCGTCGTTTTCCTGATTATTTAAATTTAAACTACAAGTGGGGCTGTGCGCTCGCGAGTGCCGTAACTGAAGCTTTCTCTCCCTCACCAAACTCAAAGATGAAAAATAAGTGGTCAAAGAAAAAGGAATTAGTTCTGAAAATTCTGCTGTAAAGTATGTAAAATTCTGCTGTGGTTGGGGAACAGCTGTGTTTACTTTCCACGGGACTTTGACTTTTGTTGGGTTCCTCCTGAGAAGGATTATGGACAACACTTTATATATTTAGGCTCTCTTACTTTGGCAGATAACAAATGATATGAGAAATAATTTTTCGAAAGCGATTATTTATATTATTTATAAAAATTAATGGATAATAAATTTTTTATCATCATCGTGAAACTATTTAAACATGAATTATAGTTGACAAGAAAAACTTTTTTCTATCGGTTAATTAACTCAAATTATATAAGAGGTCAGCTTTAGGAAAATGATTTACAATTTTTTTAATAAAACAAACATGCCCTTAATGGGTGATTCATTTGTTCAAAAGGTAGAATGCTCATATAAGCTTTCAATATTAGATTGAAATAAGAGATCACAACCGTCTATTCGATTTCAATTGTTTATCATATATTAATCCTAACTATTTTGCAATTTTTTTTTTACTTTCCAATCAAACTATGGAAGTTTGAGATCTCTCTTGCAAAAACAATGTAAAACACAAAAAAAAAAATTGGGATTAACATTATACTTTCTATAAGTACACACTGGAAAAATTGGGATTAACATTATACTTTCTATAAGTACACACTTGAAAAATTGGGATTTAATTACACACTGGTTCTTGAGGATCAATTTATATCATTTATTTTCTTAGCAATTTAAATTTTATTTCAGTTTCATAAATGCATGTTCCATCCTAGATCCACAGGCACACCTTATACTATTTTTTTGAAAACATTATAGACTCATCCGAAGTGGTGGGCCCGAAATATTAGGTACATTAAATCATATGAATCTCATGTAAGCTCCATATGATTTAAACGATAGTATGAACAAGGTATATATACAATAGATATAACTAATTATTTATCGGTATTTTGTTGTCTAATGACCAATGACAAGACTTGCCCCTTGACTGCTTGGTAGAGTGTAATTTGTAATGAAATATGTCTTACTATTTTAATAAAATCTTACACAAATTGATATTTCGTCCATTGAGTTAAGTAATTTTATTCCTTCCGTTTGGCAGGTTTCTATCCCCCACAATGTTTGCTAACGTTTGAAATTTAATAGAAAATACCCTAATTAGATAAGATAGAATTGATAAGAAATCATCACAATTTTGGTTCATACTATTCCTCACATGAAAACACTGAATATAACGTGGGTGTAGATAACGGGTCATATAGTTCTCTAATCCTGGTCGAAGAAAGAAACCTCTAACTATTCTTTCCATAAATTATTCACAAATATAAATATCACCTACCTGTATTTTTAATTAAGCTTATATGCGATAATGTTTGTATATGTAACTGAGCAACTATTGCATCCGATTTTATTTCTTGTGGACTGGACGCATGGGATTTTAGGAGCAAACCTAACATAGGATTGGATAAAGGCCAGGACACCATCATTGGAGTCGTTAGACGCGGTTGCACTACACTTGTCCATGCTTATACCTATAGAATAAATATTGTCCTATCTGTTTTTGCATATGAAAAATGTTTGTTTCTTCAGAAATTCAAAATTCAAAATATATTTTATGAAATTTTTTTATAACGCTTACAGAATTAAATAAGTAATTTTTTTCAGTACCCATAAAAATTGTTAAATAAAAATTATTATCGATAATGAAAATATTTTTATTGACTAACTTTTCCGACTAATATAATCAATCATTTTAGAAATTTTTTTTATGAAAATATAGCTATTAAAAGATAAAATCGTGTATTTTTTTTTTTGGGAACTTAAAGAACTAACCTCATCTATTGGATGAAAACAGGACAAGCTACCGACAAGGTCTTTTTTTTTTTTTTAATACCAGAGGAGGATTCCTCATCTCGGGGATTGAGGGTAAAGTCTTAACTTATTAGAATATTTTAATTGATTAGCTTATCAATTGTCTGTGTATTCCAACGTAAGGTCTTGATGATAAGATACAAAGATCTCGGGACTGTAGCTACATGGTGAAGCGAACGAGATGGATCATGACTTGTCATGCATTTCTTTACTCAAATTACATAAACAATTTCACCATTGTGACGTTTACTCAACGTATAGATGCATAGTACTTTGTGAAAGAGAGTTAATAAATTAATAGATACGTAACAGCTACTTGTGAGACGAGTGACAACTGCTTATCTCTTCGCCATATCAATTGCCTAGTGAGTCGAGATCTACTCCTCCTTGTCAGGGCCGTAGAAAGAAACAAGATTTACTCTTTGTTAAGAATCACTTGCATGAATCCTAGCTAACTTGAGCCCCCCTAAAAAAAAACACACTTTAGATAATTAAATCGAAGCAACCCTAACGTCGAATACACATTATCTAATGATTTGTATATTTAAAGTTCATTGGAAATTCCAAACACATGTAGGGTTATTTTCCATTTCAAGACCCGTGTAGTAGAATGATTATCTTTACTTCGATTTTTCAACGGGTGCTTCTATGTATCTCATGAGACCGATCTTTTTGTCATAACCAAGTCGCAATTACATGCATTTAACCATATTTTTTTCATACAAAGTGATTCACAAATAATCAGTGATCATAAAATATAATTATGTTCCTCGACAGATTGTAGTTGCGCCCTTCTTGATTCAGTTGAAATTTTCTTCTTGTGTTTTTTTTTGGGGGGAGGGGGGGGGGGTTGAAAACTAGAAGTTTAACTTGTTAAGAGGAAAGGAGAGTGTTAACGGTTTCTTAGTGATGCTTGTAAATGTCGCATCAGCATCCCTCGATCTGGCTCCTGTTGCGTTGGCTAGATCTTAGAAATAGTTGAAAAGGCCATGGAAGTGCAAGTGATAACAACAAATGAACCGTCTCGAATGAGCACCGCAACCAATGTTATTGACAGCGAAAGTCGTCCGAAACATTAGTTTCACAGTCTGGTAAACGGACTGGAAAGGCCCACTTTGAGAGAGAGAGAGAGAGAGAGAGAGAGAGAGAGAGAGAGAGAGAGAGAGGTCATAGTCTTCGGAATGAAGCATGATGACCTTATTGAAAATGAACCAGGTAAAATCAGTCGATTCGGGCACTCGCAAAGGCAAGACTGACCTTGGCGACCAAAGAGGTGCACAATCAAATTGTAAATGCTTGTGGTCTATTTTATTTTTTTTGGTTTTTTCACTCCTAATTCAATTGCTGCCACATGTCGATTTGTCTTTATGTACTTATCTATGTTATTCACTGAGGACTGTAGTTTCTCACAGAATGTAGCCATTTACAAAATAAAATAGAAAAATCAGATCATAGTAAGTTAATGTATCAGTTATCAAGAGAAAAAGAGACTAATAATCACTATGAATAATTGGGGGAACGAAAGTTGCTAATATAACTCAAATTGTTGTTTTTAAAAGTTACTACGTTTAAATAATCACGAAAGTAATTATGATTATAGAGAGAGTGTCGTACGAATACTATGAAGCTGAGTATCATTATCTTAAACTAAACTATCAATGTTGGTCAGCCCATGGGTGAAGGGAAGTCCTTTCGAGAATGTTTTGAGATGGTTGGGCCTATGAAGGTTAAGAATCTTTGTCGAGGCTAAATCTTTTCAGAACCTTCTTTGACTTTGGGCCTGGTCAAACTACAACACTAATTGTGCCTAATCCATGTAATTGGGCCTACAAGCCCAAACTTATGACAAATGAAACCGAATTTCTAGGAGACAAGGTTATATGCAATTCGAGTCCTTCCTAACTCTCAAAGATTATATTTTCTGCCATTCATGATTAGAGAAAACCGATTGGTGACCAATTGAAAGAATAATTAGAGGCTCCAACAAAAATAGATAAAAAACATGGTTCATATTTCAACATGAAGCCAAAGATCATTGCTTCAGTTGTTTTTCATCTTACTAGTCACCTCGCGCTGTTTATTAATGTAATTATATTTTTATTTTGTGTTTTATTTCATGTACATGTCCAATTTATACATGAATATGTTTGTTAGAAAAATGCACGATATAAAATGCGAATTTTTTTTATAATAATTCTGTCCGAAGTAAATCTAACTTTCAGTTGTTTTATTATACCTTTAATAGTAGGTGTTTGAGATTTTATATTGATTTGCTCTGACTTACGTAATTTGAGAGCAAACGAATTATTGATATATATTCAAGTTCACCTTCACCCATGCAGAATCTTTGTTATCTTTCTAGAACCAAATTTATTAGCGTTAGTAAAAAATGACGAAACGTTGGATGGTAATATAAATGGGAGAGGAATAAGTAGCTTCTTAGTTGTTTGCCTGCTGGGTGTCCGCAGGGGCGTTTGTTGGGTATTTGGAGAGGCATTATCTTGCTTTATACCCAACATGAGAAGCGAAGTGGCTAAAAATTTATAATGATATGGTTGATGTGTCTTCAAAGTATCAAATAAGTATCTCGCCATCATAAATCTTCCAGCTCCATGCACGTGCAAGCAAACTTGAGTATTCAAATGCGCATTCTTCTTCTTCGAGCTAAACGAGTTTAAAATTTTGAACAAATTCGAGCAGTTTCATGATCAAAAGATAACCGAGCAAGACATCATGCATTTAAATAAGGTGGACTGTCATAATGAAATAAATCAGCATGTGTCTTGCATCTTCAAGTTCAAGCATTTGAGAAGAGTTCACGGTGAGTTCTTCAGTACCCAACATATATATATATATATATATATATATATATATATATAGAGAGAGAGAGAGAGAGAGAGAGAGAGAGAGAGAGAGAGAGAGAGAGAGAGAGAGAGCAGAGATATGAAAATGTAACCAGAGAGCCCCGAATCCTAGATTAGTATATATAGAGATATGACTCAAGGAAGCGACAGCAGGTCACGTGTACAAGTATACGAACAGATGTATAGTATATCACCCTTTCGCGTGGGTCGATGACATTATTTTTTTGGGAAGTCGTCACAAGAGCTTGAAGTTCTAACATCATATGTTACGGAGGTTTCGTGCACGTATATGATGAACAAAACATTCAATTTATGTTGAGACATAAAAGTAATGTGATTATTGTGCCACGCAATGGGGACATGAAAACTCCTTGAAGTTAAAAGAAGTAGACATAAACGCTGTCCTAACACAATTGGCCAGACCAATGTTTCTTCAGGGCGACGACTGTCTTATTAATGCTGTAAGTTCAGAATAAGATTGAAGTCGATGTCTCTTTAGTGGAAGCTTAGTAAAGCTGAAGTGTACCCAAAATTGGTGCATCGATTATGTCTTGCACACGAAAGCAAGCCTTTTAGGGTGTAGCCAAGTGTCATTCGATGCCTTATCTTTTGGTCATCAAAGTGTTGTCAACTTGTCACTAATACTCCAATATTTGGTCATTCATCATAAGACCAAGCTATGTTTGTAATTGTAGTGAGGACCAAGATCTTTTCTTGTATTACTAGACCAAGTAATTCACTGGTCAAGATCGCAAGGACTCGCATTGACCTCAACTCGTCGGTGGAGTAGATATTCAGTAAATAGTCGCACCACTGAGTGAAGCCCACTATATATTTAATTAGGAGAAAATGTCTCGCTTCCCTTGTCATGTTACCCCTGTTAGCTTGACCCTTTCTTTATTCAAAGCACAAACTTAAAGATCAGACTATCTAAAAGCCCATGAAATACCCCATAAATCCCATTAACTGGTTGAGTGCATACATTTGGTGTCACGCCCCGGTTCCTCGGGGTCGTAGCACTAATTCCAGGATCCTACCTCACGCTAAGTTTTGCAAACGAATCTAGTTCTTAGTCAAATTTGTTCCCAAGGTAACACCACAATCCACTTTGATCAAGAAACTTACTTCCCATAGATACAAGGATAAGTCAGGTCAAAATACAAAAAGGGGAAGAAAACAGGAGGAGACATAACAAAAGTCTAGAGTCACGGTCGCCGCACAGCTATACAATCAAAAGTCGCGGGGAAAAGAGAAGGGAGAGTACTAATCCCTAGCTGCCTCCATTGGCCTGGGCCAATCTCGCACGCACGAAGGCTTCGGGTTATCCACGGTGCCATCCTCTGAGTCATCTGCCCCATCAGGGTCTTCGAAGCCGGACTCGTAGCCTCCCTGAGGTACCTTGCACTCCTCGACCAATAACTCTAGTTCGGCCTCATGGAAACCCGTATACACGCAAATGTGCTGATGTGGGTACCAGATGTGCTTCGTGGCGCTCCAAATCCAACCTGTCGTGCTGTGGGATTCTTGGATTAATCCATCTTCCTTTACTTCTATGTCTATGACCTCTCCCATGTCTCTAGGGGGAGCGGGGCTGCCGCCATACCGTTCCCTTCGTCTTCCTCTTCTTCTTCATCCAAGTTGAAAGGGATATCCGGCTCCAGATCCCCCTCCTCCTGATCCTCCTCCTCCTGAAGATCCCACTCCAGCTCCAGCTCCAGCTGCTGCTCCCAGTCCTCCGGATCCAGAGGTTCCAGCTCCCGTAGATCCCAAGCTTCCTCCTCGTGAGGGTCCTCCTCCATAAGCTCCTCTTCCTCTGACTGGTCCTCCAAGTCTGATAGGTCCTGAACCGGGTCCATACGGGGGTCCTGGGATGGTGGGGTGGTGGAATGAGATACTTGGTATCCCAGTGAACGAACCCTAATCCTAAATTAGGAACACCCCTGCCCTAGGGTCCCTAAATCGACCCTCCCAACTCTCGGCTTCCGATGGTCCGTCAGTCGACTCTAGGCAAGCCTAGCTGTAAGTCTCTCATCCCAAGGTCCCCAAGCTTCGCGCAGAAACACTCATTACTAACCCAAAACGAAGAACTCCCCACCTCTAGATCTCTAAACTAAAGGTAGACTATCGAACGTCATGGGGGTCTAAACAACTTACAGGGTGGGGCAGGTCTACTAACGAGACCCTAATTGCGGTTATAAGGAATTTGTCTAGGCATAACTGATTAAATTAAAGCGGCGCAAAATTAAACCCACAAAGTAGTACTTGAATCGCCAAATTATAATAATAATTTAATGCAATTAAAAAGCAAATAGGGTTCTTAACTAATTTAATCAAATGCTATGCGGACGAACATTAATGATACATGACTAATTAAATTAAATTGTAGAAATAGACGAAATAAACAATTCGAAGATTTTAACAGAGGTGTCAATCCGACCCTTCTTTCTCCTCGAGGGGTCCCAACTCTGACCACGCTCGAGCACAAGCAAACGTACGAGGGCATTTCTCGTAAAACGTGGGATGCCAGTCCCTAGGTCGACACAAGTCGAACTACACCACCTAAGTGGTCAACAATCTACCATTGTCCAATACGGCTAACCAATCTAACTAATCAATGAATTTTACGAATAAATAAGGAGTCCTAGCCGTTCTACTCGCCCTAGCCATTTCTACCCGTTTCCTACTAAAACAGCAAATGCGCCTAATAAAAGTTTAGAATCCACTCACTTGTGAGTTTGCCTGGCTAAATCCCCCTTGCTGTACTCCTGGTTGAACCCAAGAAAATTTTAGAATTTTCCTCTTTTACTTTTTTTTTTTTTTTTTTTTTTTTTTTTTTTTTTTTTTTTTTTTTTTTTTCGGGCCGCGCAAGCTGGACCTGGGCCGGGCCGGCTGACTGGGCTTGGGTCGGTCGGCTGATTGACTGGCCGACTGGGCCGGGTCGGCTGGGCCGTTGACTGGGCCGGCTGACTGGGCTGGGCTGGCCCGCAAGCTGGACTTGGCCGGCGGCTGCTGGCTCCTCCGGCGCCGGTCTTCTTCTCCGGCTAGCTCGGCTTCCGGGTCGGGGAACCGGGTCGAGCGCCGGGTCGCGAGGGGTGTTCGGGTTCCGTCTCTGTTTGTCGTCGGCGGTGCGCGTCGGAGCTTGGGACCGGTCGGAGAAGGAAGCTGAGCTCACGACGCGTCGATTGGTGGTTGTGGCTTCGTCGGAGGTGGCCGGAATCGACGGGAAAACGGCCACGAAGTCGCGGCTTCCTCCTAAGCCTCCGAAGTGGTTTTCAAGTTTCAAAGCTTCGATTCGGCGTCCACAGGCCAAATCGGAAGGGGGAACCACCGGAAAAGGAAACTAGGGAGTGAGGGAACCGATTGGTGGGTGAGAAGTGAGCTGAGGAGGTCGGGGTAGGAAGGAATGGGGTGGTTTTTGGCTGCGGTTTTCTGGGTTCCAAGGCTGGCCGCGAAGCTCCCTGCAACTGGCTGCCGGTGACAGACCACGGCGAGTCTTGGCTAGCTGACAACGGCTTCGGGAAGGGGGCGACTCAAGCTACGCGGGGACACCAAGAACGCACGAAGAGGAGGCCGGAGCTCCGAGAAATCCCCCCTCAAAAACCCTTGCCCACTCGGTTTATACCGAGTGGGAGCAGGTGGGGGAGGCCGAGAACTCGGCTTCCCAGGCCACGCGGCGCCTCCCCCGTGGCCACCATCCCCTCCGACGGTCACTTCCAAGTCAGGGGTGGGTGGCTGCAGGGCGTGGCGTGGCTGAGGCGACGTCGAGCGGTGGAATGCACAGTGCATTCTACCTGCTCGACAGAAGCCCGAGAGAGAGAGAGAGAGAGGGAGAGGGGGAGAGCTCGTGCGCGTGCTGTGCACGTGCCGCCCGGTCCGACCCGGTCGGACCGGCGGTTCGCACGGTCTGGCCGGCCGGTTCGCTGGCCGGTCTGGGACTTTTAATAAAATAATATATTTTAATTTCCGAAAATCGGAAAAATGCTTTAAAATTTCCTAAAAATTCAGGAAAAATCCCGAAAAATCAAATATCGAATTTCATGACATTTTGGGCCCAAAATAAATTTAAACTTAAATTTTCATTAATTTCCAAGCCTTTCCAAATTTTCGCGAAATAAAAAGGGAAATTGCCAATTTTCCCTAAAGTCCCAGTAGGCTAAAATCGCGGACCGACTCGGCCGTTACAATCTACCCCCCTTAAGAAAATTTCGTCCTCGAAATTTGCAGCTACTAAACTTCAAACAGTTGCGGGTGCTGTTGCCTCATGAGCTCCTCGCTTTCCCAAGTAGCGCTCTCGGAGTCATGATGTTGCCAAACGACCTTGACCAGTGGCGTGACCTTGTTCCGAAGTCTTCGCTCCTTCCGGTCTTCTATCCTGATTGGTCTTTCTACGAACGAAACCTGTTCGTCCAACTCAAGGTCCTCATGACTTAATACATGTGAAGGATCAGGCTCGTACTTCCTTAGCATCGAGACGTGGAAGACATTGTGGATCTGTTCCAAGTTTGGCGGTAAGGCTAGTCGATAAGCGGCTGCTCCTATCCTTTCCAAAATCTCAAAGGGTCCTACAAACCTGGGACTTAACTTTCCTTTTTCTCCAAAGCGGGACATTCCCTTCTTAGGTGACACTTTCAGGAAGACATGGTCCCCTTCTTGGAATTCTAAAGGTCTGCGCCTTAGGTCCGCATAGCTCTTTTGTCGACTCTGGGCTGTCTTCAGCCTTTGCCTGATTACCTTAACTGCATCTTGTGACTGTTGTACTAGCTCGGGACCTAGAATTTTCCGTTCTCCGACTTCGTCCCAACACACGGGAGTCCGGCAGGTTCGTCCGTACAAAGCCTTAAAGGGAGTCATCCCTATGCTTTGTTGGAAGCTGTTGTTATAGGCGAACTCTACCAGGGGTAGCCGGTCTTCCCATCCTCCCTTAAAATCTAAGACGCATGCTCTCAGCATGTCCTCTAGAGTCTGAATGGTCGCTCAGACTGTCCATCAGTCTGGGGATGGAAAGCCGTACTGTACTGTAATCTTGTACCCAAGGCTCCTTGTAGACTCTTCCAAAAATGAGCGGTGAATCTTGGATCACGGTCAGAGGTAATGGTTACCGGCACTCCATGTAGTCTGACTATCTGAGCTACATATAAGTCTGCTAGCCGGTCTAAGGGAAGATTCTTTCGCACGGCTAGGAAGTGAGCAGATTTGGTTAGTCTGTCCACTATGACCCAAATCATGTCGTGACCTTTTTGGCTCCTCGGTAACCCGGTCACGAAATCCATCGTGATATGCTCCCATTTCCATTCTGGAATTTCCAAAGGGTTCAAGAGGCCTCCAGGTTTACAGTGTTGTGCCTTCACCCGTTGGCACGTCAGGCACTTGGCCACGAATCTCGCCACGTCCGTTTTCATTCCTTTCCACCAGTAGTGGGGCCTCAGGTTCTGATACATCTTGGTGTTACCCGGATGAACACTGTATTTACTGCGGTGTGCCTCTGACAAAATTTCATCCCTTAACTCAGGACTGTCGGGCACACACAGCCTTCCACGAAAGTTCAGGACTCCGTCCTCGGAGATTTGGAAACCAGGTTTCATCAGTCCTTCTTCGGTTTGTAAGATGCCCACTAGAAAGGGATCCGAAGATTGTAGATCTCTAATCCTGGCCCTGATCTGAGGTTCTATCCTTAAGGTGGCCATTAAGCAAGTCAGGTGTCCAACCTCAAATTTGAACTCTGAGTTCTGTACTTTCTCAAACAACTGCCATTCCTTGGCCAATAATGAAGTCAATGAGGACTTGCGACTAAGCGCGTCTGCCACGCGATTCGCTTTCCCTGGGTGGTATAGAATCTCACAGTCGTAATCCTTTAGGAGTTCCATCCATCTCCGCTGTCTCATGTTCAATTCCTTCTGTGAAAACAGGTACTTGAGGCTCTGATGATCCGTAAAAATTGGAAACTTTTCTCCGCACAGATAGTGCCTCCAAATTTTGAGCGCAAAAATTACCGCTGCCAACTCCAGGTCATGGGTCGGATAGTTTTGCTCATGTGGCTTCAACTGTCTCGATGCGTAAGCCACAACTCGTCCGTGCTGCATCAAAACGCATCCCAGACCTTGATACGAGGCGTCACTATAAACCTCATAACCACCTGGTCCTGAAGGGATGGTTAAGACTGGTGCAGTGGTCAGCCTTTCTTTCAGTGTTTGGAAGCTCCTCTCGCACTTCTCGGTCCATTCAAACTTCTTGTCCTTTTTCAGCAAGCCCGTCAAGGGTAGGGATAGACTCGAAAATTTTTCTACAAACCTTCGGTAGTATCCTGCCAGACCTAGGAAGCTACGAACTTCCGTCACTGTTGTAGGCCTTGGCCAATCCATTACCGCCTCGATCTTCGCAGGATCCACGGAGATTCCGTCCCCGGAGATCACATGTCCCAAAAAGGCTACTCGGTCTAGCCAAAACTCACACTTACTGAACTTTGCGTAGAGCGCATGTTCTCGTAGTACTGCCAGCACTATCCTCAGGTGTTGCTCATGTTCTATCGAACTCCTTGAATAGATCAAGATGTCGTCGATAAAAACTATGACGAACCTGTCCAAGTACTCTCTGAACACCCTATTCATTAGATCCATGAAAGCAGCTGGGGCATTGGTCAACCCGAACGGCATTACTGTGAATTCGTAATGTCCATAGCGAGTCCGAAAGGCGCTCTTCGGAATATCCTCCTCTTTAATTCTTAACTGGTGATACCCCGTCCTCAGGTCAATTTTTGAGAAGACCTTAGCCCCTTGCAATTGATCGAACAGATCATCAATCCTGGGCAACGGATATCTGTTCTTGACTGTCACCTTATTCAGTTGTCTGTAGTCAATGCAAAGTCTCAGGGATCCGTCTTTTTTCTTCACAAAGAGAACCGGCGCACCCCATGGTGACGCACTTGGACGGATGAATCCTTTATCCAACAGTTCTTGCATCTGTACCTTTAATTCTTTCAGTTCTGAGAGTGACATCCGATAAGGAGCCTTGGAGATCGGCTCGTCCCAGAAGGTACTTCAATAGCAAACTCCACTTCTCTCTCCGGAGGTAACCCGGGCAATTCTTCTGGAAAAACGTCGGAAAACTCCCGAACTACGGCGATCTCCTCCAACACTGGTCCTTCGACCGTCGTGTCAACAACGCTAGCTAGATAGCCTTGACAGCCATCTTCTAACAACCGTGTCGCTTCCAAGGAAGAGATGACTGCGGTTGAAGGTCCGCCGTGACTTCCGAGGAACTCGTAACTCGAGTCCTTCGACGGGCAGAACCTTATTACTTTTCTAGAACAGTCCACCGTAGCTTTCTGTCTAGTCAACCAATCCATGCCAATAATAACATCATAATCACGCAAATCTAGGACTGCCAGATCAATCGAACCTCTAACTCCGCTAAACTCTATCTCACAGCCCTTACATCCATTAACGGACATCATATGAACATGCAGCGGCGTCGAGACATTCAAAATAACGGCTAAGGGTTCCACATGCAACCCTACTAACTCCACAAAGCGCTCAGCAACAAACGAATGGGTAGCTCCCGTATCGAATAAGGCATAAGCGGGACTGCGGTGTAAGGAGACGGTACCTGTTATAACTCCTCCTGAGTTCTGTGCTTCGTGTCTGGTCACCGCATAGACTCTTCCCTGCGCCGAGGGTCGGTCCATCAGAAGAGGTGGTGCTAGACCTGCCAGCTGCCCTACTTGTTGTTGAGGCTGCGCCCTTATTGCGCGCTGAGGGCAATCACGGACCATATGGCCCAGCTGGCCACATCCGAAGCATCCTTCGCTCCTCGGGGGACAGGGTCCCGGCTGGTGGGTTTTCCCACACTGTCGGCACCAGCTCTCTTGACGAGAAGGGGGTTTTCTGACTCCTCCATTCCGTACTGCTGAAAAGGGCCTCCTCGACCCTGACATCGGCTTCTTCCCCTGCCGAACGCTACTGGTATTTCTACCCGCGAATGATCGCGACCCAGACGCAGCTGCTCTTTCATTGAGGTCCTTTTCGACCATTTGAGCTTTCGTGAACACCTCCTTGTAATCTCGCAGATTAAAGGGGGCGAGCTGGGATTTGATTTCAGGTTTCAGCCCTTCCCGAAATCTCTTTGCCCTGTCCATTGGATCCTCGATCAGCCTCTTGCCGTACTTGGCCAGGGCGGCATACTTTGCCTCATATTCCAATACCGTCATGTTGTTCTGACGTAGTCTCTGAAATTCGGCTAGCTTCACATCTCGTGCTGACTCGGGGAAGTACTGCTCGTTGAAAGCCTCAACAAAAGTCCCCCAAGTAGGTATTACGCCTCCAGGGAAGACGATACCTCTAGTGGCTCTCCACCAATGATTGGCATTCCCCTGCAGCTGGTACACCGCGAGAGTCACACGATCTTCGTCAGAACATTCCATGACTTCGAAGATCTTTTCAAGCTCTAGCAACCACTCGGCTGCTGTCTCAGGGTCTCCCATCCCTGTAAAGACCGGGGGTTTCATCTTCAGGAATTGCCCGACCTGCCTCTGCTTTCTCCTTTCCCCATTAGCACTACTAGCTACGGAAACAGGAGCCGGGACTTCCACCTCCCGTTCGTCGGTTCTTATAGTAGGTTCCTGAGCCTCAGCAGCGTTCTCGTTCCGCATGGCAGCTATGGCGGCATTTACCGCAGCTGCGATAGCGGCTTCCTGGTTTCTCGCTTGCTGGCGGACCTCTTCTCGTAGGTCTTCCACTGTCCTCACAAGTCTTTCTACACGGGGATCTTCCTGGGGGTCAGCCTCCCCTACCCCAAAGCGACCAATCGTCGCCCTCCTTCGCGGAGGTCTCCCCAGTCTGACCATCTGGTCTTCCTGTTACAGCATCACAACGCTTTTGTCACGCCTTGAGGAATTCAGATAGGGGTAAGCAATATCACCAGATCCCAAGAGATAAGATCATTTTAAAACACCCTATTGATCTCAAAAGGAGACATAGTATATCGCATATTATCACGGTGTTGGAAACCATCATCAACACTCGGTGTTGGAAACCACCATCAACACCCGTCCTAACCCCGTAGGACAACACGACCCCACGGGTCCAGTCGAAACCTCGTCAGGAACTCGACTTCAGTGCGTCAGTGGCCACCCTCACTCGGTGCCACGCACTTTCGCCACGCAGGCGGTGACAGAAACACCACACCCTCACAAAAGGGTGATCATTGTCACAACAGCAGAGGCCCAGCCTCGCCACGCCGATCAACGGCCACGTGCCCTCCGGCACCACAAGTCCAGATTCGGCTTTGCTGCACACGTTCTAGACCGCGCCAACTCAGCTAAACCAGACGTCACGTCACACGCCAGACCTCGTCCTGTGCGTCCCATACCGCCCAGGTCGAGTCGGGCGTAGACCAAGCCCTATGGTCTCTAGCCAATGTCCGGCCTTGCTGCACACGTCCCATACCGTGCCAACGCAGCTAAACAATTGACACCAAACTCAAGGTTAAGTGGGGGTCTTGAGCTAATCTCGGTCTGGTCTTTAGGTTTAACTAAGGTCCTGCGTCCAGACGTCTTATCCCAATACGTCCAGTCATTCACTCCTTATCACTCCAAGAAGGTAACCTTTCCGTGGTTACTAACCTTTGCTCTGATACCAAGCTGTCACGCCCCGGTTCCTCGGGGTCGTAGCACTAATTCCAGGATCCTACCTCACGCTAAGTTTTGCAAACGAATCTAGTTCTTAGTCAAATTTGTTCCCAAGGTAACACCACAATCCACTTTGATCAAGAAACTTACTTCCCATAGATACAAGGATAAGTCAGGTCAAAATACAAAAAGGGGAAGAAAACAGGAGGAGACATAACAAAAGTCTAGAGTCACGGTCGCCGCACAGCTATACAATCAAAAGTCGCGGGGAAAAGAGAAGGGAGAGTACTAATCCCTAGCTGCCTCCATTGGCCTGGGCCAATCTCGCACGCACGAAGGCTTCGGGTTATCCACGGTGCCATCCTCTGAGTCATCTGCCCCATCAGGGTCTTCGAAGCCGGACTCGTAGCCTCCCTGAGGTACCTTGCACTCCTCGACCAATAACTCTAGTTCGGCCTCATGGAAACCCGTATACACGCAAATGTGCTGATGTGGGTACCAGATGTGCTTCGTGGCGCTCCAAATCCAACCTGTCGTGCTGTGGGATTCTTGGATTAATCCATCTTCCTTTACTTCTATGTCTATGACCTCTCCCATGTCTCTAGGGGGAGCGGGGGCTGCCGCCATACCGTTCCCTTCGTCTTCCTCTTCTTCTTCATCCAAGTTGAAGGGGATATCCGGCTCCAGATCCCCCTCCTCCTGATCCTCCTCCTCCTGAGATCCCACTCCAGCTCCAGCTCCAGCTGCTGCTCCCAGTCCTCCGGATCCAGAGGTTCCAGCTCCCGTAGATCCCAAGCTTCCTCCTCGTGAGGGTCCTCCTCCATAAGCTCCTCTTCCTCTGACTGGTCCTCCAAGTCTGATAGGTCCTGAACCGGGTCCATACGGGGGTCCTGGGATGGTGGGGTGGTGGAATGAGATACTTGGTATCCCAGTGAACGAACCCTAATCCTAAATTAGGAACACCCCTGCCCTAGGGTCCCTAAATCGACCCTCCCAACTCTCGGCTTCCGATGGTCCGTCAGTCGACTCTAGGCAAGCCTAGCTGTAAGTCTCTCATCCCAAGGTCCCCAAGCTTCGCGCAGAAACACTCATTACTAACCCAAAACGAAGAACTCCCCACCTCTAGATCTCTAAACTAAAGGTAGACTATCGAACGTCATGGGGGTCTAAACAACTTACAGGGTGGGGCAGGTCTACTAACGAGACCCTAATTGCGGTTATAAGGAATTTGTCTAGGCATAACTGATTAAATTAAAGCGGCGCAAAATTAAACGCACAAAGTAGTACTTGAATCGCCAAATTATAATAATAATTTAATGCAATTAAAAAGCAAATAGGGTTCTTAACTAATTTAATCAAATGCTATGCGGACGAACATTAATGATACATGACTAATTAAATTAAATTGTAGAAATAGACGAAATAAACAATTCGAAGATTTTAACAGAGGTGTCAATCCGACCCTTCTTTCTCCTCGAGGGGTCCCAACTCTGACCACGCTCGAGCACAAGCAAACGTACGAGGGCATTTCTCGTAAAACGTGGGATGCCAGTCCCTAGGTCGACACAAGTCGAACTACACCACCTAAGTGGTCAACAATCTACCATTGTCCAATACGGCTAACCAATCTAACTAATCAATGAATTTTACGAATAAATAAGGAGTCCTAGCCGTTCTACTCGCCCTAGCCATTTCTACCCGTTTCCTACTAAAACAGCAAATGCGCCTAATAAAAGTTTAGAATCCACTCACTTGTGAGTTTGCCTGGCTAAATCCCCCTTGCTGTACTCCTGGTTGAACCCAAGAAAATTTTAGAATTTTCCTCTTTTACTCTTTTTTTTTTTTTTTTTTTTTTTTTTTTTTTTTTTTTTTTTTTTTTTTTTCGGGCCGCGCAAGCTGGACCTGGGCCGGGCCGGCTGACTGGGCTTGGGTCGGTCGGCTGATTGACTGGCCGACTGGGCCGGGTCGGCTGGGCCGTTGACTGGGCCGGTGACTGGCTGGGCTGGCCCGCAAGCTGGACTTGGCCGGCGGCTGCTGGCTCCTCCGGCGCCGGTCTTCTTCTCCGGCTAGCTCGGCTTCCGGGTCGGGGAACCGGGTCGAGCGCCGGGTCGCGAGGGGTGTTCGGGTTCCGTCTCTGTTTGTCGTCGGCGGTGCGCGTCGGAGCTTGGGACCGGTCGGAGAAGGAAGCTGAGCTCACGACGCGTCGATTGGTGGTTGTGGCTTCGTCGGAGGTGGCCGGAATCGACGGGAAAACGGCCACGAAGTCGCGGCTTCCTCCTAAGCCTCCGAAGTGGTTTTCAAGTTTCAAAGCTTCGATTCGGCGTCCACAGGCCAAATCGGAAGGGGGAACCACCGGAAAAGGAAACTAGGGAGTGAGGGAACCGATTGGTGGGTGAGAAGTGAGCTGAGGAGGTCGGGGTAGGAAGGAATGGGGTGGTTTTTGGCTGCGGTTTTCTGGGTTCCAAGGCTGGCCGCGAAGCTCCCTGCAACTGACTGCCGGTGACAGACCACGGCGAGTCTTGGCTAGCTGACAACGGCTTCGGGAAGGGGGCGACTCAAGCTACGCGGGGACACCAAGAACGCACGAAGAGGAGGCCGGAGCTCCGAGAAATCCTCCCCTCAAAACCCTTGCCCACTCGGTTTATACCGAGTGGGAGCAGGTGGGGGAGGCCGAGAACTCGGCTTCCCAGGCCACGCGGCGCCTCCCCCGTGGCCACCATCCCCTCCGACGGTCACTTCCAAGTCAGGGGTGGGTGGCTGCAGGGCGTGGCGTGGCTGAGGCGACGTCGAGCGGTGGAATGCACAGTGCATTCTACCTGCTCGACAGAAGGCCCGAGAGAGAGAGGAGAGAGGGAGAGGGGGAGAGCTCGTGCGCGTGCTGTGCACGTGCCGTCCGGTCCGACCCGGTCGGACCGGCGGTTCGCACGGTCTGGCCGGCCGGTTCGCTGGCCGGTCTGGGACTTTTAATAAAATAATATATTTTAATTTCCGAAAATCGGAAAAATGCTTTAAAATTTCCTAAAAATTCAGGAAAAATCCCGAAAAATCAAATATCGAATTTCATGACATTTTGGGCCCAAAATAAATTTAAACTTAAATTTTCATTAATTTCCAAGCCTTTCCAAATTTTCGCTAAATAAAAAGGGAAATTGCCAATTTTCCCTAAAGTCCCAGTAGGCTAAAATCGCGGACCGACTCGGCCGTTACATTTGGCCTGTATAACTAGCACTACTCTAAGTGATTTGCATGTATTTGATGAAATTCGTATAGGTGATCTCTATTACCTAATCCAGAAATTTTGCCGATGCCAAAATCATCAGTGCCAACACTTCACCATTGATTGAAAAAAATAAAGTTTGTCTTGGTTGGAACTCAAACCCATGGTCATGCTTCCAGAGTTACCACTAGGTGTTGACAATTTTACCGTTGACTAAAACCTTAATTAGAAATCGACCCAAATATAAAAAAAAAAAGTATTTCGATTCATCTAACTCAATGTTTTGCCCTCCAATTTCAATCAAGACAATATCATTTGATAAATTGATTATGTAGCGTGCACTTCTAATATATAGAAAGAGGATTTCTACCTCAGATTTTTGTTGAAAATTTCCATGAAATGCGCATTTAATTTACTAAAATTTTAATATATCATAGAAATAAGGTACAACAAATGGACAGAATCCAAACTAATCCATGATAATTGTTGAATAATCTCATGAGTATCTTACTTTCCAAAATTGAATTTGATTTTCTCGCCTCTTACAATCACTGAACATTCATGTTACTCTGCACACATTTAGTTCTTTTTACACGAATCCGTGTGTACATTTTTGCTAATATCCAATTACTTCATTTATACTGCGAAGCTTGAACATGAGCCTATGATTCTCCAAGAATTACGACACATGTCTTGGACAAATTGTACAAATTAATTGAAAGAGATATATCATCACTACCACATTGGAAAGACACTAGACTTTGTATAAAGGGATAATAACACAAATGGTCCCCGAACTTTGACCAAATATGCAATAGGTGAACCATGAACTTTTGGTATTTGTTCAAATTAAGTCCCTAAGCTATATAAAAAATGTTCAATGTGATCCTTGGACTTAAATTAATGGAACGATACCATTGAACATTTTCATATAGTCCAATGATCAGTTTGAATATGTATTAAAAGTTTATGGATCACATTGAACAAACTAAAAGATTATGGACATATTACACATTGGGTTAAAGTTTAAGAATCACATTGAACAAATTAAAAGCCCATAGACCATTTTGGCCGAAGGTCTAAGTCCATTTACGTTATCTTTCGTTATTCAAATTAGCTAGGAAATGTCTGAGAGTAGTTGCCTATCTTTACTAGGCTAGAGATAAGCCTTTGCATAAACGGTATTCTAAAAAATAATGCATACTTTGTATGAGACTCTTGACAAAAGATTGCGGAAAGAATTCAACAGACATGTGAATGGATAAGATCAACAACCATATGAATCTCTTCGCATCTAATGGCCATGCTATAACAAGAAATTATTACCTAACCATAACACTTCCCTTGGCCTCACTTATCACCCAAAATGCAAGGTATTACAGGCTTCATAAAACATCTTTGTGTATGAAAATGAATAAGGGTTTGCTTCTCATGTTTATTGAAGGATCTGTCTTATACTAAATTAGCTGCTTTTGATAGGTGCAATGCAATCACTTGAATAGAAGACTCATTGAAACCTTATAGGCAAGCGATGTGGCATACTATAACCGATTATTTATAGTCTCACAAAATACTTGGTTTACTTGTTTCATTAACGCCAATAGTTTTAACAAATTTGTAGTATTTGTATTATCACTGACTACATTATTCAGTTCATTACCCATGAAATATCTTTCCTAAATCTATAATGTATATAAAGTCAATGTAAAGCCAACTTTGGGATTTTGATGTCTATCCTCTAAACTACTATCATACCCTCACATCCAACATTTAAGTCTAAATTATTGAAGTAATTGACAGTAAGGGTGACTTGTAGACGCTTACAACCCCATAATTTTAGGCCAGTGTAAGCCATAATTTTAGGACAGTAGGGGTTGAGAAGAAATTAGGAGATAAGAGGAAATGTTTCCATGCCATATTCAAAGAGCTAAAGAAGGAGAAAGAATTTCTTATCGAAGTATAAAGCCGTTTCTAAAACATCTCGTCACAAAAGTGAATTAGGACATTGAACCAACACAAGAAACATAATCGTTAACTAAATTAGAGTTCATAAGCCAATTATGATAGAAGAGAACTTATTCACGTTAATATCCTTCCATCTTAAATGCAATATCGGATTTTTTGCTAATATAGATAGCATTCATGCTATCACAATGCTAATATAGACAGCATTCAAGCCAAAATCATGTACGGAATTTTGCATCCACAAGAGTTCCTTACTTCGTTCAGTGATACCGATGCACTCTGGTTTAACCATGGACAAAGCAACACATTTTTGTAATCTTGATTGCCATGAAACTACTCGCCTTGCAAAAGTCATCATGTAACCTGTCAAGATGACAGGCATAATCTGCATTTGAGTAAGCATTCAACTCAAATGTCTCGTTTCCATAACACATGCAAAATTTGGAAGTGCCTTGGAGATACCTTAAAATCTATTTAATGGAGATTTGATGCTCTTTTCTTGGATTTGATAGAAATATACTCACAACATTAACTGCATGAGCAACATCTAGTCTTGTACGAACCATGGCATACATCTAGCTCATCGTAGCTGACTCATAGGAATTTTTATCAACACTTATTTCTCTTAATTACTTATAGAATACTCTTTATTGCTTAATTGAAATGGCTAGCAAGTGAAATATTTACAAGTTTACACGTGCTTATGTTGAATCTGTCCAACAAATTTTTAATGTGCTTATCTTGCAATAACCAAAGTTCCTGTTCATTGCAAAAGCTTTACTAAACTCACTTTTTAAACCCTTGATTTACTTAGCACGATGCCAAAGTATCAACATGTCATCCACATAGAGTAGGAAGATAAGAAAAACATCATATGAGAATCTCTTCATAAAGACACAAGAATCAATGTTGCTCTTACCATATCCATGATCTTCCATGAACGAATGTATCATTGCCTTGGCGCTTGTTTGGGACCAAATAAGCTTTTCTCAACCTGCATATGGGATGCTCATTGCCTTTTAGCTTTAAGACCCTTTGGTTGCTCCATATGTATTTTTAATTCTAAGTCTTCATGAAGAAAAGCTGTCTCTACATTTGCTCAATTTCTCAATCTCGGCTAGCAGCCAACCCAAGAATGCATTATTACAATTGGTGAAAATAATCTCTTTAAAGTCAATACATTTCTTTTGACAAAAGCTCTTCACAACAAGCCTAACCTTGTATTGCAATTGTAAATTACTTTTTTCCATCTTCAACTTGGACATCCACTCATTTTTTGGTGTTCTTTGGCCTTGAGGCAACCTCACCAATTCAAATATGTGGTTCTTATGCAAGGATTTAAGTTTCCCTTGCATGGCTTCATACCGCTTATTCTTTTGATCACATAACGTAGCATTTTCATATATTTGTGGCTTTCTTACATCAGTGAATAACACATACTCATGCGGTTGATATCTTTGTGAAAGTCTACATTCTCTTGTAGATCTTTTAACTTATGGTAGAACTAGTTGTTCTCGATTAAGTAACTCCGCTAGCTTAACGGGTTGCTCTTACTCAACTGATTGTTGTGGCTCAATTATTTCACTTGTCTAAGTTTAGGAATCAATATTATGTAAGGATTCACCATCGTCATAATTTATATGCACTTCTCATGCTTGATTTCCGCACAATATGGTAGGAGGATTTATGCCAAAACTAATAGAGTTTTAAGCTACATTTTTTGGCCTCCGTGGCTTGTTGATGTCTGCAATTGTTTTGATGCTCAAAGAAAATCACATCTCGACTTCTAATAACTTTATTTATAGCTAGATCCCATAATCTGTAGTCAAACTCTTCATGTCCATAACCTAAGAAGACACACTACTTAGATAGGTCATCAAATCTGGACCTTTCATCTCTTGGAACATGCAAGAATGCATGGCAACCAAACACTTTCAAATGCTAGTGTGAAACATCGTTCCCCTCTTTAAAAATCTTTGTGGAACATTTTTCTTAAGAGAAACTGATGGAGAAATGTTTATCAAATCTACTGTTGTTCTCATTGCTTCACCCCAACATGACTTAGACAATATTGTGTAAGAAAGCATATAGGGCATCCGATCAATAATTATCTGGTTTATTCTCTCCACTACTCCATTATGTCATGGTGTTTTCAAAATAGTCTTTTCAAGTTTGATACCATAATCACTACAATAATGTTCAAACGAGCATCTATATTTATTGCTGTTATCAGCTCAAACACGTTTCAGCTTCATCCTGATTTCCCTTTCCATATTGACATGAAATTTTTTTGAAAGTAGCAAGCACCTAGTGTTTAAATTTCAAAATAACAACTTACACTTTTCTAGATCAATCATCAAGACATGTTACAAAGTATAATGCATTGCCAAGTATTTTAGGATTCATAAAATATATATGAGGGTGAATTAAATCAAGTATATCCGATTTAGTGTGTGGAGATGGAATTATGAAATGAAAGTCCATATTGCTTACTTGTTAGGCAATGGATACATTCCTTCAATGGTAGAAGATTCTTACTAACAGGAGTTGGAAGCCTTTTTCACTAAGATGGCTAAGTCTCATATATTATAGATCAATTGAGTAGTCCTCCACTGCATTTACCTATTCCGATCAACTTAGCTTGTATGATATAGAGAGTGTAAGTCTTTTCACACTTTGCCACCACCATGGAACCCTTACTCAATTTTCATTTGCTATCATAAAATGAATCACAGTAGCTGTCATCATCTAAGGCACCTATGGAGATCAAGTGAAGTTGAATGTCCTGAACATGTCTCACATTTTTCATAAGCAAATTACATCAAATATCGATCTCTAAATAAACATCTCTCATGCCAATAACCTTGTAGACATCACTTTTCCCATCCTAACACAATCAAAATCATCGTTGTGATAGGATGTAAAGTAGTCAAGTCATGAGGTGACATGAATGAGGCTGCAAAATTAACAACCTAACTAGAGTCTTGACATATAAGGTTCACACCTCATCAAATTAACACAATGTTGCCATCAAATAGAACTGCCATGGTAAGATGTTTCTTTTCTCTCCGTTTCTATCATGAGATTTATTTCTCTATGGCAAACAATACTCTTTGGCATAATGTCCCATCTTGCTCCAATTGTAACACTTCACACTCTTCCCTCCCCTTGATTTTGACTTGCTCTAGACTTGCCTCTGTTAACATCTCTTTGAAACTTTCTTGATTAACTTCTCACCCTGCTTGCTATAACAAGAACCTCCAATTTGGAAGCATAATTCATGCCTTTTCTCCTAGTTTCTTCAATGATTAGGCTTTCTTTAACCATGCTCGTAGAAAGCACACAGAAAGGAGCCAAATTGTAAAATGCCACAATCACGTGTCCCAGCAATCAAGAAGAGTATTAAGTAATATACATGATTGCAATACATTAACAAGGTGAATCTACAGTGTTATAACACGCTACACCTACCTTGTATCTCAATTTCACAAGTTTTTTTTTTTTAACTAGTAAAGCTTTATTTTGTGCGATTCTCCCCTTTTAGAGATCTTGTAATTTCTTTCACAAAGCGTCCATTGTCCTCTCTTTTTGCAAAATGATGAAAAACACTACCATCAATCCATTGTTGAATAAACCCAATCATCCATTCTTTTTCTTTCTTGTCTCCTTTAGGCTCATCACTATTAACAAGATTATATAAATCTTTGTAATATATCATGTCTTCCAAATGGAGGCATTTAAATTAAACATGGTGCAACTGGATTCCTCCATTTAACACTAGAGTCTCAACGCTAGCTCTAATATCACTTTGTTGCGGAGAACTAGGCAACAATTCATAGAGAATTAACAAAATCCAAGATCAATTTATTCCCCAAAACAAAACTTACCAAAATCAATTTAACCCAAGCGACACTCAACAATATATTCCAGCAATACAACCTTGCAATATGTAAATATAATGCCAAAACAATAGATAGATGAAGATAATAACAACACCAAGATTTTAAGTGAAAAACTCAATCCAGGAAAAACTACAGACTCCCAAAAAACTTCCCCTAGTCACTGAAAAAATTAAGATACAGAAATGGGTTCTACACAATTGTATTTCATGACGACGAAGGTAGATTAATACAAATCGATAAAAATTCCTTTGGAAAGAAACGACAGACGCTTCAGAAAAGGTTTTCAACAAGTGAAACTGATCAACTCATGATCCGACATAGTAAGATTTGAGCCAATTCTGCCAACATTAAGCGGTTGAATCTTTGCATCTTCTCCACGCACCCTCTCAGTGCTCTCTCTCTCTCTCTCTCTCTCTCTCGAGCGACTCTCCTTTTCTTCTTTTGTATTTTGACTTTGACTCTCCTTTTCTCCATATTGACTGGCGCCAACAGCACAAATCTACACGGCAATCACCTTTTTGGCTAGATCTTATAATAATAACAGTTTATTGCGCCCACTCCTTTGTTTTTAACAAAGAGGGGCAACTTATTGGTTTATCCATCATCCAATCCACGAATGTGTTTAATATGTGTGGACGCCGCTGTCCTCACCTGAATTCTCTCATCAATTAGTGTCTGAGGCTCGTTCTGATAAAGTGAAAGAAAGAACACGAGCCCGTTTAATTCTCTCGTTGGTTAGCCGTTAAATTAATTCATTTGCAATATGAAAATCCACTTGATTAGTGGGGGCTTTTGGGTCGTTTCTTGAGGTCCGACTTTCTAGAGTGCATTGTATACGCCCATTTCTTGTTTCTCTTGCTACTCTTTTGAATCTTTTTGTACTGCTTAGTATTATTTGAAAAAAAAAAAGATTCTCACGATCCACGGTATATTATGTGTTATGAGATATTTGTCAAAACAACTTTTGTTCACTTGGAGATTCAGAGAATCGGTCGCACGGTTTTCTCTTCGATAGAGTATTATCTATATTCGAACTCAAGTATAATGGCAAGTTAATTGCTCTAGTCAAGTATATGTAAGTTCAAAATGGGGTTGCATTTCCGCTATAATAACTCCATCTTAGTTCAATTTTGATCGAGGGGGGGGGGGGGGATCACTAAGACCCAGTTCCACTCTTAATGGGGCTAAAACATTAGTTATATACCTAAGAATTAAAGAGAAATAGTCGATACTTTTACAAAATATCTATCATCTAAATAAGGCGCTAGGCTCTATTGGATCTCTGAATGGGTGCATATACTCAACTAACCTTGTCGATTAGGTCCATTCCATTTCAGGTAATTAGAAACCCTCAATCAACCAAAAGTCGTGGGTGTTGTCTAGGTCTTTAATAACCACTCAAACGTTGAATAAGCAACTCTGACACGAGCATCATGTTTCCTCTCGTGAATGATCAGAACCAACCTTCCTTCCACCTCCCCCTATCTACCTTTGCCTCACAGACACTCCAAAATGTGTAACAAGTAATGAACTTTGCCTTCGTGGACCAACCCCTTTTTGCCTATGAGTGGCCCTTGTCAGTTTAAACAAGCGATTCAGTCTTAATCCCCTTTTCGTGCTCACTTAAGAGGAACGCTCAAATTGACTAAACAAGGGCTGAGCAAAAGCCACACGGCCAATTGGATTTATGATTATCCAGATTGAACCACTACGGACACGTGTTTAGTCTAGCAAGTAATTAGTTCCATCCCTCTATATATGCTTGTGAGCTTCACAACCATGGAGATACCACACGTTCGTTCATCTCTCTCTCTCTCTAAATTCTTGCATTAACGAGTAAAAAGAAATGGAGACAAACCGTTTGCCGTTCAAAATTAAGCCTCCAAAGTTCGGAAAGCTCGTCACGATCCTTAGTGTTGATGGCGGAGGAGTCCGAGGAATCATTCCAGGGGTTATTCTCGGTTACCTTGAAGCCCAACTTCAGGTAATAACATGAAGAAACCATACAAAGAAAGTGGACACAAGAGTTGCATTCTTGTGCTACGATTATTAGGGTTACAGTCCTACAAAATTTTTAGAAGGCCTTTTGTTCTTCGTCCTATTATTTTTCAGGGTGGAAGGTAGGAAGCCATGCCAAAACCTTTTCCTCTTTTGCTCTGAACTTTCTTCCATTATTTGATTATACTGTTCGATGAGTCATGGAACTCCCTGACTTATCTATTTCCTTTTCTTTTCTTATGACACGCAGCATCGCCGGCGTCCAAACCATATCTTGATTAAATACTAATCCGGAATTCAATGAGTCTTTTGGTCGCAGGAGCTGGATGGTGAAGATGTGAGGCTTGCAGATTATTTCGACGTAATAGCAGGAACAAGCACAGGAGGCCTCATCACGGCCATGTTGTCTGCGCCTGATGCTCACAACCGTCCCCTCTTCGCTGCGAAAGACATAGTCCCTTTTTACTTGGATAATTGTCCTAAGATCTTCCCTCAAAAATGGTAATTGACTATTGACATACCTCTCATGATGTTAAATCTGAATTATCGAACTGCTTCTTATGGTTTTTAAACTCACTGATGATTTGTTCTTTTTAGCTTTTTCTCTTGTCATATATAATACAACTGACTTGAGTCTTTTTCATTTCGTTTCTGCTTGCTCCCGCTGCTTTTTCGATACATAAAAGTGGCTGTCTGGGTTCCGTCTTGAACACGCTGAGATCTCTGACGGGACCCAAGTACGATGGAGTCTATCTTCACAAATTGGTAAGGAGGTTACTTGGAACCACGAGGTTGCACGATTGCCTTACCGGCTTGGTTATTCCGACCTTCGACATCAAAAAGTTTGAACCGGTTTTATTTTCTTCATATGAGGTGAGTTCCTGTGTTCCTGAACGTGCTTTGGACAGAGCGCGCTTGTAATTTGGTATGAGTAATGTTTTTCTCCATCTCAAATTGAAGAAGTTGGGAGCAAACTTCCTTAAACTAATTTTTTGACGGACGAGAGCTGCAAACATAGATGTAAATCATATTTTTGTTTGGTTAAATTTGCATGTGAATGGATGAATCAAAGATAGCTTTCTTCAATTAGAGTGGAACAAAAATATATAGCTCGCTTCCTATTTATCAGAGAACACCCTCTACGCAATTTCATGATTATTTTTCTACTGAAGCGAGACATTAGCAGTAGTGGGTATAAGACCGATTGAGGGAGACATGATCCAATCACGCGTTACTTGGACCACTGCGAATTGTTGAGTTTGATCTATATTAATCTCCAATACGCATGTGGTGAAATATTCAGTTGACTATATATCCTCGCCTAGAAATTTTGGAGGGTGAAAGCTTGTGGTGGGATCGCACTTTTCTCGCATCTTCTGATTTTAAAATATCAAAAAGGGATTTTTCAAAATGTCAGATCGACAAAGACAATTATAATTAATTATTTAGTTTTGTATTGAATTAATTGCAGCTTCTACTTATCTAGTTTTAATCGACCCAAGATAATGGATCAAATTTGACGTTTCTCATTGGATTCGTATCTCGTGGAGGTGTCAAAACATCCATTCTTGGACGCTCAACTATCGGACGTATGCATTGGCACATCAGCTGCTCCGACTTACTTCCCCGCCCATTATTTCAAGACGGATGGTAAAGATGGACGAGCTTATGAATTCAATCTCATTGATGGTGGTATGGTTGCCAACAATCCGGTACGTATGTCTAACATACACGCATACATACACAAACATAACTAAAAGGTACAGGTACATGTAAGATCATAAAATTAATGTAGGGTATCTGGTATTGAAGGTAGCCCCTTGCTTTAGTCAGAGTAGTTGGAATCTTGCATACAGACTTGACAAGAAAAACGATGAGGAAGTTCATTTTAAGTAAGGAAACCTTGGCCTAGGAAATACCCGTTAATGTCAGGGGCCAGGTTCTAAAACATGAACAAAGACAGGAATGAACCATCCAAACGTGAATCTTTAATACTTGATCGTATGAACAACTAACAAATGCACTTAATTTACACAAGTAAGCGCATAATCCTTAACCACTCAACTAACCTCATGGTACAATATTCTGGAGCTTTACATATCGGAAATGTGGCGTCTATGTGATTTAAGCCATATAATCTCCTATACAATATCAATTTTTTTATTAAAGGGCAGCTCGTAGTGATTTCTATGAGGTTGTTACAGATGACAATAGATATATCCGCTCTAGGGTATTTGACTGCAATCACCCCTTGTTCTTCTTCCTGGCATGACAATACTATGTCTATTTGAGATCCAACGATGTGATGGTATGTTATGGTGAAACCTAGAATAACAACTCCAAGCGGCTACCAGCAATTTCATAGATCGAAAGTCGTCTTGAGATAATAGGCTAGCTAGCGGCGAGCCATGACCAACATGACAAGCCTAGAAGAGAAATCTTAGATAGCCTCTTTTCCTCTTTCCTCTTTCCCGTCTTTTTTTATTTCAAATTGCCAAAGAAGTCTAGTATAGGGTGGAAATATGAGTTACTGATGCACTTCAACTAGCCCCCCAACGATCTAACTATGTGTTACTTTTTGGGGAACTGATGTTTGGTGTTAGGAACCCGAAACTTAGAAAGAGAAAAAAAAATCAGAAAAAATATAATTTTTTACGTGAAAACCCTTCTAAATCAGAAATGTCAAAATCACGATGTTGCACTAAGCAATCTTTTCTTTACTAGAGTCGGTTTCTTTCTCACAGTAATATCAGGGGTCATTGCCACATCTGCATGGATAGAGCCTTACTCATCTTTTATATTCCGCGCTGTGTTATAATCGCAAGGGGATAAATTAGGTCGATCTAAACCTTCTAGATCAAAACAATTCAGATCAGGTTCAATAGAAGTGAGAAAGTATCTCATACACGAGGTTTACAATGCTGAAGTAGACAAATCAAATCAAATCAAACCAATCAATTTCTATCATAGAATGAATGTACGGTAGATATGAGAATTAATATTTTGATTCATAAAGCCTACCAACCCTAGTTAATTACATCGATATTCATTCTACTCCATATACTGGCATATTTCATCAAATTTTCTTTTTCCAGACATTGATCGCCATCAGTGAAGTGATCAAGGAGACCTTGAGCGAAGTGCCACATTTCTCCGACATCAAACTGCCCGTCGACTACACTCGATTGTTGGTGATTTCGCTTGGGACAGGCTTGGACACGTTGGCGCTCAAGTTCGATGCCAAGAAGGCTTCAAAGTGGGGGTTGTTCTCCTGGTTGTACCAGGATGGCACGAGCCCTTTGGTAGACATCTACTCTCAAGGAAGTTCCGATATCGTTGATTACCATAATTCCGTGGTCTTCAAGGGCTTCCAGTCCGAGAAGAATTACCTCCGCATCAACGTAAGATTTTCGCTAACTCCTCCGCCTTTGCGTTGGCGCATTCCTGAAATGTCATCTTCTTCTGCCTGCCATAGGTCCAGAAAATCGTATTCACGTAGGCATGCTGTTAGGAGATTGACATTAGTGCGGTTAATATGTAGAAATCATCAAGATGTGGATAGATTAAGAAGCTCGATGTTTCTTATATGCCTCCTTGGAAGATCTTAGCATCGCTTGAGAAATACTTTTGCCAATCACAGTGGACATAATAAAACAAATCATCAGATAGGTGATTTTTTGCTGTGGGTTCTTTGGATCTACAATTGGTCCCAACTCATGTGACTAGAATTGAATGAATTGCTATAGGATGACACTCTGAAGGGGACTTTATCTTCGGTGGACACATCCACGAGGGAGAACTTGGAGGGTCTGGTGGAAGTTGGTGAACACTTGTTGAAGAAGCCAGTCTCACGATTTAATCTCGGCACTGGCCGCTACGAACCCATTCCAAATGCTGGCACCAACGAGGAAGCCCTCAAAAGGTAAAAGTATTTGTGCGTAAATCCCTCTCATACAATAAAGTCCCCACGAAAATTGCAGCACTTTGAGACTTAGTTTCTTTGATTAGCATTGGAATGGGTGATTAATTTTAGTCTAAACTCTTCCAGGTTCGCTAAGCTACTGTCCGACGAGAAGAAACTCCGTGAGTCGATCTCCGCATGACATGCATGGGGACTAGTTCGCTCGATCATATTCTTGCCATATTGACTTGTAAAATGGCAATATAAATAAACCTGTTGTTGAACTACAATAAGCATAGCCCTGTGTGCTTGCAAATACAGGGGCTACAGTCTACATCTACATTTTTTTTTTTTTGGGATAGCTAGTGTTTAAACTCCCTATGATGTACCTAATCTTTGGTTTTTGGGCTTTTTTTTTTTATGACCAGACGCTCTAGAGTTCGTCACACGCGCCCCCCCCCCCCCCCTTTTTTTTTTCTTGTTTAAGATTATCTTCAGAATCTGTCTGGTTTCGATGATTCACATATGGCATACTTGTCAAACAACTTTTATCAAACTTCAGTTGCACAGAATTGATCGCACGTTTTCTTTGTTTCATATTCAAGCTGAAGTAGCAATTTGAGCTCGAATGTAAGCCTTCTAAGAAATACATAGAAAACCAGCTACATCATTTTATCGTTGTCAAGTGTTTGAGTTGTCACGACCTTGGGAAAGGATGATGAATTACTAAACATGACGCTTAACATGGGCTCTCCCAAACCCTACTAATCCAACTGAATACTCGATTCAATCATGATATTTATCTTACCTTTTGGAGCCACAAATAATTGGTTAGGATAGATTAGACACCCAAGTAAAACATGGCAGTGCATTTTATTTTTAGCGAATCAGAAATTCAATAAATTCAGGGATTTGATTATTTAACACCAATTTCATACCTTTTTCTTTGTTTCAAAAATATTGTGCATGTGGTCTTTATCCATTTTTTATACTATGCCATTAAAAGGTGAGCATGCATGTATACAATAATACCTAATATTTAAAGTAGTATATAATTTGCAAAAGATTTTAAGAACTTGGATGCGCTAAGCAAAGTGTATTACTATCCATCGCCACAAGGTTTCTACAATCTATTAACTAGAGAAATATGCATACATAATGCATGATTGTGCATCTATTAGTGATCAACTAACGTGCAATTTACTCTAATTTTTGTATTTCTTTTCATTTAATTAACATGAAGGACTTAAGAAAGATCACAAATAAAACCTAAATTCTATGTGACCATAATTCAGCTACATGCACTAAGTAACTAGATAACATGCAGTGATGATATAAAAAATATGCATGATGAGTTGTAGATTCTATGTTGTGAAATTTATTCTGAATGTTACCTATGTAGGACACTAACTAGAATTAATTCTAAACGATTTACTAAATGCCACGAAATCTATGTTTTACGAAAAAAGGGGTTAGCCTCATTAAAACAACCTATATGAAAACTCCTATTTTTTGTTCTTTTCTCTGGTAATTGACAAAACATAGGATTGATCCTAGAATTCTACATGAAAATGCATTATAAAATATCATATGCAAGAAGACTTTTTTTTAATAATTATGACTTCTAACCTAAGTTAATTAGCAAGAAATGAACGATCTATCATAAATTTATTGTATAAACAAGACATTACGAAGTGTTATTTTATATGAAAATTCATAGGCCTCATGAACTTACCATGATTGCAGAACTATATGTAATGTGGATGATGCATTCAATACCATTACTAATTAACACTATCTATATGATACGATTAATTCTAAATGACGCGCATTATATGATATACAAGCTATGATACTAATTAACTCTAAATTACATGCAATCTATATGATTTTAGTTGATATTTTTATTTGGTGTTTACTTAATAAAATTTATAAATCACTTCAAACATATGTGCATCCTACGATTAACATGCGTTGACCTAACTGACTAATTATGATTGTGTCCTAAGCTCTAAGTATAGATGAGATGATGACGTGCAACTATGCTGCATCAAGATACACATTATGATTAGCATTTATCAAATCGTTAACAAGTTAAATCAAGGCAATTATTAATCAAATCGACCATAGCGAACCACCCAAGACAATAATAGGGTCCGACCTTAGTGCCTAAAGGTTCCAATGCCAATATGCCTTGGTTAATGCAGGGAAGCAACCAAAAGAATTAGAACAATCTAAAGTTCTATCAACTAATAACATTAAATTAAATCATAAGTTGAAGCTGACTATTGAAGCCAACCTCATGCACATCTTGATAGGGCGCAATGTGAAAGGATGTAGTCGTCGGACTTGGTGAACAAGAGGTGTTGCGGCTGAGTTTGTGAGATGTTGGCTGAGATTTTAACTACTGGACTTGATGCCGAAAATACAAGACCAGCTCTGGTGATGGTTCGGCTAGGACATGGCAAGGCCGAGGTCAAGTGAAAGAGCCGAACAATAGTACCTCTGATAATGAAATCTTGAAAGGATGACTAAATTGTGGCTTTTTGGTTCTTTGATTATGAATGTCATCGAAGAAACTAAGGATAAGTAGTTCTATGCTCTTTATAAGTTCTACTTAAAAATTGGAACCCACACATCGAATCAAGTTATTTATTTTTAAGAATCTGGAACCTACTTTGCATACTTTGAAACCTAGAATCTACTTTGTTAAGAGTTCTGGGGTCTATTAAGTTCCAACTATATTATTAATTGACCAAGCGCAATGATCACTTATAATGATAACAATTTTGTTATTACAATCCATTGATCACAACTCATACTTAGACATAAGAAAAATGTTAAACATTAACAAATAAAAGTTTTAGCTATGGATATCGCTAGAAATTGAAGATCATACTAGTGGTTCTAAATTACCTATCATTGGATACCATGGTCACTGAAAGATTGCATGAAATATAGATTAAGAAAAACATAAAGACTTGTTCTAGATTCTAGACTCTAGGTTTCCTCGAATTTTAAAACTTGAAATTTATCTTACATATATTGAAACTTGGAACTAGATTGATGAAACCTAAAACACCTTAGAACCAAGAACCGAACAAACTCCCATTGATTTGATTCTAATTTGGAACCATACTCACTCCTAGAAGAAACTACTTTAAATCGTCAAAGGAAGATTGAGATTCACCGGATTGGTGTTGAGATTGTAGGAGTGAGCAGGGGTGATAGTCAGTGATCCTAGCGTGTTGTCCAGGTATTCCACAGGGGGAGATGGCTGAGTGCAACGCAATGGGCTTTGACATTCTTGGAACTTTCACTAAGAAAAAGAAAAAAGAAAAAGAAACTATGATCAAAGAGTCGAGGGCAATGAAACTTTGATGACGAGCTGGACGTTGCCAAACTCGTCAAGATGCCAATACTAGGGGTGAGCAATGGTTAAGGGTCAACCCTGGACCGACCCTGGATCGACCTTGGACCGGTCTAACCCGGTCAATCCTGATTGGATTTTTAAGACGATTGGATCGGTCTTTGGTTCTAAAATCTATAACTCGGTACTATGCGGGTTGGTCCGTGGTCATGAAATTTTTGGTTGGTCCAACCCCGACCAACCCGACATATATTATACATAATATATAAAATTATTTAAAATGAGACAGATTAATTAAGTTGCCTTATATAATACAATTTGTGCACAGTGCAAATAGGAGTTTTACTCAGGTGCCTACATAATACATATTTGAAGTGTTGAGCGTAGGAACAGAGGAGCCCTTCTTCTTTCTTTTTCTTGCCGAGCCTTAATTGGACAAAAGGACCTCGCTCGCCTCATCGTTGCCATCGCCTCATTTGCCGTCTGCCTTTACACTTGACATCGGCCTCGCTTGCCTCACCATCGCTCTTCCTTGCCTCATGCCTCGCTCATTGCTCACCTAGCTCGTTCACCTTGCGTTGCTACTCACTCAACTTGTCACTTGGCTTGGCCTTACTCTGCCAACTCGCCTTTCGTCTTGGCTTCACTCATGTCGCCCTGCTACTCATTTAGTTCATCTCACCTTACTCACCCAACTCATCTCTCTTCTCGACCTTGCTGTCACGCCCCGGTTCCTCGGGGTCGTAGCACTATTTCCAGGATCCTACCTCACGCTAAGTTTTGCAAACGAATCTAGTTCTTAGTCAATTTGTTCCCAAGGTAACACCACAATCCATTTTGATCAAGAAACTTACTTCCCATAGATACAAGGATAAGTCAGGTCAAAATACAAAAAGGGGAAGAAAACAGGAGGAGACATAACAAAAGTCTAGAGTCACGGTCGCCGCACAGCTATACAATCAAAAGTCGCGGGGAAAAGAGAAGGGAGAGTACTAGTCCCTAGCTGCCTCCATTGGCTTGGGCCAATCTCGCACGCACGAAGGCTTCGGGTTATCCACGGTGCCATCCTCTGAGTCATCTGCCCCATCAGGGTCTTCGAAGCCGGACTCGTAGCCTCCCTGAGGTACCTTGCACTCCTCGACCAATAACTCTAGTTCGGCCTCATGGAAACCCGTATACACGCAAATGTGCTGATGTGGGTACCAGATGTGCTTCGTGGCGCTCCAAATCCAACCTGTCGTGCTGTGGGATTCTTGGATTAATCCATCTTCCTTTACTTCTATGTCTATGACCTCTCCCATATCTCTAGGTGGAGCGGGGGCTGCCGCCATACCGTTCCCTTCGTCTTCCTCTTCTTCTTCATCCAAGTTGAAAGGGATATCCGGCTCCAGATCCCCCTCCTCCTGATCCCCCTCCTCCTGAGGATCCCACTCCAGCTCCAGCTCCAGCTGCTGCTCCCAGTCCTCCGGATCCAGAGGTTCCAGCTCCCGTAGATCCCAAGCTTCCTCCTCGTGAGGGTCCTCCTCCATAAGCTCCTCTTCCTCTGACTGGTCTTCCAAGTCTGATAGGTCCTGAACCGGGTCCATACGGGGGTCCTGGGATGGTGGGGTGGTGGAATGAGATACTTGGTATCCCAGTGAACGAACCCTAATCCTAAATTAGGAACACCCCTGCCCTAGGGTCCCTAAATCGACCCTCCCAACTCTCGGCTTCCGTTGGTCTGTCAGTTGACTCTAGGCAAGCCTAGCTGTAAGTCTCCCATCCCAAGGTCCCCATGCTCCGCGCAGAAACACTCCTTACTAACCCACATCGAAGAACTCCCCACCTCTAGATCTCTAACCTAAAGGTAGTCTAACGAACGTCATGGGGGTCTAAACAATTCACAGGGTAGGGCAGGTCTACTAACGAGAACCTAATTGCGGTTATAAGGAATTTATCTAGGCACAACTGATTAAATTAAAGCGGCGCAAAATTTAAATACACAATGTAGTACTCGAATCGACTAATTATAATAATAATTTAATGAAATTGAAAAGCAAATAGGGCTCTTAACTAAATTAATCAAATGCTAAGCGGAAGGACATTTAATGATAAATGGCTAATTAAATTAAATTGTAGAAATAAATGAAATAAACAACTCTAAAATTTTAACAGAGGTGTCAAGGCAATCCTTCTTTCTCCTCGAGGGGTCCCAACTCTAACCACGCTCGAGCACAAGTAAACGTGCGAGGGCACTTCTCGTAAAACGTGGGATGCCAGTCCTTAGGTCGACACAAGTCGAACTATACCACCTAAGTGGTCAACAGTTTACCATTGTCCAATACTGCTAACCAATCTAACTAATCAATGAAATTTACGAGTAAACAAGGAGTCCTAGCCGTTCTACTCGCCCTAGCCAATTCTAGCCATTTCTACCCGTTTCCTACTAAAACAGCAAATGCGCCTAATAAAGGTTTAGAATCCACTCACCTGTGAGTTTTCTTGGCTAAATCCCCCTTGCTATACTTCTGGTTGAACCCAAGAAAAATTTAAAATTTTTCTCTTTTACTTTTTTTTTTTCGCGCGAGCTGGACCTGGGCCGGGCTGGCTGACTAGGCCTGGGTCGGTCGGCTGATTGGCTGGCTAGCTGGGCCGGGTCGGCTGGGCCGTTGACTGGGCCGGTTGACTGGGCTGGGCTATTGGGCTGGCAGCCTAGCCCGTCGGCTGTCTTCTGTCTCCGGCGACGGCGACGGCAACGGCTCCGGCGACGGTCGTCTTCTCCGGCGAACCCCAACTCCGGGTCGTGAGTCGGGTCGTGTGTTGGATCAGGAGGTTTTCTCGGGTTTGGCCGCCGTTCACCGTTCTCCGGCCAAATCGAAGCTCGAGACCGGCTGGGAGAGGAAGCTGAGCCTCCGGCGCGTCGATCGGTGGTCACGGCTTGGCCCGAGGTGGTCGGAGCTGGCGGGGAGATGGTCACGAAGTCGGCGGTTCACCTAGGGTTTCCCGAGAAAAGAGGTCCGAGCTTCAAGCTCGAATCCAACGAGTCTAGGCCAAAAACAGACAAATTTACACCACATCTAAGGACTAGGAAAGCCAAGGAAGCGATTGGTATCAACCAATCGAGCCAAGATGGTCGGAGGAGGGGTGAACTCACCTCTTGAAGCCACTGCTTTTCTGGAAAATTTCCAGAAACGGCTGGCCGCGAAGCTCCCTGCAACTGGCTGCCGGTGACAGACCACGGCGAGTCTTGGCTGGCTGACAACGGCTTCGGGAAGAGGGCGACTCAAGCTACACGGGGACACCAAGAACGCACGAAGAGGAGGCCGGAGCTCCGAGAAATCCCCGCGCAAAAACCCTTGCCCACTCGGTTTATACCGAGTGGGAGCAGGTGGGGGAGGCCGAGAACTCGGCTTCCCAGGGCCACGCGGCGCCTCCCCCGTGGCCACCGTCCCCTCCGACGGTCACTTCCAAGTTAGGGGTGGGTGGCTGCAGGGGGTTGCGTGGCTGAGGCGACGTCGAGCGGTGGAATGCACAGTGCATTCTACCTGCTCGACAGAAAGCCCGAGAGAGAGAGGAGAGAGGGAGAGGGGGAGAGCTCGTGCGCGTGCTGCGCACGTGCCGCCCGGTCCGACCCGGTCGGACCGGCGGTTCGCACGGTCTGGCCGGCCGGTTCGCTGGCCGGTCTGGGACTTTTAATAAAATAATGTATTTTTATTTCCGAAAATCGGAAAAATGCTTTAAAATTTCCTAAAAATTCAGGAAAAATCCCGAAAAATCAAATATCGAATTTCATGACATTTTGGGCCCAAAATAAATTTAAACTTAAATTTTCATTAATTTCCAAGCCTTTCCAAATTTTCGCTAAATAAAAAGGGAAATTGCCAATTTTCCCTAAAGTCCCAGTAGGCTAAAATCGCGGACCGACTCGGCCGTTACAATCTACCCCCCTTAAGAAAATTTCGTCCTCGAAATTTGCAGCTACTAAACTTCAAACAGTTGCGGGTGCTGTTGCCTCATGAGCTCCTCGCTTTCCCAAGTAGCGCTCTCGGAGTCATGATGTTGCCAAACGACCTTGACCAGTGGCGTGACCTTGTTCCGAAGTCTTCGCTCCTTCCGGTCTTCTATCCTGACTGGTCTTTCTACGAACGAAACCTGTTCGTCCAACTCAAGGTCCTCATGACTTAATACATGTGAAGGATCAGGCTCGTACTTCCTTAGCATCGAGACATGGAAGACATTGTGGATCTGTTCCAAGTTTGGCGGTAAGGCTAGTCGATAAGCGGCTGCTCCTATCCTTTCCAAAATCTCAAAGGGTCCTACAAACCTGGGACTTAACTTCCCTTTTTCTCCAAAGCGGGACATTCCCTTCTTAGGTGACACTTTCAGGAAGACATGGTCCCCTTCTTGGAATTCTAAAGGTCTGCGCCTTCGGTCCGCATAGCTCTTTTGTCGACTCTGGGCTGTCTTCAGCCTTTGCCTGATTACCTTAACTGCATCTTGTGACTGTTGTACTAGCTCGGGGCCTAGAATTTTCCGTTCTCCGACTTCGTCCCAGCACAAGGGAGTCCGGCAGGTTCGTCCGTACAAAGCCTCAAAGGGAGTCATCCCTATGCTTTGTTGGAAGCTGTTGTTATAGGCGAACTCTACCAGGGGTAACCGGTCTTCCCATCCTCCCTTAAAATCTAAGACGCATGCTCTCAGCATGTCCTCTAGAGTCTGAATGGTCCGCTCAGACTGTCCGTCAGTCTGGGGATGGAAAGCCGTACTGTACTGTACTCTTGTACCCAAGGCTCCTTGTAGACTTTTCCAAAAATGAGCGGTGAATCTTGGATCACGGTCAGAGGTAATGGTTACTGGAACTCCATGTAGTCTGACTATCTGAGCTACATATAAGTCTGCTAGCCGGTCTAAGGGAAGATTCTTTCGCACGGCTAGGAAGTGAGCAGATTTGGTTAGTCTGTCCACTATGACCCAAATCATGTCGTGACCTTTTTGGCTCCTTGGTAACCCGGTCACGAAATCCATCGTGATATGCTCCCATTTCCATTCTGGAATTTCCAAAGGGTTCAAGAGGCCTCCAGGTTTACAGTGTTGTGCCTTCACCCGTTGGCACGTCAGGCACTTGGCCACGAATCTCGCCACGTCCGTTTTCATTCCTTTCCACCAGTAGTGGGGCCTCAGGTTCTGATACATCTTGGTGTTACCCGGATGAACACTGTATTTACTGCGGTGTGCCTCTGACAAAATTTCATCCCTTAACTCAGGACTGTCGGGCACACATAGCCTCCCACGAAAGTTCAGGACTCCGTCCTCGGAGATTTGGAAACCAGGTTTCATCAGTCCTTCTTCGGTTTGTAAGATGCCCACTAGAAAGGGATCCGAAGATTGTAGATCTCTAATCCTGGCCCTGATCTGAGGTTCTATCCTTAAGGTGGCCATTAAGCAAGTCAGGTGTCCAACCTCAAATTTGAACTCTGAGTTCTGTACTTTCTCAAACAACTGCCATTCCTTGGCCAATAATGAAGTCAATGAGGACTTGCGACTAAGCGCGTCTGCCACGCGATTCGCTTTCCCTGGGTGGTATAGAATCTCACAGTCGTAATCCTTTAGGAGTTCCATCCATCTCCGCTGTCTCATGTTCAATTCCTTCTGTGAAAACAGGTACTTGAGGCTCTGATGATCCGTAAAAATTGGAAACTTTTCTCCGCACAGATAGTGCCTCCAAATTTTGAGCGCAAAAATTACCGCTGCCAACTCCAGGTCATGGGTCGGATAGTTTTGCTCATGTGGCTTCAACTGTCTCGATGCGTAAGCCACAACTCGTCCGTGCTGCATCAAAACGCATCCAAGACCTTGATACGAGGCGTCACTATAAACCTCATAACCACCTGGTCCTGAAGGGATGGTTAAGACTGGTGCAGTGGTCAGCCTTTCTTTCAGTGTTTGGAAGCTCCTCTCGCACTTCTCGGTCCATTCAACCTTCTTGTCCTTTTTCAGCAAGCCCGTCAAGGGTAGGGATAGACTCGAAAATTTTTCTACAAACCTTCGGTAGTATCCTGCCAGACCTAGGAAGCTACGAACTTCCGTCACTGTTGTAGGCCTTGGCCAATCCATTACCGCCTCGATCTTCGCAGGATCCACGGAGATTCCGTCCCCGGAGATCACATGTCCCAAAAAGGCTACTCGGTCTAGCCAAAACTCACACTTACTGAACTTTGCGTAGAGCGCATGTTCTCGTAGCACTGCCAGCACTATCCTCAGGTGTTGCTCATGTTCTATCGAACTCCTTGAATAGATCAAGATGTCGTCGATAAAAACTATGACGAACCTGTCCAAGTACTCTCTGAACACCCTGTTCATTAGATCCATGAAGGCAGCTGGGGCATTGGTCAACCCGAACGGCATTACTGTGAATTCGTAATGTCCATAGCGAGTCCGAAAGGCGCTCTTCGGAATATCCTCCTCTTTAATTCTTAACTGGTGATACCCCGTCCTCAGGTCAATTTTTGAGAAGACCTTAGCCCCTTGCAATTGATCGAACAGATCATCAATCCTGGGCAACGGATATCTGTTCTTGACTGTCACCTTATTCAGTTGTCTGTAGTCAATGCAAAGTCTCAGGGATCCGTCTTTTTTCTTCACAAAGAGAACCGGCGCACCCCATGGTGACGCACTTGGACGGATGAATCCTTTATCCAACAGTTCTTGCATCTGTACCTTTAATTCTTTCAGTTCTGAGAGTGACATCCGATAAGGAGCCTTGGAGATCGGCTTCGTCCCAGAAGGTACTTCAATAGCAAACTCCACTTCTCTCTCCGGAGGTAACCCGGGCAATTCTTCTGGAAAAACGTCGGACAACTCCCGAACTACGGCGATCTCCTCCAACACTGGTCCTTCGACCGTCGTGTCAACAACGCTAGCTAGATAGCCTTGACAGCCATCTTCTAACAACCGTGTCGCTTCCAAGGAAGAGATGACTGCGGTTGAAGGTCCGCCGTGACTTCCGAGGAACTCGTAACTCGAGTCCTTCGACGGGCAGAACCTTATTACTTTTCTAGAACAGTCCACCGTAGCTTTCTGTCTAGTCAACCAATCCATGCCAATAATAACATCATAATCACGCAAATCTAAGACTGCCAGATCAATCGAACCTCTAACTCCGCTAAACTCTATCTCACAGCCCTTACATCCATTAACGGACATCATATGAACATGCAGCGGCGTCGAGACATTCAAAATAACGGCTAAGGGTTCCACACGCAACCCTACTAACTCCACAAAGCGCTCAGCAACAAACGAATGGGTAGCTCCCGTATCGAATAAGGCATAAGCGGGACTGCGGTGTAAGGAGACGGTACCTGTTATAACTCCTCCTGAGTTCTGTGCTTCGTGTCTGGTCACCGCATAGACTCTTCCCTGCGCCGAGGGTCGGTCCATCAGAAGAGGTGGTGCTAGACCTGCCAGCTGCCCTACTTGTTGTTGAGGCTGCGCCCTTATTGCGCGCTGAGGGCAATCACGGACCATATGGCCCAGCTGGCCACATCCGAAGCATCCTTCGCTCCTTGGGGGACAGGGTCCCGGCTGGTGGGTTTTCCCACACTGTCGGCACCAGCTCTCTTGACGAAAAGGGGGTTTCCTGACTCCTCCATTCCGTACTGCTGAAAAGGGCTTCCTCGACCCTGACATCGGCTTCTTCCCCTGCCGAACGCTGCTGGTATTTCTACCCGCGAATGATCGCGACCCAGACGCAGCTGCTCTTTCATTGAGGTCCTTTTCGACCATTTGAGCTTTCGTGAACACCTCCTTGTAATCTCGCAGATTAAAGGGGGCGAGCTGGGATTTGATTTCAGGTTTCAGCCCTTCCCGAAATCTCTTTGCCCTGTCCACTGGATCCTCGATCAGCCTCTTGCCGTACTTGGCCAGGGCGGCATACTTTGCCTCATATTCCAATACCGTCATGTTGTTCTGACGTAGTCTCTGAAATTCGGCTAGCTTCACATCTCGTGCTGACTCGGGGAAGTACTGCTCGTTGAAAGCCTCAACAAAAGTCCCCCAAGTAGGTATTACGCCTCCAGGGAAGACGATACCTCTAGTGGCTCTCCACCAATGATTGGCATTCCCCTGCAGCTGGTACATCGCGAGAGTCACACGATCTTCGTCAGAACATTCCATGACTTCGAAGATCTTTTCAAGCTCTAGCAGCCACTCGGCCGCTGTCTCAGGGTCTCCCATCCCTGTAAAGACCGGGGGTTTCATCTTCAGGAATTGCCCGACCTGCCTCTGCTTTCTCCTTTCCCCATTAGCACTACTAGCTACGGAAACAGGAGCCGGGACTTCCACCTCCCGTTCGTCGGTTCTTATAGTAGGTTCCTGAGCCTCAGCAGCGTTCTCGTTCCGCATGGCAGCTATGGCGGCATTTACCGCAGCTGCGATAGCGGCTTCCTGGTTTCTCGCTTGCTGGCGGACCTCTTCTCGTAGGTCTTCCACTGTCCTCACAAGTCTTTCTACACGGGGATCTTCCTGGGGGTCAGCCTCCCCTACCCCAAAGCGACCAATCGTCGCCCTCCTTCGTGGAGGTCTCCCCAGTCTGACCATCTGGTCTTCCTGTTACAGCATCACAACGCTTTTGTCACGCCTTGAGGAATTCAGATAGGGGTAAGCAATATCACCAGATCCCAAGAGATAAGATCATTTTAAAACACCCTATTGACCTCAAAAGGAGACATAGTATATCGCATACTATCACGGTGTTGGAACCCATCATCAACACCTGCCCTAACATCGTAGGACAACTCGACCCCGCGGGTCCTCAGTCGAAACCTCGTCAGGAACTCGACTACAGTGCATCAGTGGTCACCCTCACTCGGTACCACGCACTCTCGCCACGCAGGCGGTGATAGGACCCACACCCTCCCATAGGGCGGTCAGTGTCACGACAGCAGAGGCTCAGCCTCGCAACGCCGATCAACGGCCACATGCCCTCCGGCACCACAAGTCCAGGTTCGGCTTTGCTGCACACGTTCTAGACCGTGCCAACTCAGCTAAACCAGACCGTTAAGTCACCCGTCATACATCCGACCTCATTCCGCACGTCCCATACCGTGCCGATTGAGTCGGACGTAGACCAAATCCTATGGTCTCTAGTCAGATGTTCGGTTCTGCGAAACGCGTCCCATACCGCGCCGACAGACCTTAACAGGTGACACCAACCCTAAGGTCACGTGGGGGTCTTGAGCTAGTCTCAGTCTGGTCTCTAAGTTACCATCAGGCTTAACTAGGGTCCAGTGCCTTGACGTCTTACTCCAACACGCCCGAATATCGCTCCTTATCACTCCTACCGGTAACCTTTCCTAGGTTACAACCTTGCTCTGATACCAAGCTGTCACGCCCCGGTTCCTCGGGGTCGTAGCAATATTTCCAGGATCCTACCTTACGCTAAGATTTGCAAACGAATCTAGTTCTTAGTCAATTTGTTCCCAAGGTAGAACACCACAATCCATTTTGATCAAGAAACTTACTTCCCATAGATACAAGGATAAGTCAGGTCAAAATACAAAAGGGGAAGAAAACAGGAGGAGACATAACAAAAGTCTAGAGTCACGGTCGCCGCACAGCTATACAATCAAAAGTCGCGGGGAAAAGAGAAGGGAGAGTACTAGTCCTAAGTTGCCTCCATTGGCTTGGGCCAATCTCGCACGCACGAAGGCTTCGGGTTATCCACGGTGCCATCCTCTGAGTCATCTGCCCCATCAGGGTCTTCGAAGCCGGACTCGTAGCCTCCCTGAGGTACCTTGCACTCCTCGACCAATAACTCTAGTTCGGCCTCATGGAAACCCGTATACACGCAAATGTGCTGATGTGGGTACCAGATGTGCTTCGTGGTGCTCCAAATCCAACCTGTCGTGCTGTGGGATTCTTGGATTAATCCATCTTCCTTTACTTCTATGTCTATGACCTCTCCCATGTCTCTAGGGGGAGCGGGGGCTGCCGCCATACCGTTCCCTTCGTCTTCCTCTTCTTCTTCATCCAAGTTGAAAGGGATATCCGGCTCCAGATCCCCCTCCTCCTGATCCTCCTCCTCCTGAGGATCCCACTCCAGCTCCAGCTCCAGCTGCTGCTCCCAGTCCTCCGGATCCAGAGGTTCCAGCTCCCGTAGATCCCAAGCTTCCTCCTCGTGAGGGTCCTCCTCCATAAGCTCCTCTTCCTCTGACTGGTCTTCCAAGTCTGATAGGTCCTGAACCGGGTCCATACGGGGGTCCTGGGATGGTGGGGTGGTGGAATGAGATACTTGGTATCCCAGTGAACGAACCCTAATCCTAAATTAGGAACACCCCTGCCCTAGGGTCCCTAAATCGACCCTCCCAACTCTCGGCTTCCGTTGGTCTGTCAGTTGACTCTAGGCAAGCCTAGCTGTAAGTCTCCCATCCCAAGGTCCCCATGCTCCGCGCAGAAACACTCCTTACTAACCCAAATCGAAGAACTCCCCACCTCTAGATCTCTAACCTAAAGGTAGTCTAACGAACGTCATGGGGGTCTAAACAATTCACAGGGTAGGGCAGGTCTACTAACGAGAACCTAATTGCGGTTATAAGGAATTTATCTAGGCACAACTGATTAAATTAAAGCGGCGCAAAATTTAAATACACAATGTAGTACTCGAATCGACTAATTATAATAATAATTTAATGAAATTGAAAAGCAAATAGGGCTCTTAACTAAATTAATCAAATGCTATGCGGAAGGACATTTAATGATAAATGACTAATTAAATTAAATTGTAGAAATAAATGAAATAAACAACTCTAAGATTTTAACAGAGGTGTCAAGCCAACCCTTCTTTCTCCTCGAGGGGTCCCAACTCTGACCACGCTCGAGCACAAGTAAACGTGCGAGGGCACTTCTCGTAAAACGTGGGATGCCAGTCCTTAGGTCGACACAAGTCGAACTATACCACCTAAGTGGTCAACAGTTTACCATTGTCCAATACTGCTAACCAATCTAACTAATCAATGAAATTTACGAGTAAACAAGGAGTCCTAGCCGTTCTACTCGCCCTAGCCAATTCTAGCCATTTCTACCCGTTTCCTACTAAAACAGCAAATGCGCCTAATAAAGGTTTAGAATCCACTCACCTGTGAGTTTTCTTGGCTAAATCCCCCTTGCTGTACTTCTGGTTGAACCCAAGAAAAATTTAAAAATTTTCTCTTTTACTCTTTTTTTTTTTTCGCGCGAGCTAGACCTGGGCCGGGCCGGCTGACTGGGCCTGGGTCGGTCGGCTGATTGGCTGGCTGGCTGGGCCGGGTCGGCTGGGCCGTTGACTGGGCCGGCTGACTGGGCTGGGCTATTGGGCTGGCAGCCTAGCCCGTCGGCTGTCTTCTGTCTCCGGCGACGGCGACGGTCGTCTTCTCCGGCGAACCCCAACTCCGGGTCGTGAGTCGGGTCGTGTGTCGGATCAGGAGGTTTTCTCGGGTTTGGCCGCCGTTCACCGTTCTCCGGCCAAATCGAAGCTCGAGACCGGCTGGGAGAGGAAGCTGAGCCTCCGGCGCGTCGATCGGTGGTCACGGCTTGGCCCGAGGTGGTCGGAGCTGGCGGGGAGATGGTCACGAAGTCGGCGGTTCACCTAGGGTTTCCCGAGAAAAGAGGTCCGAGCTTCAAGCTCGAATCCAACGAGTCTAGGCCAAAAACAGACAAATTTACACCACATCTAAGGACTAGGAAAGCCAAGGAAGCGATTGGTATCAACCAATCGAGCCAAGATGGTCGGAGGAGGGGTGAACTCACCTCTTGAAGCCACGGCTTTTCTGGAAAATTTCCAGAAACGGCTGGCCGCGAAGCTCCCTGCAACTGGCTGCCGGTGACAGACCACGGCGAGTCTTGGCTGGCTGACAACGGCTTCGGGAAGAGGGCGACTCAAGCTACACGGGGACACCAAGGACGCACGAAGAGGAGGCCGGAGCTCCGAGAAATCCCCGCGCAAAAACCCTTGCCCACTCGGTTTATACCGAGTGGGAGCAGGTGGGGGAGGCCGAGAACTCGGCTTCCCAGGGCCACGCGGCGCCTCCCCCGTGGCCACCGTCCCCTCCGACGGTCACTTCCAAGTCAGGGGTGGGTGGCTGCAGGGGGTGGCGTGGCTGAGGCGACGTCGAGCGGTGGAATGCACAGTGCATTCTACCTGCTCGACAGAAAGCCCGAGAGAGAGAGGAGAGAGGGAGAGGGGGAGAGCTCGTGTGCGTGCTGCGCACGTGCCGCCCGGTCCGACCCGGTCGGACCGGCGGTTTGCACGGTCTGGCCGGCCGGTTCGCTGGCTGGTCTGGGACTTTTAATAAAATAATATATTTTAATTTCCGAAAATCGGAAAAATGCTTTAAAATTTCCTAAAAATTCAGGAAAAATCCCGAAAAATCAAATATCGAATTTCATGACATTTTGGGCCCAAAATAAATTTAAACTTAAATTTTCATTAATTTCCAAGCCTTTCCAAATTTTCGCTAAATAAAAAGGGAAATTGCCAATTTTCCCTAAAGTCCCAGTAGGCTAAAATCGCGGACCGACTCGGCCGTTACACTTGCTCACCTCGCCGATCGCCTAGTTTGCCGTTTGCCTCGACCTCACTTGCCTCAATCTATCCTAACCTTTGGCCTCGATTTTGCTCACCTAGCAGTCCTGGGTTGACCGTGGAACTGGACCGAACCATAGGGTTGGTTCGTTCCTCGGTCCATACTCAACAGGGTTGGTCCTCTATCTTAAAAATTAAAGACCGACACTGTATGGGTTGGTCCTTGGGTTAGGTGCCGCACAAGACCAACCTGGCCCATGCTCACCCTAATCAATACTGGACTAGCGGCAATGAACAGGACAGTCGAGGCTACTACTTCGCTTGATGATCGTTTGGAGGAAACCCGTCGTTGCTAGGTTGTAGCATAGAAGCTAAAGAATTATGGCACCAGGATTAAGCGACGTTGGGCTAATTTTAGGCAAGTTGAGGTGTTGGTGTTAGCAATAATCATAATTCAATAATGCGAAAATTCATCATTAGAGGATCTTACATCTTTATGATTTTCACTAACAATAGGATGGTTGAAGACATATATTTGTCCACAGCGTAATAACCTTTCTTTTTACGGAATAAACAACGAAATCTGATTTCTCTCCCTTAATCCACTTTAACATTAATACAATTATCCTTTGGAGGATAAAATACTTTTTTATTTCATATTTAGATGGAGAGAGGACTAGACATTATATTCTTTACTTTAATAGGTGCCTTCCATCATCGCTTTTCCTCTTTATAAAGTCGCACCCTTTCATCATATATGTTACTTCTCAAAGAGTCGCATCTTCTCATAACTAATATGTATTTTAACATTTAGATTGATATTAAATCATTAATAATGTTTTGTGAACCATAATTATTCTTACAGTTGGGAATTCGGTGGGCATGAATGCTAGACATGGCTAAGACCACCCGAAAACTGGCTTTATGTCAGTCCGAATCTTTTTTGGTTGGGAAAAGGATCATTTGCCATAATGGCAAGGGTAACATTTTCGATTTTCAGCCGTCCGATCTGAATCGGACGGCTATAAAAAAAAATTTTCAAAAAAAAACTCAAAAGTTCTTTTTCTTTTGTTTATTGAGGATCGTCTGGTCTATGTCATCCTCTGACACTGGATTCCTTGATTTTTGCAGTAGTGGAGGCCCCCTCTTGGGGAGGCGACAGTTGTTGCCGAAAAAGAAAACCCCGCCCTTCTCCCTTCACGGTTTTTCTATTTCTTCCCTTTGTAGCTGTTTCTTCTTTTTTAGCCTCCTGTGTGCGTTATTGTCTCCGCTCACTCTGTGGACTGATAAAAGGAGCCATGATCATTCGCCTTTCCTCTTGTGCATGAGATTGCCTTCTTTTAAAGGCTGTGAAGGTCATGGAAATCTTTTTCTTTTAATTAACACCAAATCCTCATTTTACCTTTCTTCACCATCAGACTTCCTTCATTTTGTTTTTATCAAACCTTTCCTGCCAACTCACTAATCACGGCTTGTCCAACGAATTGATTTCGTCAGCCGCAACTAATTCTCTTGTTTCCTTTTCTGATTTGACTCACCTCCGTTCGCGGTTTAATATCATGCAAAGATTCACCGACTTTACTCTCCTTGCTCACTCACACCTTCCATTAACTTTGCCCTTTCCAACCGGCTCATCTTCTCTAGGCCGAGAAAATCTCTCTCGCTTCTTGCTCTTTATTAACATCTCTAATTTAGTTAAGTTTCAGGAAAGAAGTTTTCTTCCTATCACGACGAATACGACCGGCTTTTCTTCACCAAGTTCGTGCACTAAAGGGAAAAGCAAAGAGATAACGTGGAACAAACTTCATCAAGAAAATGCGTGGGCAACGCCATGTAATTTGTAAGATGCGAAATCACGTTAGGGGCCACAATTTGATGCATGAGATTTTGAGCTCCTCATCTCATGCTACATTTGATGGTCTTGGATTTTTTTACCCTAAAAGTTAATTTACAGGGCAAGATGTTTCTTCACACTTGTAAATTAATCATTGATCGTTTTTACAATTAATGTTGGACAACTCCAACCATCCACCCCTAACACATTAGGCCTTGGGTAGGAGTAGCAACAACCCGTATTAACCGTGTGACTATTACTCAAGACTTGTTAACTTGGCTCTTATATCATTGTTGGGTCCTCTTGACTCTCTCTCAACTCAAAAATCAGTTTAAATGATGTGTTTTTCTTTCACATGTATAAATTAACCATCCGCCTCATTTCATAGGCGATCTTGGTAACTCCAACAATCATGCATTAACGAAAAAAGGAAAGAGATGTGTGGAACGAAATAAATAAAGAAAATGTATGGCCTGCACTGGGTATTTTGTATGATGCAAAATCATGTTAGTTCGTATCACCGGACAATAATTGATGCATGAGATTTCAAGCTCGACATCGCATGTATGAATGCAAACATTATGAGATATTAGTATATTTGTTTAGGGGTTGAACTCAATCCTTAATTTTTCATGTGATAAATGACTAGGCAAAATCAAAATTTGGGTGTCCACGTGAGTTAAGTATATGAAAGTTCGGAATGGTGTAAGATTTTTCCTTAGCTCAATTTCGTTCATGGGGAAATCATTACCTCTAGTTGCACGACTCTGTTTACCGATAAAGCACTAGGCTGTATGGGATGTCTAAATGTAACTATGTATCCGAATAACCTTGTCTATCAGGTCTCAATCAACCAAAAGTCATGCGTGTGTCAAGTCACCATATAAAATTTGACTGAGCACCCTCGCGCACATCATTTTCCAACTCAGGAATGATCATAATCAATCTTCCTTCCTCCTCCACCTATCTCTCTTAGCTTCACATGGAAGAATTTTTCTAATATGGATTAAATTAATTGAGATTGTCATTAAGCGTTTTATGGGCTTGGTCTAATAAAGTTGGATATAAGGATTCTTAATCAGTCTAATATGAGTTTGGCTAGTCTGAATTGAGTTGAGCCCGACCCATAATGCGAGTGTCCAGTTGGAAATTCTATAAATAGCCCTCAAGTCTCTCCTCTAACCCTAACACATAAGAATTACACAATCACCTTGCATAAGAAGCGCATAAAATTACAAGCATCGTGAGGGGTAGTTTTACTGAGCCAGTGATACGGTAGGTCATAGAGGAAAAAATCTTGAGCAATGGATCCTCATATACCGCATCAAGAACAATGGGAATGATGAATTTCAAATCGAGTAAGTAAATCAACTCTTATTGACTATTCAGTTCTAAATTCTAACTATGACGATCTTAGGGAAAGACGTTGTCGCGGCCAACATCACAACCACTCACAAATTATTTACAAGTAATTGACTTTGCCTTCACGGAGGACCCCGCATGCCTATAACAAGACCTTGTCAGTTTAAACCAGGAACTCAGTCTCAGTCTCTTGACCAAACAAGAGCCGAACAAAAGTCACGCGGTCAGATGCTGTTATGGTTATTTGCAGCTTTACGAAACTGGAACAATACTTACACGAGTTTATTCTAGCAAGTAATTCATTGCATCCCTCTATATATAGTTATGAGCTTCAAAACCATGGATATATCTTCTCTCTCTCTCTCTCTCTCTCTCTCTCTCTCTCTCTCTCTCTCTCTCTCTCAGTTCTTGCATTAACAGTAATGAGAAATGGCGAGAAAAGCTTCGTTGTTGAAAATTCAGCCTCCAAGGTATGGAAAACTCATCACAATCCTTAGCATTGATGGTGGAGGAGTCCGAGGAATCATTCCAGGGGTCATTCTCCGTTATCTCGAAGCCCAACTTCAGGTATTAACATGAACAAACTTCACGAACAAAGTGGATACAAGAGTTACGTTATTGTGCTACAATGATCAGGAAAGCAGAACTGAAAACAACGAGCCCCCCGATTTGGGTTTAAGTTGAAGCAGCTTTTGAGAAGCCTTTCTTTTGTTCTAAATGTGGGGTATCGCCTGTGTCTAACCATCTCTTGAGTAGATGTTAATCCAGAAGTTCTCGAGTATTTTGGGTGCAGGAGCTGGATGGAGAACATGCGAGGCTTGCAGATTATTTCGATGTAATAGCAGGAACAAGCACAGGAGGTCTCATCACAGCAATGTTGACAGCACCTGATGCTCACAACCGCCCTCTCTTTGCTGCGAAAGACATAGTCCCATTTTACTTGGAGCATTGTCCTAAAATCTTCCCTCAAGGATGGTAAATTTGAATTATTGAACTTCTTATTATCTTTTTCAAGCTCACTGATAAATTTGTATACAACTGATTTGAGCCTTTTCGTTTCTTTTCTGCTTTCTCCTGCTACTTTTCCGATACAAAAAAGGAGCGGTGTGGGATCGGTCTTGAACACGCTGAAATCTCTGACGGGACCCAAGTACAATGGAGTTTATCTTCGCAAATTAATAAGGAGGCTACTTGCAAGCACGAGATTGCACGATTCCCTTACCAGATTAGTTATCCCGACTTTCGATATCAAAAAGCTTCAACCAGTTTTATTTTCTTCATATGAGGTGCGCTCCATTTTGTTTTCGAGACTGATTTGGTCATGTTTCTCTCCATCCTAAGTTGAAGAAGATTACCAGTCTTTTGACCGATGAGAGTTGCAAACATAGACATGAACCACATCTGTTTCCATTTAGGATGGGACATTAACATCGTTGTGTATGTAACCGATTGAGCAAGACGTGATCCAATCACACATTACTTGGATTATTGCCGGTTGCTGAATTCGATCTATATCAATCCCGTATTAATATTGCAACTACCCCGCATGAGTGCACGCATGTCATGAAATATTCAATTTATTATAGCCTTGTGTAGAAGTTTTGCAGGGTGAAATGTTGTGATGGAATCGTGCTATTCTTGCAACTTCTGGTTTCCAATTGAAAAAGGGATTATCGATAGTGCCAGTTCGACAATGACAATTATGTCTAATAATCTAGTTTTATTAGAGGGAAACTATATACATATACACTAACCATATCAGATGTGTTCTTTAATGGATTTTGTGACTTGTGTAGGTGTCGAAGCACTCGCTCTTGGACGCTCAATTATCTGACATATGCATTGGCACATCGGCTGCTCCAACGTACCTCCCCGCCCATTATTTCACGATGGAAGACAAAGATGGACGAGTCCAGGAATTTAATCTCATCGATGGGGGTATGACCGCCAACAATCCAGTACGTATTTCTATTGAAGACTCATGGTCATAACTTGCATACACAGATAACCGAGTTATGACACGGAGTGCTTTTACTATATCTTCTTCTAGTGCAACGAGCAAGTTCACTTTAAGTAAAGGAAACCTTGGCCCTGGAAGTACCCGTTAATCTTGTCAGCCAAAATGAATCGAGCCACGAGAGGCACCGTCCAAACATGAATCTCTTATGCGTAATAGTATGAAGAATTAGACAGGGACCAAATCGAAACAAGCAGGTTCAATCCTTAATCATTGAATCAACCTTCGCATTACAATATCTGAGGCCTTTATGGATTGGAAATGTGGTGTCAATGCGATAGAAGCTACCGCATGATTTTTATTTATATTTTATAAGAATTACCTGTAGTGAATCCTATGAGGTTGTTGCAGATGACAACATGAGATCTCGATTCTTCGGCTGCAAGGACTCTTTGTTATTCTGCCTCAAATCACAATCCTATGACCATTTGTGGTCCTACATGTGATGATTTGTTAAGGAAAAACCAACGGATGACACCTCGAAAGCTGCTAACAAAAAAAATAATAGCTACACAGTCATCTTGAGATGATAGGCTAGCTAACGGCAAGCCACAACCAACGTGATGATGATGATGATGGTGATGATGATGATGATTATTATTATTATTATTATTATTATTATTATTATTTATTTCTATTTTTAATTTTTCCTTATTTTTAATTTTTATTTTTTGCCAAAGAAGTCTCATATAAGTATTGGTCAAATGCGCACTTGATTTGAGAACCGTGTACTTTATATTCGAATCAAGTCATCTGTTTCCCACAGTAACATTAGGCGGCCATTGCCAGTTACGTGGATAGTGCCTTACATCATCATGCATGCCGTAAGAGGGGAATTTGCGGACATTCAGTAGGTACTGAGCGGAAGTTTCGGATACTACACAACAAAAAAAGGTTCTTTTTCGTATTATTAGGGTCTGGCACTCGAGACTTGTATTCCAAGACCGTCCTAGAAAGAACCGCTTTTGCAATAAAAAAGTTATTAGTAGTTGTAGAGATCAGCTGAGGATCAACCATCAAAAGAAAAGCTAAAAGCACCCGGAGGACAGATTGGATCGACTAAGAGTACCAAGCCTCAATTTTTAGAGGAGCAAATTACAAATGCTCATATTAATTACCACTGAATTTGACTGGAAAATTAACCCATATTGATCTTACGTTGATGAGCGACGACGTGGCTATAAACATCTAGTTGATTTTACTTAAAACTCTCATGACATTTAGTAGATGACACGTATGAGTGTTACATCTAATACTTCACTTTATTTGAGATATTGGAATATTGCAAGCATGTTCGTATTTTCAGACATTGATCGCCATCAGCGAAGTGAGCAAGGAGATTTTGACGGAAGAGCCAGATTTCTTCGACATCAAACCGCCCATGGACTACACTCGACTGTTGGTGATTTCACTGGGTACAGGTTCGGACATGACGGAGCTGAAGTACAATTCCAAGAAGGCTTCGAAGTGGGGGTTGTTCTCCTGGTTGTACAATGATGGCTCGAGCCCTTTGATAGATATCTACACTCAAGGGAGTGCCGATATTGTCGATTACCACAATTGCGTGGTCTTCAGAGCCTACCAGTCCGAGGACAATTACCTCCGCATCAACGTAAGATCTTTGCTAACTTCTCCGTCTTTGTGAATTGTTACTGTTGTGACTCTGTTTATGTACAATTGGTACCAACTCAAGCCCCTTGAATTTAATGAATTGCTGTAGGATGACACTCTAACGGGGACTCTATCTTCGGTGGACAAATCCACGAAGGAGAACTTGGAAGGTCTGGTGAAAGTTGGTGAGCACTTGTTAAAGAAGCCGGTCTCAAGAATTAGTGTCGAGACTGGCCACTACGAACCCATCGACAATGCCGGCACCAATGAGGAAGCCCTCAAAAGGTTAACAGTTTTGCACGTTAATATTGAAAATATGCGCGGGATGATAACATTCATGGGAAAGTTATAGCAGTTGGCGATTTATTGTCCTTAATTAGCATTCAAAAGGCTAATTAATTTTGGTCCACATTCTTGTAGGTTCGCGAAGCTACTCTCCGATGAGAAGAAACTCCGTGAGTCGAGATGTCTGGATAACACGCACAACGTGTAGTTCGCTCAATTATTCTCTCACAATATTAACTTGTGGATTGATGATAATGATCGGTGTGTTGTTGAATTGGAATAAGCATAGCCTTGTGTGTTTGCAAATAAAGGGGCTACCATCTGCATTACCTTTGTATGGATAGCTAAGCGTTCAAACTCCAAATGATGTACCTAATCAGGGATGAATTAACTCCTATCAAAAGGATAAGTTCGAGGAAATTTCCTTCAGTCAAGATTGTAGGAAAGCACGATCCTTACAGGATTGCATCTCTCTCTCTCTCTCTCTCTCTCTCTCTCTCTCTCTCTCTCTCTCTCTCTCTCACATATGAAAAAATAGGAAGTTATGAACCTCAGTCCCCTTAATTGTTCACTTGTAATCTTTGAATGATCATCAGTCTCCTTTTCCATATCGATTATTAGAGGAAGTGATCACAAGTCCATTGCGTGAATATTGGTCAAAGAATCTCTCGCTGCTTACATCACAAATACAAGCCAACTACAAGTTCAAAAGGCATTACGTAAAAGTAATACTTTACCAATCCAAGAACCCCCGTGTTCTTGTTTAGTTCCTATAATTTTCTCTCGAGTCGGTAGTTGCTTAGCGTAAATCCCAACTCATGAATCAGTTATGGCATTTAGTCAAATAACTGACTTTAAAAAGTTATAGAAACATCAAATGACTTATAAGGCAACTAGATCTTCTGAGTGTTCAACATGGAAATTTATTCACGATCATCACACTTTATGTGAAAGTCGCATGCCAGTTAAAGCCAAAAGCTAAACGCTAAATTCAAAAATAACACCAAAAACCATGTCTAACCTAACGCGTATGTCTAATTCAATTCCAAACAAAAGTTAAAAAAAAAAAGTGATTTTGCTGAAGAAATAATTCCAGTTTTGAAAGTAGTGATGAGATTAATTCTACAAGATCCGAAGAGTCAAATATCTATATATCTTTCAAAGATATTGGAAGCACTAGATATTAAGTAAAGCATCATCATTTGAAAGTACAAAATTGTGCTTACTATTATGATTAACATAACCATTAAGTATATATACATTAATATTAGTTATAGTTTCAGAAAATTTAGATTATTTATATCTAATAATGATAGTATCCCCACTATTATTCTATTATTATTTTATTTATTAATAGTTACATTATGAATATATAATGACGTAATTACTTACATATTAACATCAATTAAAAGTATTAGCATTTTTTATAAGTGAGCTCATTGTGAATATTTTATCCTTATTCCTTTGCTGTTACAGCGCCAAGCCAAAGAACGTATTAAATATCTGATTATATAAATCAATAAGGACATCCTAAGAGCGCAAATGGCGGGTCCCACCCTCTAGGTCCAAAAGAATTAACTAATTTTTATACAAAAAATTGTTAACTTAAAAAATAATAATAATTTAATTTCTCCCTCTAGCCTTCAACTCTAGAGGTTTACAGGTCTATTCTATTATAGTTTTGATTGCTATTACAAAGCAACTTCAATCGTGACCGCAACTAGAATTGCAATTATAAGCGAAAGTCGTTCTCACTACCCAATCGATGTCTAATAAAAAAAGGGAATAGAAAGAGTCACAAGAGGGCGGCACGATTATTTGCTCAAACCATCAACGATGGAGTAAGATAAAGAAGTCTACGCAACCATCAATTCATGACCTTTTTCTCTCCATCTGAACATCTGGGAATTTAGTGGCATCACCTTATCAATTATTCTAAGACTCACCGATCTTTATTGAATTTGACCCATCTGGTGAAGGCCAAAAGCTAACTTGCCATAATTAAAACATCCAATTCCGACGCATGATCAAGCCATTAACGCTGATTGGCAGAGTGCGAATACTTTTGGTCGATCACGAGGAATGGACTGGAACAACATTAGCTCAAAGGTTGACTTTGTGAAAAAAAATAATAACTTCGAAAGCTCTTTAAGCTACGATATCTGATTGGTGCACTGTATCATCCGATGAAATGTTGGTGCACTGTATCATCCGATGAA